>OX493329.1:23088382-23402663 GCA_950371115.1 Anania fuscalis
CGTATATCAGTTTACGTACCCTGTTAACGAGATTTTCGATATGGGGTCTAAAGGAAAGTGTGTCGTCCATTGTAATTCCAAGATATTTTAGGTTTTTAGTATTGAGGATAGTAGGACAGCTACATGTATTGACTGTCACGTTTTGACATTGATGTGCATATAATTTATTATCAACATTATGGTCGCGGTTGCGCATGCAGAAATAGATGTATTTTGTCTTGTCAGCATTTAACGTTAGTAAATTGCAGTGAAGCCATTTATTTACCACATTTAAGCCAAGCTGTGCATTGTTATATAATTCCATGCAGGTTTTGCCTGTAAAAATAAGCGCCGTATCGTCAGCGTATGTTATTATTTTACCATGTTCTAGATTAATTTGGCAAAGTTCGTTGATATAAACCAGAAAAAGGGTAGGGCCAAGGATACTTCCTTGGGGAACCCCATAACCAGTGGTCTGTTGCTCATCACTCGTGGTATTGCCAATTCTTACACATTGACTTCGGTCCTGTAAGTAGTCCGCGAAAAGTTGCAGTTGTGTTCCTCTTACACCGAGTGCCTCCAATTTGTTTAAAAGTAAGGGAATGGACACGGTATCAAAAGCTTTTGCCAGATCAAGGAAAACTCCCAAAGTTTTGTTCCCTTTGCCAAGTTCTTGAGTAACATATTCTGTTAAACTGTGAACTGCATCAGACGTGGATAACTTGGCTCTAAAACCAAATTGAGTCGCGGAGAGATATCTATGTTTCTCTAAGTAGTTTACTAGTCGTTTATTGATGATTTTTTCTAAGATTTTTGACACTGAGGAGAGTAGCGATATAGGTCTGTAGTTGGATACCAGATCTTTGTCTCCCGATTTATAAATAGGGATTACTACAGCTTTTTTTAGGCACTTAGGAAAAATACCTTTTGATAGGCAGATTTGAAATATATAAGTTAAGGGAGGTACCAAGATATGCGTGAAACGCTTAAGGATTTTGTTGCTTATGTTATCCCATCCTACTGCACAGTCATCTTTCATTCCTGTGATAATCTGTGATATTTCTAGTTCATCAGTGTCTAGCAAAACAAAGGTGTTTAAGCTTCTAAAGGTTACACTTGGCTGGTTGGATGTTTGTTTCGGAAAACGTTCAGCTAGGGATTTTCCCACGTTAGCGAAATATTTATTTACCCTGTTAGCAGACAAAAGTGGTGAGGAGTTTGTGCACAACAAACTCGAGTTTGATTGGTGCTGTCTTGACATAAAAGTGACGTTCTTTATGTGTTTCCAAATTCGTTTACTATTTGTGCCTGCTTTCTGCAACTCAGCCTTATCGTAATTGATTTTTATTTTCTTTAATAGATTATTACAGAAGTTCCTGTATCGTTTATAAGAAATCTGGAGTATAGAATTGCCGGGACATCGCCTGGCTTTCTGGTGGAGTTTATCTCTATGCCTTATGCATCGAACTAGGCCTGGAGTAATCCAAGGCTTTATATTATTATATTTCTTAGTCATAGTTGTTTCGATTGTGTTACGTAAAATAGCTTGTTGGACATTGTTTATTAAAAACGATAAGGCCTTGTTAGCGTCAGCAGTTTTGTAAACTGGGTTAAAGTCAATGTTGCACAAATCATGTTCGAGTTTGCTAAAATTTATGTTGGACTTTGTGTGGTGGTGTTTTTGCTTAGGAAGCGATAAGTTTAAGGTTAGTAGGACCGTGTCATGGTCAGTAATCGATGTATTAGTAACAAGTGCAATACACGGAAGACTTGATTTTATCATCATATGATCTAGACATGACCCACTTTGATGTGTAGGCAGTGTATGTGCTGCCAGGAGCCCATGGAACGAACATAGATTTAGGTAATCTTGTTTACCTGCGTCGTTTTGTTCGGGTCTAATATTTATGTTAATATCGCCTGTTAATATGATGTTCTTAAAGGATGCTAATGCTTGGAAAGTCTGATTAAGAGAACCAAGAAAAGCATCGAGGTTTGTAGTTGACGGCGATCTATACAATATTATAATAACTGTGTCTCTTCCGATTTTGACTAATAGACAGTTACAGTCCTGTAAATTTGGTTCTTCGACTGTGACGCTTAATGACTCTTTAGCATAGACAATCACACCATCGTTTTGTAAGTGATTTATTGTGCTATAGAAAAGTTTATAACCGGGAAATTCTGGTAGATTGTCTTGTCTATTGAGTATCCAACATTCGGTTAGTACAATGACGTCACAAGCAAAATTAAGCCTGTGCAAAGAAATGTTAAAACTATCTATATTTTTGTATACGCTACGGATGTTTTGGGTTAATATTGTTAATGATTTTTGATAAACAGAAAGATATTGTTTGCAGTTCTCAACCTCACATGACTTCGACTCAGATTTAAATAAATCGTCTATTTCAGTAATTATATTACCATCCATAGTACCCTAAAAGATAAGATTTAGTAAGTTGTATTTAAAGTTCTAATTAACAATAAAATAGGTGGCGCTCTTAGGCGCCTTCATAATCTACTAAATTAATATACCTGCTTTCGGCAGCTTTTTTGGCCGGGCATTCAGCGTCTCCTGTTTTATGGTTGCTTGGCTTCTTAAAGCGTAGGCACGATGCACATTTTGGGGAATTCGCCTTTTTTTGGTATTCTTGAGCCGAGTGTCCATCTTCGCCGCAGTGACAGCACGTAGAGGATGCAGCTTTACACGATTTGGCTGCATGCCCGTATTGTTGACATTTGTAACATCTCGTTACAAGTGTAAAGTCCTTAACTGGACAGGATGTCCAGTTTATAAAAATCCTGTCTTGTATAATAAGGGCCTTACGTACGGTAGCTGGAACTTCAAGGACGTAGTTGCAGTATTCGGCACCCTTTCTCCCTGATTTATGGCTTAACTTGACTGCTGTCATAAATGTATTTCGAGACATCGTTGGTAGCTTGTCTGCTACGTTTTGTTCAAAGATACACTTAAAAACATCATTTTCTGCCATAGCTGAGGGCACGCCGATTATAATTATGCGAGGTTTGCGCTTATTTGTTTCGTCGATGCCTATGAGAACCCTGCGAGGGTTGTTTAGTATATATAGTTCCCTGCGAGGGAACGTGGGTGCGGTTTCTATCCGCCTGCGAGGCAGAAACACCCTTGGCCTTTGCGGGCCAAAAACATTTTTTTATACCTCCGAATTTTTCGATTACAGTAGAAAACTCTTCTGCTTTGAAGATATGAGTACTCGTTGGAGGTATTTTCCGCAACATCGTTTTAGCCAGAGGATCCTTTACGTGCTTGACCACAGATTGTCTTCGCATCTCTATAACCTCGGCTCTATGGCCACATATAAGCTGCAACAGGTCTAAAGAAATTTTATGAAAATCTCCTGTGGAAAAAAGTTCATAAATTTTTTCGTTAAGGCTTTCGACACTGAAGCTCGTTGATTCTCTTGACCATGTTATTAAATGTCGAAGAGCAGTTTGCAATGATTCCTGTTGTTTCAGCACGCACATCGTTAGTGCACCAAAAGTTTTATCAGAAAGAGCTAAATGACATGGTAACTCAAAACCTTTAACCTCCTCATTAACATCAAGATCATTAAAACCTGGAGAAAATGTGTAAGATTTTTGTGTTTCCGAATACCGTATCTCGCTCCAAGCATCACTTTCTAAATGTTGAACATCAATTAATAATTTAAGAAATGATTCAGAGGCTTTAGGAACAGAAGGTTCCTTTAGTTTGGTTTCGATATTCATTTTGAAACTATCACATTTGTTAATATCACTTTCTGTCTGAACGTCAGGTAAATTTTCACGAAATTCACTACTTACATTAGACAATAATGAAACTGCGTCATCATGATCGATGAAGCTTGTACTTACAGGACCTTCGGATTTCCTAGCTAATTGCTCACGTAGATCGCGGACAGCTTTAAACAGCTTAGAAATTTTCTTATCCGAAGCTCGCTTTTGTTTGCTACCCCTTCGTTTCTTGCGCCGGCTACGATCACGACTTGTATCGGACGAAGAGGAAGAGCTGCTGTTACTACTACTAGAACTCGAACTACTGGACCGTGTTCTTTTCCGATTTGAACCTGAAGGACCTGCTTGTTCTTTCGAGGCTTCATTATTTTTACCTTTATTAGACTCATCCATACTAAAAATAAAAGTAAGGTCAAAAACACAATGATAATGAAAAAGGTATAAGAATTAAAATTTTCTTCGAACGGAAAAACCGTTATAACAGATATTCGTTCTTTAAAATAACTTTCTACTTTCTAAAAATGTTCGTAACTTTTTTAGAGGGTACTAGATTTTAACAATGTTTCACAATGAACGTTATTTCAATGCTAACGCGATTTACTAAAAATCACAATGCAAAGGAACACGATTTAAAATATATGAAACACTTGCAATAACGCGATATAATAAAAATCACAATGTAAAGGAACACGATATAATATTAAAAATGCTGAGGGTAGGAGGTACTTACGCGAGTATGTTCACTTTTCCTGCGGAAATAGTTTAGGAACTTTCCTTTTATCTTACCCTGATATTTTAGATACGTTAGTAAGCTAATTTGAGAAATTAGCGTTCTTGATAATTATAGGTATTTCTGAGTTAGCAAACGGTAGGTACTTTTAGAAGCACGACCGCTTTTGGCGGGAAACAAGACACCAATGAGCAAGAAATGGCAAAGTCCATTTAACCGGGCTCCCCTCTACCGGGTGGTGGGACTAAAGATAGAAAGAGATAGAAGATTTGATAGAAAAAGATAGATACATGGCGGGAAACGTAGTGCCTATCTCAATTAAACTAAGCTTCGAATAACGGTCAAGTCAAATTAATACTAAACTTTTTTACAAAGAAACATGATCCGCTTACACACACAGGCAGTCTGTGGCGTGCGCGCTATGCATTGCGGGTTAGAAATAAGTTATTTTTTTTTAAAACCCAAAAATAAAAGTCATTTCCCAGCAATTATTTTTTTTGCATTCTACTTGGTATTCTATTCTAGAGGTGCTCGTAGCTCAGTGGCGGCAGCGCTTTGGTATCAATTACTAAAGTTAAGCAACTGCTGTGCTTCGGAAGGCACGTTAAAAGTTGGTCCCGGCCAATATCGCTTGATATTGGTCGTGAAGCCTAGTCAGAGGCCTTAAGGCGGCTTGATAACATCTGACAGTAAGGTTTAGTCACTGGCCTTACAACACCCCTCCACCAATCCGCACCGGGCCCGCGTGGTGGAGTATGGCCCAAACCACCTCATAGTTGAGGTGAGGCCTGTGCCCTGCAGTGGGACGTATATAGGCATACTTTTTACTTTACTTTTACTTGGTATTATGTATAGAATTCGTGGTTTAAAGCTTCGTTAAGCCTTTTTTTACACCCTGTATATTGTACTTATTTGAATTTATTCTATATTATGAAAACACTATATATTGTACACACTATAGTATATAGGGTTATGGACAATTATGAATAAATTGTGTATTTGGCCTATGTTCAGCAGTGGACGTCCTGTGGCTGAAATGATGATGATGATATTATGAAAAGGCTAATTACTGCATATGCATTCCCTCATCCATAAATATTACCTACTCTGCAAATATTTTTAAAGAAATAATGTGTCTTTTGTATCGATAGAATCAAATTAACCAGCAACTGACCTGTCGCGGCGGCGTGCCGGAGTCGACAGCGGTGGCGACGACGTGCAGCACGGACGAGTTCAGCGCTCTCAACGCTTCCGAGCGGAGGAATACTTCGCCCAGCTCGTTCACCGACAGCATACTGCAACACAAAATTCAAATAGTTTATTGCATGTCACATTAATAGTAGGGTAAGATAGTAGGTACATATGATAGTAGCTAATGTGACGCCCTGCAAGGGCATGGCAATTTTAAGAGGGCTAGCCAAGTTAAACAGTACACACCGAACTGCTTACACATGCTAGTCACGGATGTTTCACTTTTTACTTGAGGTATGAACTGGAAGACGCAGCGTGGGCACTGGGCCGGTCTCCCATGCGATAGACTGACGATAGTGACGGCCTGGCCGAGGTTGCGAAAAGCCGCTGGATGTTCGATAAGTAAAAACGACTCTAGCTTAGGAGGATTCACAAGTTTTTCCGGTAACGTATTGTAGAAATAGAATGTACAAATCTTTTTTTTTTAAATGGAAATAGCAACGATACAGCTTTTAAATTGGAAACTATCTTGATCTGTTTGCAACCTGTGTGTAAATGTTATTACGCGATATCGAAGTTAAGCGCTGGGGCAAAGAGTGTGGAGACAGAGTATCAGAGGCGCGTGCGTGGAGCTAACAACCAATCATGGCCGGCGGTACAAACTCAGCGCGTAATCGCAATGGTCTTCTGTGAAACTTTCATCCAGCGCTTAACTTCTGTACCTACCACTAGTTGTACAAAATGCATCCGACTGTACTAACCTTGCATCCGGTCCCCTAAGCGACAAGGCGACCGTATCAGGCTTGTCCCCATCGAACACGTCCAGCCTCCCCACAGGCAGCAGCCCCTCGTCCCCGCTCTCCTCCGGCGCGGCCTCGACGCGGAACTGTTGTACTGACCTTGCATCCGGTCCCCTAAGCGACAAGGCGACCGTATCAGGCTTGTCCCCATCGAACACGTCCAGCCTCCCCACAGGCAGCAGCCCCTCGTCCCCGCTCTCCTCCGGCGCGGCCTCGACGCGGAACTGTTGTACTGACCTTGCATCCGGTCCCCTAAGCGACAAGGCGACCGTATCAGGCTTGTCCCCATCGAACACGTCCAGCCTCCCCACAGGCAGCAGCCCCTCGTCCCCGCTCTCCTCCGGCGCGGCCTCGACGCGGAACTGTTGTACTGACCTTGCATCCGGTCCCCTAAGCGACAAGGCCACCGTATCAGGCTTGTCCCCATCGAACACGTCCAGCCTCCCCACAGGCAGCAGCCCCTCGTCCCCGCTCTCCTCCGGCGCGGCCTCGACGCGGAACTGTTGTACTGACCTTGCATCCGGTCCCCTAAGCGACAAGGCGACCGTATCAGGCTTGTCCCCATCGAACACGTCCAGCCTCCCCACAGGCAGCAGCCCCTCGTCCCCGCTCTCCTCCGGCGCGGCCTCGACGCGGAACTGTTGTACTGACCTTGCATCCGGTCCCCTAAGCGACAAGGCGACCGTATCAGGCTTGTCCCCATCGAACACGTCCAGCCTCCCCACAGGCAGCAGCCCCTCGTCCCCGCTCTCCTCCGGCGCGGCCTCGACGCGGAACTGTTGTACTGACCTTGCATCCGGTCCCCTAAGCGACAAGGCGACCGTATCAGGCTTGTCCCCATCGAACACGTCCAGCCTCCCCACAGGCAGCAGCCCCTCGTCCCCGCTCTCCTCCGGCGCGGCCTCGACGCGGAACTGTTGTACTGACCTTGCATCCGGTCCCCTAAGCGACAAGGCGACCGTATCAGGCTTGTCCCCATCGAACACGTCCAGCCTCCCCACAGGCAGCAGCCCCTCGTCCCCGCTCTCCTCCGGCGCGGCCTCGACGCGGAACTGTTGTACTGACCTTGCATCCGGTCCCCTAAGCGACAAGGCGACCGTATCAGGCTTGTCCCCATCGAACACGTCCAGCCTCCCCACAGGCAGCAGCCCCTCGTCCCCGCTCTCCTCCGGCGCGGCCTCGACGCGGAACTGTTGTACTGACCTTGCATCCGGTCCCCTAAGCGACAAGGCGACCGTATCAGGCTTGTCCCCATCGAACACGTCCAGCCTCCCCACAGGCAGCAGCCCCTCGTCCCCGCTCTCCTCCGGCGCGGCCTCGACGCGGAACTGTTGTACTGACCTTGCATCCGGTCCCCTAAGCGACAAGGCGACCGTATCAGGCTTGTCCCCATCGAACACGTCCAGCCTCCCCACAGGCAGCAGCCCCTCGTCCCCGCTCTCCTCCGGCGCGGCCTCGACGCGGAACTGTTGTACTGACCTTGCATCCGGTCCCCTAAGCGACAAGGCGACCGTATCAGGCTTGTCCCCATCGAACACGTCCAGCCTCCCCACAGGCAGCAGCCCCTCGTCCCCGCTCTCCTCCGGCGCGGCCTCGACGCGGAACTGTTGTACTGACCTTGCATCCGGTCCCCTAAGCGACAAGGCGACCGTATCAGGCTTGTCCCCATCGAACACGTCCAGCCTCCCCACAGGCAGCAGCCCCTCGTCCCCGCTCTCCTCCGGCGCGGCCTCGACGCGGAACTGTTGTACTGACCTTGCATCCGGTCCCCTAAGCGACAAGGCGACCGTATCAGGCTTGTCCCCATCGAACACGTCCAGCCTCCCCACAGGCAGCAGCCCCTCGTCCCCGCTCTCCTCCGGCGCGGCCTCGACGCGGAACTGTTGTACTGACCTTGCATCCGGTCCCCTAAGCGACAAGGCGACCGTATCAGGCTTGTCCCCATCGAACACGTCCAGCCTCCCCACAGGCAGCAGCCCCTCGTCCCCGCTCTCCTCCGGCGCGGCCTCGACGCGGAACTCGTACTGCGGGTAGCGGAACCGCGGCTCCCACTCGTTCACGTTCAGCACTGTGATGTTGATGGATGCTGTGTCGTTCTGGAAGGTTTACCATTAAATAAGAGTTAAAGGCATGTCACAGATGATATTGTTTATGAAATCAAATTGGAATTAAATAAATGCAATGATGGGATGGACACCTTATAACCTACAAACCCATGATCTACTGACTCCACGACCCCTACCCTGTAAGTACTACATTTGACCCTTTTTATAAGAATACGCTTTAGACTTCTGATGGCAAGTGACGATGAAGTACAGAAGATGGAGTGCCTTTACTTAGTATACACTGGATAATTATGTTTTCCTGGCGCTCTGTTTAGATCCAGCAGCCGGTACTGCAGGCAAGCTCAAGCATCACTACTCAACTCTACTCTACCAGAACGCAGTAGCTCCGTATAGTTGATGTTTGCTTAGACAACATGTTGTTGAAACAGCCACAAATTCATGATTTTATTTTCCATACATAGGCTGCACTAAAAGTATCGGGAATGGAATATTTCCACTGTTCCTGCCATATTACAATCTTTTTAATTGCAAACTCCTTGGTTTTAAAAATCGAATACCATTAATTATTTAAAAAAAGATTCTCGGTGTTATCACAAGGTCTTGTCAAACCTGTTTAGTCGTTGAGAAAATGGAATTGACTCGAGAAAATTCAAGAGCGATGATTTATTATGACTTTCGAAGTGGTTTAACACAAAAACAGTGTGTTGACCGGATGATTTCTGCATTTGATAATGAAGCCCTATTCAAAACCACAATTTATCGCTGGTTTGCTGAATTTCAACGTGGACGTGTCAAGCTCAGTGATGATCCCCGTCAAGGTCGTCCAAAAACTGCAGTCACCCAAGAAAACGTAGATGCTGTGCGTAAGCTGATTGAGGAAGATCGACATGTGACATACCGCGAAATTCAGGCAACTTTAGACATTGGTATGAGTCAAATACAAATAATCTTGCATGAACAATTAGGTGTAAAAAAGTTGTTTTCCCGATGGATACCGCATTCGCTCTGTGAAGAGCAAAAAGCGGCTCGCATTACTTGGTGCGTCAGAACTCTCGAAAGATTCCACGCAGGATCCTCAAATGCTGTATACAACATCGTATCAGGTGACGAATCCTGGATATACGCGTACGAATCCGAAACAAAAAACCAGTCACGAGTTTGGGTGTTCGAAAATGAGTTAAAGCCAACAAAAATTGTTCGTTCACGGAGTGTTGCAAAAGAAATGGTGGCCACGTTTGTCTACAAAACCGGCCATGTTGCAACTATTCCTCTTGAGGGACAAAGAACGGTTAATGCAGAATAGTATGCTAGCATTTGTTTGCCACAGGTCGTTTCTGAACTCTGTAAAGAGAACTGCAACCGCCGCATCATCCTTCATCACGACAATGCGAGTTCTCACACCGCGCACAGAACAAAAGAGTTTTTAGAGCAAGAAAACATAGAATTATTAGACTATCCGCCGTACAGCCCCGACCTAAGCCCTAATGATTTCTATACTTTCCCTAAAATAAAGAATAAATTGCGTAGTCAGAGATTTTCATCACCTGAAGAAGCTGTAGACGCCTACAAAACGGCCATTTTGGAGACCCAAACTTCCGAATGGAATAGTTGCTTCAATGATTGGTTCCGTCGTATGGAAAAATGTGTCAAATTTCGCGGAGAATACTTTGAAAAGCAATAAATACATTTTTAAATATTAATGTTGTGTCACTTCCTTGATTCCCGAAATTTTCAGTGCCGCCTCGAGGGATAACCCACTGACATAGCGCGAAGGCCTTCCACACAAAAACCGGCTATAATCTTCCCAGTACCAACGTCTTTAAATATTAGAAAAGGGATTTACAAGTATTCATTGAAATTGCTAGAATTTAATAAGAAGAATCTTTAATATTATGACAGGAAATTAATTCTGTCATTTGGTTTCAAAATCATCCTTGAAACAAATGAAAATCCTTTTTTTTGTACTGAATCGTTCAATGAGCCTTACAACTCATTATCATTGTCTCAGCCTATTGCAGTCCACTGCTGGACGTAAGCCTCCCCCAAAGAGCGTAATCCCACAATCTTTCACCTTTTTCATCCATTTACTGCCAGCCATCTTCCTACAGTCCATCGAGCTTGGGGGCGTCCTACACTACGTTTACAAATTAAATCATGTTTCGTCTATTTACAAGGACAAGAGAGCGAGGAATTACTTTTAAACTTTCGCGTTGCATAATTGAAACTTAACAAAACGGGAATTAACGAATTAGTTTCGATCGGCTTACACCGACCGGTCACAGGCTGAATGCCTGTAAATTGCTAGAATTTATTTAGAAGTGCCTGAGGACAGTCAGCCTGTGACCACGGTCAGTGTAACCCGTTCGGATTATCAGGCAAAAGAGGTAACATTTTGTACCTAAATTATGATCGCGTTAATTCTCGTTTCATTAAGTTTAAGAGAGCGAGTAACAGACAGTAAAGCAAGATCCACACTGAGGAGTGAGGGTAGAGCAGGTCGTATCCTCACCGAGATTCCGTCGGTGACCATGACCTGGTAGTGGTAGTGGTCGGCGGCCTCGTAGTCCAGCGCGCGGCGCAGCAGCACCTCGCCAGCGCTGTTGATCGCGAACTTGTCCAGGAAGCTGCGGTCCGACACGTAGAACTGCAGGGGGGTCTGCACCGGGAAAACGTTTCTGTTAATTCACAAGGGACACAACGGGATAGCATAGGGGAATTCTGTGTCTTTTTTGCTCTTTGACAAATGATAGGAAAAACTTTGATAGGTTGTTTATGTGCCCAGAAGGTGCATCCTAAATAATTCAATTCATGTAGTAAATAGATGATACTTATGAACCATTTTAAGAGGATATAGTTTATATTTTAGGAAAATGTGTTATTATGGGTGGAATAAGAGATGACACTTGTTTGTGTTCTGTCTAATACGTTTTTCTGAAGAAGATGGATTGATCAGATAGAATACCAAAAATATCGTGTTAGAAAATATTTTGATGTTACTTCATTTACCTAATCGCAATTTATTTCCTAGAAAAAATTACGTATTTACGCTTAAACATTTGCAATAAACCTTCATCTCTTGGAATCTTTTCAAGGATAAAAAGTTATACCTACTTGAATTCTGAAAGTTGACGTACGGTGGTAATCGGGAACATTATTCATTTCAAGGAATAATATCGGTACAACTAACGGTATGAATGTTGAGTGCTGGGTTACCCCGCAATCCTGAACAATTTGGACTTACCCCCGTGAATATCAAAAACATTAAGATTACGTTATTGTCCGATTTTGAGATAATCCTGCACCGGCGGCCGTGCTCGGTTGTTAGGTCCGCGCACACGCGTCCCCAATACGCTGATCGTCTCGTAAGATGCGTTGCGCGATCCTACCGTTTACTCCAGTCACATTACATCACTAGCCTATATCAGTTCACTGCTGGACACAGCCTCTCCAAAAGGAGGATTTTGCCATAATCGCCACGCTTGGCAGGCGGGTTGGCTATCACAGTTTGGCCAATGGTGGAGAGGAGACGCTGCTGCCCGTCTTCTTGTGGCGGTTCTTCTGTAGTCGCCTCTTACGACACCCATAGAAAGAGAAGGGGTGGTGCTATTCTTTTAACGTGCCAGCACCACACGGCACCTTTACCTTACCCTAGTGCTCAACTTTGATTGTAGGTCACGTTACCTGCGTCTGGTCACGAACTGCACCGCCGTGCTGGCGGCGGTGCGCAGGCGCGCTATTGTACCTGGTGCGCGTGGTGCGGCGGCTGCGTGTGCAGCGTGGCGAGCACTGTCCCGGGCGGCGCGTCCTCCGCCGCCGCCGCGTCGTAGCGCCGCCGCGCGAACTGCACCGCCGTGCTGGCGGCGGTGCGCAGGCGCGCTATTGTACCTGGTGCGCGTGGTGCGGCGGCGCAGTGTGCAGCGTGGCGAGCACTGTCCCGGGCGGCGCGTCCTCCGCCGCCGCCGCGTCGTAGCGCCGCCGCGCGAACTGCACCGCCGTGCTGGCGGCGGTGCGCAGGCGCGCTATTGTACCTGGTGCGCGTGGTGCGGCGGCGCAGTGTGCAGCGTGGCGAGCACTGTCCCGGGCGGCGCGTCCTCCGCCGCCGCCGCGTCGTAGCGCCGCCGCGCGAACTGCACCGCCGTGCTGGCGGCGGTGCGCAGGCGCGCTATTGTACCTGGTGCGCGTGGTGCGGCGGCGCAGTGTGCAGCGTGGCGAGCACTGTCCCGGGCGGCGCGTCCTCCGCCGCCGCCGCGTCGTAGCGCCGCCGCGCGAACTGCACCGCCGTGCTGGCGGCGGTGCGCAGGCGCGCTATTGTACCTGGTGCGCGTGGTGCGGCGGCGCAGTGTGCAGCGTGGCGAGCACTGTCCCGGGCGGCGCGTCCTCCGCCGCCGCCGCGTCGTAGCGCCGCCGCGCGAACTGCACCGCCGTGCTGGCGGCGGTGCGCAGGCGCGCTATTGTACCTGGTGCGCGTGGTGCGGCGGCGCAGTGTGCAGCGTGGCGAGCACTGTCCCGGGCGGCGCGTCCTCCGCCGCCGCCGCGTCGTAGCGCCGCCGCGCGAACTGCACCGCCGTGCTGGCGGCGGTGCGCAGGCGCGCTATTGTACCTGGTGCGCGTGGTGCGGCGGCGCAGTGTGCAGCGTGGCGAGCACTGTCCCGGGCGGCGCGTCCTCCGCCGCCGCCGCGTCGTAGCGCCGCCGCGCGAACTGCACCGCCGTGCTGGCGGCGGTGCGCAGGCGCGCTATTGTACCTGGTGCGCGTGGTGCGGCGGCGCAGTGTGCAGCGTGGCGAGCACTGTCCCGGGCGGCGCGTCCTCCGCCGCCGCCGCGTCGTAGCGCCGCCGCGCGAACTGCACCGCCGTGCTGGCGGCGGTGCGCAGGCGCGCTATTGTACCTGGTGCGCGTGGTGCGGCGGCGCAGTGTGCAGCGTGGCGAGCACTGTCCCGGGCGGCGCGTCCTCCGCCGCCGCCGCGTCGTAGCGCCGCCGCGCGAACTGCACCGCCGTGCTGGCGGCGGTGCGCAGGCGCGCTATTGTACCTGGTGCGCGTGGTGCGGCGGCGCAGTGTGCAGCGTGGCGAGCACTGTCCCGGGCGGCGCGTCCTCCGCCGCCGCCGCGTCGTAGCGCCGCCGCGCGAACTGCACCGCCGTGCTGGCGGCGGTGCGCAGGCGCGCTATTGTACCTGGTGCGCGTGGTGCGGCGGCGCAGTGTGCAGCGTGGCGAGCACTGTCCCGGGCGGCGCGTCCTCCGCCGCCGCCGCGTCGTAGCGCCGCCGCGCGAACTGCACCGCCGTGCTGGCGGCGGTGCGCAGGCGCGCTATTGTACCTGGTGCGCGTGGTGCGGCGGCGCAGTGTGCAGCGTGGCGAGCACTGTCCCGGGCGGCGCGTCCTCCGCCGCCGCCGCGTCGTAGCGCCGCCGCGCGAACTGCACCGCCGTGCTGGCGGCGGTGCGCAGGCGCGCTATTGTACCTGGTGCGCGTGGTGCGGCGGCGCAGTGTGCAGCGTGGCGAGCACTGTCCCGGGCGGCGCGTCCTCCGCCGCCGCCGCGTCGTAGCGCCGCCGCGCGAACTGCACCGCCGTGCTGGCGGCGGTGCGCAGGCGCGCTATTGTACCTGGTGCGCGTGGTGCGGCGGCGCAGTGTGCAGCGTGGCGAGCACTGTCCCGGGCGGCGCGTCCTCCGCCGCCGCCGCGTCGTAGCGCCGCCGCGCGAACTGCACCGCCGTGCTGGCGGCGGTGCGCAGGCGCGCTATTGTACCTGGTGCGCGTGGTGCGGCGGCGCAGTGTGCAGCGTGGCGAGCACTGTCCCGGGCGGCGCGTCCTCCGCCGCCGCCGCGTCGTAGCGCCGCCGCGCGAACTGCACCGCCGTGCTGGCGGCGGTGCGCAGGCGCGCTATTGTACCTGGTGCGCGTGGTGCGGCGGCGCAGTGTGCAGCGTGGCGAGCACTGTCCCGGGCGGCGCGTCCTCCGCCGCCGCCGCGTCGTAGCGCCGCCGCGCGAACTGCACCGCCTGCGCGCTTGCGGCGGGGGGGACGCGTGCTATCGCGAGTGTGGCCAGGGCGTACCGGTCCGCGTTGTCTACCTGCGTCGCCTGGAACGGGAACCGAGTTTATGCACACGTGACATAACGGCTTATGGGGAGAAAGCTCTGGAAATGCATCAGAGCCGTACAGTATGAAGTTTATACACACACGACACCACTGCCTTATGAGAAAGAAAGTCCTGATAATGCTTCAGAACAAACAACTACACAAAGACCTACTTTAAAAAGTCCATCATCAGCTTTGGTAATCTACTACTAAATATAGCACATAAAACATGTCAGCAAGCCGTTTGAATTCAGCGGCTTTCCACAACCTTGAAAGGTAGACAGTTAACCGGCTCGAAGGCATACCCTCGCTGCAACTTCTAGTTTGTGATCACCACCAAAAAACAGTTGTCGCGAGTGATGTGACCAGACCGTTGCCAATTTAATAATAATAATAAAATCATAAAAACGTTTCGTTTCTCTTTACAATCTTAGGTACAGTAAGGTTAAATAGGTGGATTTGGATTTGCAATTCGATTTACTAACTAATTCATGATAGCAAAACGTTATTTTATTCTAAATTGATAATCAACTCAGTGTATTAGACTTCAAAATAATAATAAGTTGAGATTTTTTTTATTTTTAGCAGTTGTCGACACCGCCAATGGAAAAGCACATCAGATGATCTAGTTGACTGTCATACATTAGAAAAGACATGTGTTCAGCAGTGTGCTGATTTAGGCTCATTAAACTGACGATTTAACGACAATGGAAAAAAGCTTTTTGCCCTAAGAATTTTGTTGTGACTTTATTACTCGATGAGAAACACGACAAACGAATTACAAAATTACCTTCGGATACTACTAAAAGAAATTCCTAAAAAGTGCACCTTACCTTGATAACAATTGTAACTGGTGCTTGCTGCCTTAGCAGTTCTTCGGTGACCACTATTTGGCCCGTGTCTCGTTCCACTGTGATCAAGTGCTTGTAGTCCCCCGTAGTGGAGAACTGCAAAGGAGCGTTGATGCCCACATCTTGGTCTGCTGCTGAGATCGGGCCTGGAGATGTTTCTAAAACAGCACCCTGGAATTAAAAAGAAAATAAATTACTTCCCCAATTGCATTGAAGTTTCATTTTCAGAGGGAAAATATGAAGTATGAATGAAATAAAAACTGCTAAGAAACCAAGCCCTCGAAATGGGAGCTTTCAATTTGTGCTGCGTTGTTTCATGTATTGTGCTGCATAATGTTTCGGGCAATAATATGGGTACTAGGAAAAGTTTAACTAGAGGACAATGAACAAATGACACGAGTTGCTAGCGACATGGATGACGTTGCTCAACTTCCCCAGACTCTTATCCATAGACTTAGCATTCGCTACGTCTATGCTCTTATCTCACGACCTTTTTGACCGAAAAAATAAAAATAGAAGATGCTCTGCGCCGTCACTTGACATCACACAACATCAACACTTGTCACGACCCATTAGTCTACTTACCGGCTGCGCGTCGTCAGGCAGTATAGCAGTGTAATGCTCATGCGTAAACTTGGGGTTCTGGTCGTCCGCGTCCAGCACCTCGGCGCTGAGCGTGGTGTCGTTGTGCAGCGGCGGCGAGCCCTGGTCCTGCGCGCGGAGCCGCACCGTGAAGTTGCGGAGACTCTCGAAGTCCAGCGGCTTCTTGACCACTAGTACGCTGTCAAGCTCGTTGAGGAAGCCGAAGTATTCCTGATGAGGACAATCATGGTAGCCGCATTGAATATTTACATCTGAAGGATATAAATTATGCAAAGGTATATCTAATCTGATCAGCATCAGGTCATTATTTATTGCACAGTCATTAATACAAAAAATGTTAAACTACCTACATCTCAGATCCTGGCAGGGTCGCCATGCAATGTTGGGACCAGGGAGCACAATAAAACAAGTACTTGGGTCGACCGATGTTATATTAAAAGTCTCAAATAGCCTTACATCTATCTTATATAGTATGTGAGGTGTGTAACACACTACAATTGCTCCGATTCTAAGGTATTTAGCTAAGGCATTTGTGTTATAGAAATCAGAAACAACTAGGGTACTGCAACATCCAGACCAGACCCGAGATAATAAAGAGTAGTTCATTTTCTGCATCATCCCGGCTGGGATTCGAACCCGGAACCTCAAAGATGGCAATGGTCCCGTATGCTCGTCGGCTTTGGAAGTAGCCACAAGGTTATAATCTTGGGATAAGTTAAACTATTTGTCAGATTCAACAGCGTCAGCCAGCGGATTATTGGCAATGATTTGCATGATGATGAGAAATGTAGCTTTCATATCATTATTGCATAGATATGGTAAATCAAATCAAATCAGAATACGCTTTACAATTGCAAGTTACACAATGCAGTTCTTAACTATAAAGGGCGTTTGAGTTAAAGAAATCAATCGAATATCGACACTTACGGAATGCGGCCCTGGTAGCACCGAGTACACTATCGTGGCATGCGGGCCCGGCTGGTCGGCATCCGTGGCTCGCACGCGCAACACGCGCGCGCCCACGGCGGTCAGCTCCGACAGCCGCGCGTGGTAGGGCGCGCCCACCCACACCGGCGCGTTGTCGTTCACGTCCCACACGCGCACCGACACCGGGATTACGAAGCTCTGGAAGAAACGTTCAGGGGTACTGTCTAATTAAACATCTATTTAGTTTTGCAAGTAAACCATTAGTTGCAGTTTACATTATCCAATTTTTTTATCTTAATTCTGCTTCAAGGCCATTTGTGAATTGATTTATTAGACTCAATTACGAAAGCAATTGTTCTACTATGAATTTTAGTATAAGAAGAAAGTAAAGATGATAATAAAGTAATTTTGAAGACATTATTAGATTTTTCTGGTTATTTTGGAAGTTGATTTTGTATTTGTAGGAAGTGATCAAAAGCTTCGAAAGTAATACCAATCTGGTATTTATAATCTTCTTTGGAGATAATCAATGATGTATGAAATGGACTGTGATGAATGCAAACTTAGCCTAAATAGTTTTCTGTTAAACTCCATCTAACCAACCAAACAGTCAATCTGGAAGTCACTGGGGGAGGCCGAAGTTCAGCAGAGGACGTCCTATGGCTAAATTGATGATGACGATGAGACTCTGTACGGTCTGTCTCCACTAACCGGGTCGGTAGTCCGGCGGCGGTCGCAGCGCACGTTGACGTACACGTTGGAGGGGCCGCGCAGCTCCTCGCGGTCCAGCGGCCGCAGCAGCGTCAGGTTCTTGCTGCCGGGCGCCACGCCCACGGCCGCGCCCTGCTCTTGCAGGCGCAGCGTTATGTCGCCGGCTTCGCTGGGGTCGCCATTCACGCTTAGCGTTCCTAACAAATTACATTAT
The DNA here is from genome assembly GCA_950371115.1 of Anania fuscalis. Classification (NCBI taxonomy): domain Eukaryota; kingdom Metazoa; phylum Arthropoda; class Insecta; order Lepidoptera; family Crambidae; genus Anania; species Anania fuscalis. Next base: position 23,106,282 of record OX493329.1, read on the forward strand.
TCCGCTTTAAACTCGTTTTTTTTTGTATTTATGTAAAATATTGCGTACATGAGACCAAATTTTGAAAGCCGCAATTCTTGGTGCGAGTAAATAATACGAACCAATGACGCTGCCGACTGGAGTGTCTTCGCTGATGTAGAAACTCTCTACGGCGCCGCCATTCATAAGATAGCACCTGCTGTCCTGGATGGCTGAAATAAAAATCATGATTATGTATTGCACAAAATTACAAAAAGAAGGCTGAATTTGGCCGATTACAATGATTGGGAAATCAGGAGGTTACCTATATCAAATCGATATCTAAAAACAGCACGCTTATATGCTTATGCTAAAGAGCAGAGGCCTTGTCCAACAAGGAAACATGCTAGGTATTGATGATCAATTAATTAATATTGCTATTATCTACGAAAGCAACGCCACATCACTTTGCATAATAATAAATAATAAAATCGTTTATTAAGTATAAGAAATGCAGATACATTTAAATTAGTACACTTTAAAAACTATAAATTGCTTAACTTATCTTTGCCTGAGCTAGGTAGAACCTGTGCTTCAGGCGAGAGAGAGCTTAAAATGATTCTAAGTAACATAAATTAACAATATTCAAAGATCAAAAAATAATATTTCCTTTATTACATTATAACGTTTTATATACTACTAGTCTATTCTATTTACATATCAAAAGTAAGTAAAAAAGTAGTTTGTAAAAATTTAACTATGACTATTTTACAATTATGGTAATTGAGCTCATAATAATTAGTATTTTATTTAGTCTATTGTTCAAAAATGGGCCGAGAAATGTGAAAAACCTACTCGTGAAAGTGTATTTTGAGGTCGATTTCTTAATGCAAACTATGTCTCTACGTCGTTTATTAGTGATGTCAGCATTATAGGGAAGCAATACATGATGTTTTGTTAGTACGTGCATTATAAACAATTGGCGGACGGTCAGCACATTACAGGATTTATACAATAGTTTAGTAGGATAGAAAAAAGGAAGGGAGTTCGCTACTTTTAGGATTGCTCTCTGTGCTCGTTCAAGTGGGATCAAAATAGTTTTAGATCAAAATAATGTATGCTAACATGCCAGAAATCACTATTGTTTATGGTTCTAAATTCACGAACCTAATACTATTATACCCATTGTCATTAACAAAACATGAAATTAAATAGAGTAGGATTTGTCATTTTCATTTATTTATTTATTGTTTCAAGAAACCAATACGCTAATGTTACGATCATTGAGCCCATCGTCCTTTGATACACGATCATTGGGCCCATCGTCCTTTGCTACGGTACCCGGGTCAATCGAAAATGATAATCTGGAGCAATGATTATCGACACGAATCGATGTGTCATCAAGAGTGATTGTCTCGTTTGCTTGTCTAGCGGGTCAGCTAACCGGGTCGGCCGCATTCGGCACTTATCAATTCAGGACATAGCCCCCACTGCCGAGGAGTCACCCCCTGCACAAGGAAATTGAGCGTTTACCCGCTTTTATGTTTTGCCCGGTTAGTTGTGTCGCTTCCGATAGCCATTGATTTATGTGGGGGCAGATAATTTGCATTGAATTTAATTATTATTTTGGTCAGTTGCCAATGCGGTCACCTACATAACGTTATTTACTTCTTTAACTGCAAAGCTTTACTAAGATTGAGAATACCAATTAAACTACAATTGTATTACTATCTGATTTCACGAATATTGCGATGTAAGTATCACACTTCGTAGAATATGTAGCAGCTACTACTTTCAAACTTTCATTAAAATAAATTGTTACATAATTGCGAAAGCTTAACTACACGAATGGAGCAATCAATTCAATCGCTAAAAGTGTTTTATGACAAACAAAGAGATACAAATAATTCATGATCACGTAAATAATTTTAGAATAACAGCGTGATGATGTCAAATTGGAGCTTAATGCTCACTAAATGGTTTAATAATGAGTGCATTCATGTAAGCGGCCCGTTACGCTTTAATTGAAGTTCTGCCATCTCGCCATCCAGCACTAACGCGAAAGCAATGTGAGGGCTCACGCGAGAGGTTGCTTTCAAACGATCTGGTAACATAGGTACTTGTAGGTACTTCATGTGTTGTCCATTAGGCGTGTTTTGTCTGTTGTGAGGTACTTACATGTAAAGCGTGCATGAATATGTGCTTTCTTCTATATTTAAATACGAATACTGCACTTCTACGTATTTATCACTTAATAATGTCCACTAATCTAGGTAAAAGAAATATGGTAATGCTTTTGTGTTGTTTATTTAACTATTAAAATCAGTGCGTATATGTTTCACTGATTGGATTCCTACTCAATGACTTCCGTTGGTGATTTAAAACTGTGTAAAATAATGAAGAATACGCAGAGGGTAAACAGAACCAGATCTAATGCAAATGGTGTGTTAATCACAATGACTATTACCGCGGTGATAACAAGTCGCGGGCGCATAAAAACCTTAATTGACGCAAAAAACAGCACGCGCCTGCGCGTAGCGTAACGCTCTTTGACGACCCAATCCAGCGGTGCCACCTCGAGATGAATATTTCAATCTTTCGTATGATAAAGTTTTGATGATAAGAGATAATCGAATTTTTAACGGGGTTCAGAAACGGTTTAGTAACGCAAAAGTAACGTCCAGTGTTTTGTGAAAAAGCTTTTAAATAGCCAATTTCATGTTTATACTCTTCCTAAATTAAAGTATAAATACCTAAGTAGTATATTAATTTAATCATTTCATAATATAACAGAGTATTATAATAATATACTAGCATTAATGATGGTCAATAGTTACATTACAACCTCAATGAGGCATTTGTGTATTAAGTTGGCTTCGAGTATAAAGTAATTGTACTTTTAAAAGTAGGTATGTAAAGTATACTTTAAATAGCTAACATTCAAGTAACTAAGTAGAATTAAAAACATATTGTAAAGGCTGAACTGCGTCAGCGCTGCTGCGGCACGATTCTATAAAGCGTGGCTCCACCAACCTCCATATTCTCCTCTCGTGTATAGAAACATTACGTATTACAGCGATTATTTTATCTACCTATCGTTAACTATCGTAGTTTTTATAATTTCTGGAAAGCAGAATTTATAATAGGCTTACAACACGTTAACCTGTAAAAGCACTTTCCCATGAACTATGGTATTATAACATCATCGTCTCGTTGACCGAGAGCTGTGATTACAGGCTCAAATTGTGACCCATCACGACCTGCGCCCACGCATCTTATATAGATTAGATAGACAGACAGTATACTTAGCACTTATGAACTTTATCTTCATGGACATAAAGAGACTTTGACTTTTTTCGTTTGATCTTACCAACATCATATACATTAAATAAAATAAAAATACATGCATTTTGTACTTCAATATAGCACTTCAATTTGGACTTACCTGTATAATCTAGCTAATCAAGTGAAAGTTGTATGAAAGCGAATAAAATTAAATAAAACAATAATGTCAGTCGTGATGTGTGCCGATACAACAACAGTGGGCATACAAAGCGCTCAGCACTAATTGTGGACTATAATTACTAATTACTACCGCGATAGTAATCTCAATGTAAAATCTAAAAACGAAAGCTGATACCGTATAATGTGACACTATTTTTCCGGTTGCTTACCGGCATTTTTTTCCTTATAACGTGACTTTGCCTTTGAAAGACTTCTTAGGAATTATTTTTTATAAATAAAACAAGCATTTATTTATAAATGAAATTATCAAATGGAGTTTTACTTGGTTTGGATTTACAAAACAAACAACTCTAACAACTCCAAGGACAAATTCTATTGCAACTGTCTAGCTTATATTTTACTGCAGAACGGCAACGGCTAAGTGTCTACAATTTGGCTAAAATCAAAATGGACAGGTAACGTCCATTGAAAAGGCTTGTGAATGACGAAACGCCAAGGCGACTGCAACACGGCAGACATTTGCCCACTTACTGCAGTGGTGGTGGTGAGCGCCACAGTCTACTAACATTTCAGATGGATCATTCCATAAAAATGATAAATGATTTACTCAATTAAGTATAAAAAAAGCAAAGTATCTGCAAATAATACAATTAATCATAATACTACACCCAACAAAATACACAAAAATACTGTGCAATAAAACATTACAAAAGTGAACTATGGTGTCAAATTGCAGATCTTGGATGAGGGGCACTCACCCCGGGACCTGATCGAGAGCGCTATAGCCGCCACGGTGGCTGGCCGCGCCGATGTCGGCTGCACCGCTGCACACGACAACACACACAACATTATTATCATAGAATATTTATAGCCATTATCCTTTGATAACCACTAAAAGTTACATTAATACTCTACAAAATCTCAGAAAGTAGACCGTGCTGAGTGAGTTTTATGAGGTAAGTAGTGTTTATTCTATAAGATTCGATTTCTTTGATGAAATTACGGAGTTTAAAACTTCTTCATTATTTGTCACATCATTCGCTAGAGTACTGAAATTATTATCTGGAATAGCTTTACAGTAATGTACCACCGGCGTGAACAACAGTGCTCTACAAAAACAAACTTTACCTTTTTTTTAAATTCATTTAATTACATATCTAATTAAATTATCAACTATAATTAGTTTAAACTTGACATCTATATATTGACTAATTCTTTATTTCCATTTTGACATTTATTTTGACATTATTTAATTTTTCAATTTATATGACATATTGAATCAAATTATTATTAAATTATATTTTTAAAATTTGTACACCGTTTTGGTACGGCATGTTGGAACTAAATTTTATAACATCCCATCTACTATGTACACATGTCCGAACAAATAAATGATTATTTTATTTATTTTATTTTATTTTAATTAATTCATACTCATTTGTAAAAATATTTTATGCCTGGAATTAGTTATACTGCGAGATTGTCAGACTGCGTCACAGTTAAGCTAGGGGGAGCACTCACCCCGAGACCTAGAGCGCAGTGGTCACTGACACGGGTGCATGTTGAAATTAATAACATTACTTGTTGTAAGTTAATGAGCGGCATTTCTCAGTGGAACGTATTTGTGAATGCGGTGTTTGCACTCTCGAATTTTACCCGTTTTTTGAAATGTAAAAATGAACTGTAGTTGACTATTTTTGCAACGGTCGCTTTGGTCGTCTACATAAAGGTACTCTTTATATCGCGTCATCTTTTCACAGATCAAACTCAAAATCAAGATAATATAGGCTAAAATAAGATGTGTTTATTGGTATTAACTTTACTTAAACAAGTTAGGTACCCTATTGTTTTGTTTATTGTTGGCGTTATTTATTTAACAGCCATACTATTATATAAAAAGTGAGTAAATTATTTATTATTAATATCGAAAATACTGACTCTGATGAACTTTCTATAAATTAGAATTTAAAGTGAATTGCAACACTTATGTTACGTTATGCAACCATTAAAATTTATGGTATTGAAGGCATTTATTCGGGCATAAAAACTGATGTTGTTTGCTGAAAGCAGGTACAACACTGTTAAACTTCTCTTAATGGAAAATTATATTTATCGTAGTAGCTCCAATTCTCAAGACTCGTACACTATATTTAAGTTTCAGCCCCTCTAGCACGATCAACAAAACACGATATGATACGATATGATATAGCGATTTATCGCCTATTTACTTAAAAAATATGATAACATAGCCGCCATCTTGAACTTTTATTGAAACAGTAAGGATGTCCGTGCCGGCGACGTCACGGTTATGCTCGCTTTTTTGATAAAAGTTCATATTTTAACAAAAAATATGCGATAAATCGCTATATCATATCGTATCATATCGTGTTTTGTTCTACATGCTAGAGGGGCTGGTGGTGTTTACGAGCAAGACAATTTACTTGGTAACATCTATATGTCAAGCATTCTCCTAAGATGTTATCAATAATAGAACCATTTACAATACGAGCTGAAGTTTTCCACGGCAGGTGCGCAGAGACAAGCGGCCGGAAGACGGTCTCGTAATAAATCCCCCTCCCCTCACTTCCGGTCGATTTGAAATTCAAAATGGCCGCGAGTTGGCCGCGATGTGGGGCGACCACTTTCAGTTTCGCGGTGACCGCTGGCGGGGTGAAGATGGATATGATACGTGACGACCTGGTTTACATGCTATAATTAAGGACATGAAGGAATGGATAAGTGTTCTTTTTTGTAGAAAACTATTTTTTTTAATTGGGAATCTCAATCTTAGACCAAACGAAACGAATATAAAAACAGAGCAAGAAATGTAAGGCTGTATGCATGCTCATCAGCTGTTTACTTACAAGCAAGCGACAATTTCCATTTTATAATCCTTGCGGATAAACGAAGAATAAACTTGCTCTTGCACTACGTTACCCCACACTACTACAACTGAGTTTCCTCTGATTGAAGATTGTCTGAAAGATATCGTTTTTGGTGATAAGCCGGTCTAATATTGCATAGCTGTGTGATGTTCCTAAAAACTTTTCCTTTAATTTTTCGAATTAAGTGTGTACCTATCTAACAACAAATGAAAAGCTTTGTTTGTAGAGATATTTGCTTTATCTAGTTTGGGCTCAATAAAAATCAAAATCAAAAACACTTTATTGAGCCATCCGTTAATACAACATAAAATTGTTTACAGGACTCGATTTACAAATAGTAGCTTTCTTATACTAAAACTTTCTATAATTGTAGGTTAAGAATAGAATACTTAATCAAGAAATTATCACTATCGAGCTTTAATGAGCTATAATAAAAATATCATATAAAAGATAAAGAACAAAACAGCGATCAATATCTATTTTTTTTGTGAGATCTCCAACAATCTTATCGCGCGTCTACGATTTTGCACATCATGTACTTCAACGTCATACCTTAGTACGAAAAAAATAGCGTTACCTATCACTCTTGGTAAGTGTTCTATTAACTAACACCAAAACAGAACCGCGAAAGAAGATGAAAAGAGCGTCTCTCGTAAGTCAGAAAAAATGCTGAAATAATTTGTCTACTTCATTGAGCCACGCACAGTCCCTGAAAATTATATCCATAGGTCAATAACATCAATAAATAACGTTTGGTTTTTGTTTTGATTGTTCACCTGGCGCATCGGGTGCTTTTTGAGGGGACAACAGAGGACACACAGGGGGAACGGGAATACCTCAATAATTAGTCACGGGGACAGTGGACGATCGAACTTAATACGATAACATCGAAGTGGCGATGATTGAGGCCGGGCAAATGTGAAACGTAAATAATATTTGATACACAGTTTATGATTCCCATACAAATCTTTAAGGCCGACTTGAACTGTGATTTTAGGAATTAGGATTTATAAGTTAATAGAGATGCAAGTTAAACTTATTAATATGACAATTTGTATTCGTCAATTTGAGATTAGCAGCAAAGATGTAATAATAATACAGCTTTATGTTAAATCCTTAAAAAAAGGTTCTGCGGGGCTTCTATGAATAGGGATGTTTTGATTTTATTAATTAGTTTTGTTATTTCATTTTTTCTAATACTCTTTTAAAATGAGATTAAATTAAGGTATTTTTTGAGACACCGTTTAATATACAGCATACAGCTAAATTCTTAACTAAAACCGAAAAAAAATACATAATGCAGAAATAAACAAAAACAAAAATACATCTGCGATTTTTCTAGCGAAAATAGAAAATAGTTAAGTGATCTGTTCTGTCGATAATTAAAGATCAACAGTGGCGAACTTACAACCTCGCGATAAACGGCAATTATATGGTATCGGTAATAATAACAGTGAAAGTTCAGGCCACTGTCCTGGCGGCTTCCTCCGTGGCAAGTGAGCCGATTGATTATAGGGCAGGCCGCAGCCAGCCAAGGTATTACAGGTGCTCGTAACTTATTATGCGAGGTGATTTCATTGCGCTGGTAATCGAAATACGTGATGTGGAGCCGATTAGTTTTTTATTGGTATAAGAAAACTATGAGTGTAAAATTAGTGTGAGAAAGTTTTGTAAGCGTCTAACTGCAAATAATAATAAAATAAATATTGGACAGCATCACATACATTGTTCTGATCCTAAAGTAAGTAGCTAGAAAGCACTTGTGTTATAGAAATCAGAAACAACGACGGTACCACAACACCCAGACCCGAGACAATAAAGATAAGTTCGTTTTCCACATTGACCCGACCGGGAATCGAACCCGGAACATCAGAGATGGCGGCGAAGCTCAGTCCGAAGTCCAGTCCATGTTCACCTCTCGGCTAAGGAGGTCGTCGAATCTAGGTTTTCTTTTTACAGATTTTTGAAAAAAAGATTTTACTAATAGTCGCACACATGTATTTAGGCATATAGTATTTAGGAAACTATAAATGTCATTAAGGCTAATGTGCAAATAACCTATTCAAAAATCCAAATGCATCAATCAATCTGAATGATTGTAATAGGTAATTTCAATAGGAAATCGTATTGAATACTCTATACGATATTAGAAAGAGAAATGACAACATAATTGGTTGGGACGATGTGATGTGACAAGATAACGATGTAATATTTTGGTACAAGTGGACTGAGATGTGACTACATATTGATTATAGATTTTGATAATGATCATGGCATGAGTCCATGGGAATTTTATGTTTTAGATAAATGAAAACAGCGTAGTACAATATCTCGGAGGTTTTCTAAATAGGTCTTTAGCTCTACCAGAGGGGTGTTTTCAATCAGGTTGTATGTAAGTAAAATAAAAAATATATTAATTGCTACACCCAAGAAAAGACCGATCATCTTACTGGTTTGTAGTATTATATGTAGGTAGTACAACATCTGCCTCTCTAGCATGAGCAACAAAACACGATATGATACGATATAATATAACGATTTATCGCATATTTTTTGTCAAAATATGAACTTTTATCGAAAAAGCGCGCATAACCTTAGTCGCCGGCACGGACATGCTCACTGTTTCAATAAAACTTCAAGATGGCGGCTATGTTATCATATTTTTTTTAAATATTTTTTTTAAATAAATTGTTTCCACTCTCACACCAATTATCTAGCCCCAAACTAAGCAAAGCTTGTGCTATGGCGACTAGATAACGGATAAACATACTTAAATACGTTTATAAACATCCATGACTTAGGTGCAAATGCTCGTGCTCATCACACTAACATTTGCCCCTCGCGGGATTCGAACCCGCAACCGCCAGGCATTGTAGTCCGGAGCGCGAACCACTACACCAGACGGTCGTCAATTTTGAAAGAAAAGAGGCGGTAAATCGCTTTATCATATCGTATCATATCGTGTTTTGTTGCTCGTGCTAGAGGGGCAGTAACATGTCCTAGAGGTCTACCAATAAATTGGCGTTCGTTATCAGGGCTATATGATGATAAAGACTTGTCATGTTTGAATCAGTTACTTATTCTTTTACGTAGTATAATTTTTACTCTGAGCTTATACTAAAGAAAAGTGCCTGTAAAGTGTTAAAAAAATAAAGCAACAAAATGTATTGGCGGTAATTTCGGCTTTTCCAATATTTTCTACAATCGAGCAAATTGCCGGCCGGAGAAAGGCGGGCGCATTAGATGTCAATTTATTGAATTACTGATCATTGGGCTTGTTCCAAACTGGCGGATCTGTAGGGCTGGCTAAATTACCAAGCGTACTAGTATTTTACTGTGACATTAGTTAACAGCATTAATAAATATCACATGAAATATTTCTGCATTAAATTGACACTATATTATTATGTACCTAACATTATTAACAATGAAACTAATTGCCGCGCATCTTTCTACAGTGCAGTACCCGCAAGCACAGCAGTCCTTGCATTTTAGAATTTTTTGTATGAAATCGTATGAAACGTCGCTCACCTAGCAGCGCGCAACATGCGCAGAGCGCGCATCGGCAGTGAAGACTGCAATGCTTGCAGGTACTGCAGTGTTAATGGATGCGCAGCCACCTTGAAAATCAAATCATCAGACTCTATCACACCTTACCCGTCGTGTTTTTTAACGATCGACAATTTTTTGGATCTGCCATCAATACTACTACGAGCAGTATCGAATAAGTCCTCCTCAAAAAACATTACCTTCTTTTTCGGGATTTCAATTGAACAAGTATTAAATAAATTTCCAAACTGCCTTCATATGGCAGCCCTAATGACATAGGCTGAGCACGTTGTATAACGATTACTTGGTGCCCTTATCTACTTAACATGATTAGCGGTACGGCTTGATTGATCCGACAGCAAGCCTGATGGATTAAGAGCTTACACGAGTGTGTTGTGTCATTTCCACCACGAACGACGTTATTTGTTGGCATCAACTAGCCAAGTGATTTGTGATAGTAATAATATATTAAGGTTAATATATTTTTAATTCCTTCTCTTAATTATTTTAATAAGAACTCTCATTATGTCTCCAAGGTCTCTATTTCTCTAATACACACAATCTTATTATATACTACATCACAATAATACACTTATTTTGACATTTAACTTAAAAAAAAATGTTTTGTGGATTTGTTAAAAGATACAGAATCTAACGCGTTGATGTCTTTTTGTGACATTCTTCATCTCGATGTAGATTAGGCGTGAAAACACATAATAATAATGATGTCATTATTGTAATATGTATGTTATATATGTCATGTAGGTTCTTATGGTCTGGTTTTCCTGTCTAAGGGTTTTTGAGGTCTATAGGCACACATCACACACATCACCAGCCTATATCAGTCCACTGCTGGACACAGACCTCTCCAAAAGGAGGATTTTGCCATAATCGCAACGCTTGGCAGGTGGGTTGGCGATCGCTGTTTGGCCAATAGTGAAGAGGAGACGCTGCTGCCCGTCTTCTTATGGCGGTTCTCCTGTAGTCGCCTCTTACGACACCCATAGAAAGAAAAGGGGTGGTGCAATTCTTTTAACGTGCCGGCACCACACGTCTTTAGGCAAGCGCTCCAAATGTAATAATCAGACTTGCAGCATCTAGGATCATGGGCAAAGCGTACCCCATTTAAGAACGGGACAAAGCGAAAAAGAATTATGTATTCTTCAGGAAAGTACTTAGTAGCTCGTGGGAGTATTTATGTTAACAATAATTAACTTAAATGTTGTCTCACCTGCGCAATTATGAATGTTTGTTTATTTATGGAAAACGAGCGGGTAAGCGCTCTTTGGTCAGCTTTTTATTTATACTGTAAACTAGCGACCCGCCCCAGCTTCGCACGGGTGCAATTATCAGTGTTTCTCTACTATATTATGCATGTATTATACATATAAACCTTCCTCTTGAATCACTTTATCTATTAAAAAAACCGCATCAAAATCCGTTGCGTAGTTTTAAAGATTTAAGCATACATAGGGATATAGGGACACAGAAAGCGACTTTGTTTTATACTATGTAGTGATACTTAAGCATTGCTAACTAGTTGAACCCATTGAATTTTTAATGAATGATAGATGAAGGAGAAGGGCGACATAAAGGAATCTTCCAGTTATGTGACCGACGCGGCAACGACGCGTCGTCGGTCACATAACGTCGCGACGTTTGATTCCGATGGAACTATCCCATTTCTCGCGTTCATTTCTTTTTATACAAAGCAGTAACTTATTAGTCTGACGCTTAGGTCTAGCCATAGTGGTCAGCGCTTTGGACTGCAAAACCAGGCGGATGCGGGTACGAATTCCGTTAGACTCCAGCTTAAGAATGCTTAACTTAAGTCATGGATGTCTATAAATAAACGTATTTAGGTATACTATGTTTATCTCTCATTTAGTCATCATAGTATAAGCGCTACTTGTTTGCGGTTAGATAATGGTGTGATTGTTAAAATAATTTGTTTTTAGGGTTCCGTACCCTATTACTTAGGCTCCGCTGTCCGTCTGTCTGTCTGTCTGTCTATAAAACCAATAAAAACAATTTATTTCTGTAAATAGGCTTAAACTAATCGCTTTTACACGTCCTAATATTTATTTTTTCAGTCTGTCTGTCTGTCTGTATGTTTGTCTGTCTGGTCTGTCTGTCTGTCCGTCTGTCACCAGGCTGTATCTCATGAACCGTGATAGCTAGAGAGTTGAAATTTTCACAGATGATATACATGGTGTACAAAAGAATGGGACACTCCTTAAAACCACGTGATCCGCTGGTCAGATACAACAACTTTTACTATGGGAGCAACAAAGAAATCGTGTTTTTATTTTCAGATGCTTCATACATTATTATCGAGGTATGCGAGTAAGTTTGTATGGAGCAACTGAAAAAAAAATCTCGATTTCGATGTTGCTCTCATAGTAAAAGTTGTTGTATATGACCAGCTGATCACGTGGTTTTAAGGAGTGTCTTATTCTCTTGTACACCCTGTATTTCTGTTGCCGCTATGACAAAAAATACTAAAAAACAGAATACAATAAATATTTAAGGAGGTTCCCATACAATAAACGTGTTTTTTTTTGCCGTTTTTGTAGAAAATGGTACGGAACCCTTAGTGCGCGAGTCCGACTCGCACTTGGCCGGTTTTTATTATAACTATGATATTGGCAGTTGTTATCGTGGAGTGCAACAGTAAGGTGTGTGTCACTTGCCGGTCACAGCGCGAGGCGTCGCGGAGGGTCGCGCGCCGTGATGCGTGCTTCCTGCGGCGCGCGCGCCTCCTACCGACCGACCGTCTATAGTATATTCGAAGTAACATTATATTTAGATCTACCAGAAACTAAAGCAGCAACTTTTTGTTGTTGTTTATTGACAACAAACTTTAAAGTGGTACACTTGTCTTACGCTACTGCTATGAGCTGTAGTTGCCGTTGCTTAGTAGCTGAGTAGTTTGTAACATAATTTAAAGAATTGCTTCAAGGAATTTTGTAAACACGTACCTAATAAAAACAACACATCTAAAAAGCTGGCGTAAATACGTAAAAGTTGCTTTATGTAAGTGCAATTTATATTCCTATAACAGCTTTGGGATGATGAATAAATCAAATATTTAGTGTTTCGTGTTCACATCACTACAATTTTATGATAACTTAATTCGACATACTAATTGAGGAAGTCAGCGGGGCATTTGTTTTTGCTCTACCCATCATAATGATATTAATGATAAGTAGAAGATGAAAGTGTTGAAAATTGATACCACATATTTGTCATGCTGCAAAAAGAAATTCTCGCACATCAGTACCAATTCCAATCTAATCTGGAACTTTCATCATCACCCAAATGAAGTTAATAAAGCAATTTTTAATAATTACCATAGCAAATCAAGCTTGATTTATAACAATCAAACTGTTCACACCACATCATCCAAGAAAATGTTTACATCACGGTCTCGATTACTAAACTTTTCCGCTCCACATAACTAAATGTTAATCAAAGCAAACAATGGCGTCCGAATAGCAGCGGTCGGACCATACAAATCTGTTTGATGCACCACCACGGGACCTAGGTATAGCCAATGTATTACAGCCGCTCAATCTTATCCTTTCTTCATTTCATTATCTTAGACGAATTTTTCAAAGACAACGTAAGCTCACTTATTTAACCTAATATTACCATTTAAAAAAGCGATTACTTTAAAATGAAGTTAAAAAAAAGCTATGATAATGTTTTGAAATCTCTTTCAGAATCCATGAAATAATTCATTTAACAAATTCCAAAAGTGTGATGACTGTAATTTTTGGGCTGCGGCTGTCTCGACGTTCATCATGACTACCGATTAAATATTTTCCAAATTTTTTTTTTTTTAAATAAAAGCTTATTAACAGTACTTAGTTGGAATTAAGATTGCTGGATGATTGTAATCACTAATGATATCCAGTGCATATGTTGTGTGTGAGTTGTGACGCCCACGACTGTTGCGGAAATTAGACTAAATTCGATACAAAATAATCAATCTTAAACAATTAGTTCAATAAATATGCGAGAATCTAATTTATTTGTATAAGTTACACATAGCACCCGATATCGAGCTGTTTTCGTAGTTTCATAATTCTTAGGAATTACTTACTTGACGCAATAACTGAAATGATAATGTAATAATAAGTATTGCCTACTTTCCAGAGCCTTTGTTGTAAACAACTTCAAGGACGAACATGTTAAACACCTACATAATTGTTTTAACCACCATCTAAGTGAAGATTAAGTAAACGTCGGGCGTGAGGTACTGACAGTTCCGCTTACGACTAATTAAATTAAAAGCTTTATAAGGGAAGTGTCAGTTTACCTCAGAAATTAGTGAAGAGGCGAGAACAATGCGCATCCGACATGGCGTGTGTTAGCGCATCCTGCGGCGACTGCGCTGAAGGGCGAAGGTTTTGTTTAGCTCTACTCGTACACGAGCAGATTGGTATCACATAATCTGCTGCTCTAGCCCCTCTAGCATGTACAACAAAACACGATATAATACGATATGATATAGCGATTTATCGCATATTTTTTGTCAAAATATGAACTTTTATCAAAAAAGCGAGCTTAACCGTGACGTCGCCGGCACGGACATGCTTACTGTTTCAATAAAAGTTCAAGATGGCGGCTATGTTATCATATTTTGAAAGTAAATAGGCGATAAATCGCTATATCATATCGTATCATATCGTGTTTTGTTGATCGTGCTAGAGGGGCTGGTTCCTGTGCGATGAGTACAGTTGGGATTAGGTGAAAAATCATGTATGGACTATGCTTGACTATGATTTTTATAGTAACAATACTATTAGTAAAAACTACTATTCTATTCTATACTAGTAACTACCTCAGATCAAAGAAAGGACATTAATATTTCCATTAATATTCATATGGTAACTACCGACGATTTTATTTAGAAAAGGAATAAAAATAGGCACTATACCACAACTGAACCCATTACTCGTACAAAATAACAAGTCGATAAGTACTCCTGTAAGGAAAAAGACCGAAGATACACATAATATTACCGGATTGTTACCAGGTTTCTACATGTAAATGAGTAAAGTAAGTTACATCTTGATTTAAAACCTAGTAGATCATACAATATACATAAATAAACAAAATAATGATGATTTTTTTCAAGTGTTAAGTTTATCTTCAATTAAACCTTGCATGGAATTGCTAAAAACAAAAATTTTCAATAAATAAACAAGACAAAAAAAGCTTGTAAATAGGAAACTGAACTGGTTAGGATCTGGCCATTATGAGGTCTCAAGTTTGATCCCGTACCACCAGACTGAGACGACCAAAACCTGGTGTCTAGGTTACAATGCATGCGGAAGACTGAAATGTATAACTATTATATATTATGAGTGGCACGTGTGCAACAATGCCTTACGGTTTGTTGAACCGCCTTAGTGGCTGCGGTGAGCAACAATAGCTTCACACTTTCAATACGTCTTGGGGCATTGGATCATATTTCGCAACTTCCTTATTGGAATTACAAAACCTTATTTTATATACTCTCAAATCTTCATTTATTCTTCGGATGTGTCTTTGTATGTATTTGGTAAGTCTAATTGATTCATCATCATCACCATTTCAACCATGGATGTCCACTGCTGAATATATCTATACAGGGTTACATTGAAAGGTAGTGCCAATTTTTCAGGTACCATTTAGTTAGAATCAGTAACTAAAACGATCTAACACATTTTTGTAAAAAGCAAACACATTTTTTATTATCACTCCGCTGTTAAAAGATGGTACGCGTGGATAATCTTGTCTTATTCATAAAAAATACGCACTCTATCTCTGTGCATCCTAAAACTGCAAAGTTCAATGCAATAATACTAATAATAATCACAATGGCGCACAAATGGTACATTTCTAACAGCAGGAGTGACCGCGCAAACCAGAGATTCAAATTGCAAACAAATACCTTATGCAGTGCACCTCTAGATCTTATTTTTAAAGTTTGTCACTACCTTGCAATGTAACCCGTATATCTCACTATGGGCCTATGGGCCTTATAAGGAAGCTCAATAGTCAATACTGCACAGCGCGCTATGGAAAAGGCGATGCTCAGTGTTTCTTTACAAAATCGATTTGGAAATAAGGAGATCCGTTAACAAACAAAAGTCGCCGTAATTGATTATAATAAATTAAATAGTGGAGCCAATTTCTTAGTGCCTCAGATTTTTCAGCTCCGTAAATTTTAATTTCTATTTCGTCAGTCTAGCTTACCACCGTGTCTAACACTACTTAGCCAGGCAATCTTAGATCTCGGAAGTTGCGATAGTTCCCGTTTCGTCACAGTTGTCACCGATTCGCGTAACTGTATTGCAGGGCTAAATCGGAGGAAGTGCCGGTCAGCCGTAGCGGGTCGGAGTGGACCAATATTTCCTCCCTGAAGTACACTTGAACTGTGTCAAGCTGCCGTTGTTTGTAAAGTGTGACTGATATTTACTTAAGAGCGCCGTCGCTGGCCGCCTTATCCTATCATATCCTGCACAATATTTTTAATAAGCATGTTTTATAAATATGCATTTTTGTTATAAAAATTTATTTTCCTTGTTTCCTTAGATGCTGATATTGCAGTTTAAATCTTATTGCGTAAGACGGTGTTTTTTCCTACGTTGGTAAAACATACAATATTTCTGAAAGATTCTAAATTTTCTTATCTTATATAATTAATTATCCCTTTGACTGTGTTTTTTTAAAGATGTATATTAGTATATATAGAATCCATTATTGGCTGTAGGTTAGGTATATATGTATGTGAATTGTAACTTTTTAAAGAGCTGTGGATTTTAAATACAAAAAAAAATTAAGCTTATTACGCGTAAATTACGTTAAACTTTCTTTTATCATAACCATTATCATGACAAAATATCTTCTACGTACCTTCTTTAAAATAATTAATAATATCTTTGAGGATAATCATAATATATCATTACTGATGGCATCACAAATAACGAGTTTCTTGCAAAATAATTGTTTCTTGTTGCCCCATTTTCGGTTACAATAATTATAGGCTCTTCATTTGTTTCACGATAGATGTCTACTTAGCAATACGAATACTCCGGTATTGTGTCATCGGAACAAAGCGATTAGGGGCAGGAATCCGCAAATACGATTCTGTTCGCGGTCATTCGGCTGACGCAACGCCAATCATCGGAAAAGCGGAGGAAATTACTATTTCCCTATAAACATTTTCAATCTCAATTTGAATGAATTTGGTTAAATTTCGTGAAGCATGAGTTTCCATCGGCATAATTAAGACCCCATGTTGCACTTCACTTTACCCACTTCACTAAGTGCCCGGAAGAGGGCCTATATACAGAATAAAGAATTTCATTTCACTATTTTTACTAACGTCAGCGTTGGTATCCTTAAGACTTTTCGTGTCTAATA
Source organism: Anania fuscalis (assembly GCA_950371115.1). Lineage (NCBI taxonomy): Eukaryota > Metazoa > Arthropoda > Insecta > Lepidoptera > Crambidae > Anania > Anania fuscalis. The sequence continues at coordinate 23,123,558 of OX493329.1, forward strand.
TAACTTTTTGAAAGAAGGAAAATTCATATGCCTTCCATTTCGTTACGAAGAAAAAAACCTTAACTTGAAGTATTATGTAAACAAAAAAATACAATCTACCTAAATCAAACTATAGACAAAATAGAAATTCGAGTAGAAGACACAAAGTTTTAACAGATGATGATCAAAGATAATTACTTAATTTTGCATATTTGAGATTGTTTTTAGTATCATCTTTCAAACCAATTTGATTGTCATTTGTTTTACTGTACATACTGTATAGACGAACATTAGCATATAATTTTACGGTTGATTTGTGAAGAATGCTTTAAGTAATTTAAACCGCAATTTTTGCATTAAATAATAACCATGCGCTTAAAGTATGAATAAGCAAGTAAGTTAACTGTAACCTTTTTCTTTAAAATGCATAATTGAGTAAATAAATTCAAGTATTCATTCATTATTTTCCCGACATGCACACGGTTTAAAAACCCAGTAATTTATTAATATTACGCAACATGTTTGTAACATATAGTGGACATTAGGGCTTTCAAATAGTTAGAACAAAAACACTCAAAACATAGTTAGTTGTTTTTGTATTTATTACATAAATGTCTTTAATAATTTAGTAATTTTTTACCGGTTGGCCATAGAGCTAACTTTTATTACTTGAAAGCTGGTAGAAGAAAAAAAACAAATGTGTTTCAACAATAATAATAATTCAATTTAATAAAGTGTTTATTTATGTTTTACTAAAGTATGATGCCGTGTGGTGCCGGCATTTTAAAAGAATTGCACCACCCCTTCTCTTCCTGTGGGTGTCGTAAGAGGCGACTACGGGAAAACCACCATAAGAAGACGGGCAGCAGCGTCTCCTCTCCACCATTGGCCAAACTGCGATCGCCAACCCGCCTGCCAAGCGTGGCGATTATGGCAAAATCCTCCTTTTGGAGAGGCCTGTGTCCAACAGTGGACTGATATAGGCTGGTGATGTGGTACCGTCGTTGTTTCTGATTTCTATAACACAAGTGCCTTAGCTACTTACTTTAGGATCAGAGCAATGTATGTGACGTTGTCCAATATTTATTTATTATTATTTATTTATTATAGAACGCAAAGTCAATAGTGTTAATTATCATGACCTTTAAGTAACATAATATTGGTTCTGTGTCTGCCACTTTCGCGTTGTTCCTGAATCTTTTATACCCTCGTTACAGTTATTTTTATAAATTCTGCATCTGGATCTCATTGTTAAGATCTTATTGTCTATGCTTCCATCTTTAGCTAGCAGTATGTTGTTGTTTGTGATCTGTATTAGGCGTGGTTGTCTGATAGTCAAGAAACAATAATATAATAAATGAGTTTTCTTTATGGATACGAAAGTCACTTGCGTCTTTTCGGATGCAAGCAAATATTGTCACGAGAAGAAAGTGAAGCAAGACGGTGCAAATTGAAGTATAAACAAAAGAAAAGCGTTCATCCCTGTGAGGAAGTAGCGAATGCTCGGCGTAGCTCGGCGGGTCATTTGCATAGCGCACCATGCAACCGAGGGCATGCGACGCTACACGTCTTGCATGAGGCTTTTACACGATTCAATTTGCAGATTAGTCAGTATACGTATTCAATGTCTATCTATCCGTAGTATCACACTATCACAATTATATATCTCGTTTCAGCTCTGAAGAGAAAACTAAATTTGGAGCTGCACGGCAGAACGTGTGAAGATTTGTTTTTTGTGACAAGTTTTTTATGTCCGACTGTATGAACGAGTTCTTCAACATTCATTTTCTTATACGTCAACAAAAATATTCAAAAAATAAGCGGTTTTTTGCTCATACCGATTGCAGGATTCTATTGTACGGAGCTCATTGATTGTAGAGTAATATGTAAATTTTTATCTTTTTTTATTTAGGTACAAGAATGTAGGTATTTTATTTTAGATCATTTTTGTCACGAAAGCTATTCTAAAAGTTGAAGCAGTTAAGAATCTGAATATGTACCATAATATCTACAATTTACAAAACCATCGGTTTTTGAGTTCAGTTTGCAATAATTTAGTTTTTAACACGTTCTCTGCCAACGCGGTCAGTGCTGACCGACAGCGAACTTTCCCTTTAGGCCTAGCAAAAATTACAGTTTTGTCTAAAATTAGTCAAATGATTTTTTTGCTCATATGCTTTTTTCTAATGTTCAAATGTATGTTGATTTTATCAAAAGTCAATTTGTGCCATTATTCATGGAAATAATTAACGTCGGGCAGCCTAGACCGACGCGGCCTATACAGAGGAAAAATCGACTTTCCGTTACAGGGGGCCGCGCGGGTCGCGGTATGTCGGGCAGTGTGTGTTGGTATTGTTGCTACCTACTAAAATGGCGAATAAATATTATTGTTAAGTTTTCTTTTTTCATTGGGTCCGATTTTTAGAAATTAGATTCATTTTTTTTTGTGTTCCTTGAAAAAACCTTTTTTCTATGGTAATTATTGTTTTTCTTTCTAAGTTTTTTTTTTTTTTCAAAAACCATTTTATGTGGAGCAACTAGAGGGCCACGCGGGTCAATGAATATGGGATTTAGTTTGATAGCACTGCCCTACGGCCTGTAAGAGCGAAACGAAAACCCTCGTAAAACGCGGTCATCACTGACTGACGCGGCCCGAACGGAAAGTCTAAATGTCGACCATCACTGACTGACGCGGCCTGAATGAGACAATGCTTTTTTTTCCTCGACATAGAACGTGTTAATTTATGCAGAAAGTCGCGATGTGTAAACGCCTAAGTCAGTGTAAGAGGCTAAAGGCCTTTGTTCTCGCCGCGGTCACTCACCCTGATTGCGTTTAATCAATTTAAGGGCCAGCGTTTTGCATTTGATTGTGAGTCGCCCTAATTCTTATCATTGTTATTCTTGTTTGTTTTGGATCAATATTTTAGGCTAAGTAGGTTATGTTGCGAATTTTATTTCTTTAATATGAAGTTTACATGCTTTACAATGCTTTACATGAAGTTTCATAGCTGAGCTTACGTGTCTTCCTGGTACTGGCAGTTAAAGTAGATAATATTATTAACGAGATGTTTTACTACATCTCGTATACGAAATGAATTGTATGATGGTAGTGGTAGTGCTTTCTCGGTTCTTTGTAGAGTAAGACTAAAAACATTTAAATTACAAGATTAGTTTTTTTTGGTAAGTTACTACCATGGTCAGCATCTGTATAGGTTATTCCAACCAATGTAAAACGAAAAAAATACATATTTATATTAATGACCCACACATTTAGAGAAATACAACACTTTACCCTGTAATAAATAGTCAAACACCTCGACTAAGTCGAGAGAGAACATGCAAAAATTATTAAGAAAACTGTAAAAAAAATCATTAAGAGCGTAGAAAAAGGGACGTCTTCGTTTAAAAAAATGTTGATTTAGTATAAATTCTACAATCTAAATAAACTTGTTTAAGGCGTAAGGCCCAAAGCACGCGAGCGCTGCAATTACGAATGTAGAGGAAATACAAGCATTCCTAGAAGGGCAACTTTAATTTATTTGCCGGCTTCAATCAACGTGTTTTGACCCGATTTTAAACACATTATGAGTTTGTTTAGAAAATAATCAATAGAAAAACAGTTAGGCTGTGTAGGCATTATACATTGTATTGGTAGGAGTTAATAAAATATTCTTAGCGTAACAACTTACAACGCGCAGGTATAAATTTAACGCTCCAATCAAAGTTCGACAAGAATCAAGCGGTAAAGTTTTAACAAAGTTTATAGGCAGCATTGACACATCAACAATACGCCAATTACCTATATGTATCAGACGCCTTCATAAAAATTATGAACTAATATTTCTATCATCAAAAGGCTTGTCCATTCCTAATTTGTGGCGATCTCAATCTAACATCTCCAAAAGTACTTCGCGTACGTAAACTTCTGGCCGTGGATCACTTGAAAGGTAAAACAAGTAGGGAAGGCAAAAGTACCTAGGTAGATAGATACGGTGCAGAGTCTATCATAGCAAAGTACAGGCACCCATCCGCTATAGTAGAGCGCAGAATGCCCCGGAGAGCGATACTAAACCGTGATGACGGAAGTGGGTACGACTCTTAGTGAGGGTAAGACGAACAAGAACCTTTTTGAATAACTTCGAGCTGAGCTCCAACAATCTAACTTTGGTTTATTTTGGTTTTATTAAATATCAGGCTTAACAAGCTTCAGGTGTTTTCTTGTAGGTAGGCCTGTAGTAGCGGTAATGTGCTTATTTATTTTTATTGGATCTAAAACATTATTGTTTCAAACTACGTTTAAATGTTGCAATCGTAATTGTTATCGGGTATTGCGAATACTAAAAAAGTGCGGCTATAAACAACTCAGCAGAAAAGTGTAAATTAAGATCTGTGTCGGGTCATAGCGTGCTGCGGACACTCCAACTTGCAATATTCATTATTACCGTTGTACATTGCTTGTAAAACACCCATTAGGCGCCAATTAGCTCGTCCGCTATTCAACAGACACGACTTGCGACATGCGCCATTGCTCAAAACGTTAGAGTATTGTTATTGAGGCATATTGGGTATCGGCACGCGAATGTGGAAAACAGATTCTTAATAGAGACCCTACAATGTGTTGAGACATATCGTCAAATCAGAAAAACATGCAATCAATTTGTATTTTTATTTTACATAATGCTTGCTTTTCAATTGATAATTTAGTTCTAGTAATGCATCATTGGTGCAAAATCATCTCAATATATGGTTACATAGGTCATTATCATTTCATTTATAGAACGTAAACTGCTGAATATAGGAAACTGAGCTGTTATTGATCAAGATTCAGAAATAATGAGATTCAATTTTTTTTCGAAATAGTGCCATATTCTCTATTGGTATAATGGAAATCTGACGTGGTCACTAAATATGAAGGCCAGTATCTTCTTAACACTTCAGACGCATGCTGCGAGGCCGCCTCGTTCCACTGCATTGCGGTTCTTGGTAAGAGCATCAGCTGAGTAGTGTATAGATTTTAAATAGAAGCGGGAAGACTGTCGCGCTGACGGCGGCAGCAGCCCAGCGGGCCGGGCCAGTGCAGGCCACTACCGCTAGGGCCGAGGCGCCTCATCTCACTGCTGCACCGCGATTTTTGGCGCGTTAGTGAATCAGTGTAAGCAGCAGACATACCTTGTGCGTGTAGATGCGGTAGCACCGCGAGCAGCATCGCGGTCGCGAGCGGGACGGCGGCCATGCTGCCGCTACCGCTTCGGCCGCATGCCGCGAGGCCGCCTCGTCCCACTGCGCTGCGATTACAATCTGGAAGAAACAATCAAATCTTTACACTCGCAAGGTAATACCAAGGAACGTGAGTTGTGGTATTCGAGTTAGTTAACGGCATGAAAAATCATATGTATGATAAGAATTCGGATGTTACCTTGGAAAGAACCTTACGTGGTATGACTCCTATGACCGCATTTCGTAAATTCTTTTTCAATAAAAGTACCTTATATTTGGCTAATTACTGCTTTTTTGCTGTTAATCGACTGTTTCGATACACCTGTATCTAATTCGCACCAGCATAAAATATTTTATGTTAAAAACTAGAGGTAAGCGATGCTGCTAAGAAAGTGCAACAGTTGAATTGCAAGATCTAATGACTAAGTTCTAATTTAAACCTACCTGCATTTAGCACACGTTTCACACAAGTGTGGCAGCTAGCACTAGCACAGTCACGCTCGCCAAACATAATGCCTAACTATGGCATTTTCTAGATGATTATCAAATAAACACTACAATCAACGCAGAATCGCTTTCGCTACGTTTACACCTACTAGCTAGTAGACATATAATATTCCGTGAAATTATTATAGCAAGAACAATATTTTTATCTAATAATCGTAAAAGCTATGATCTAGTTATTAGTGAATCACAACACAACCTAAGGCCAAAAGTTATTAATCCTCTTTTAATCGGTAAATACTTAGTTTGATGCATATACCTACATTAGTATTTGTAGGTACATTAGGTCTACCAACTTCTACGGAAGTTACGAGCAGGCTCTATTAGTTTAGTGATGATGGTGGAGCAGAAAGTCTTTAAGTTTGTAGTTCTTCAGTAACCTTCTTTTGGGTACGAATTTACGACTGACATGAATATTAAAATTCACCATAAGAAGCAAAATCTTCTGGAAACCTTCACAAAAACAATTTTAATTCAAATTTTGGACTAGTTGATAAAGTATACTATTTTCATACACACACGGCATATGTGGCGTCTTAGGCTGTGCGTTTAGAAAGCGGAAAAAAGAGCGTCAAAATCGCACCAGCGCGAACGCGTTCGCTTTCTACGGAACATTTGCATATGACCATTGTTTCATGGATCAATCAAATGCTCAAGATATAGCAATACCTACTTAAAGGTAGTGATGTAACAATAAGAAAGATTCGGCCGAAGGCTGAGCGATACCAACTCATTGCACAGAAAACTGCGAAAGTTGTTTCATCCCTATGTCGGCAAAATGCAAAGTACGAGTATACAGCAGGTTGCACGCCATGTCTAGGTAATGTTGTTATCGAACCTTCAGAATTGGATCTCAGAGACACACATAATCTAAAGTTACAGCTCAGCTGCATGACGAAATTCTCAATATCTTACATACTTACTTATTACCTGACTGCCAAACGAGGGTTATGATTTTCGAGCGTATGTATGTATGTAAGTATGTCCATTTCTTTGGCATGCCCTACAGCCTTAACCGTTTAACGGATATAAAAGTATAATATATCAATAGATTTGTCTCAATTATGGGACTGACAAGGGGTATGTTATTTCCCGAAATTCCCGTTGGAACAGAACTTACGCGGGAAAAATGGATCTGCCATACTGATAAACCGATTTCAGTGCTAATAGTATTCAATACTTTATTTTCCAAAATTCCTACGGGAACAGGCAAAAAAATACACTGAAAAAATAGGAAGGAAAAACCGTTTAATGATTTCAACATATGATATGTCATTAGACTCGTCTCAGTTGTGGGAGTGACATAGGCTATGTTGTTACCCGGAATTCCTATTGGTACATGAATTAAACGGGAAAAACCGATTTCAGATACTACTTACTCGAGTTAAAACCTTTTTTTCAATGAAGAGTTACAAATAAGGCTTTATAGTTCATTGAAAAGTAGAAGTAGAACACTACAAACGAAAAAGTCAAAAATAAAATAAATATTTTAATTTAATCAAAAAACCCGATTGCGTAAAAAGTGATCTTAAAAGATGAAAACAAGATTTAAAGAATCAATTTGCAGTCGGAGGCATCAAATTCATTAACAGCATAATGATCATTGACTTCGTATGTTACACTGCGTTAGTACCTAATTAGGTAATTTAAATCCGTGTAGAAAAAGTCGAATCAAGTAACATAGATTTGATGCCTCAGACTGCAAATTGATTCTTTAAATCTTGTTTTCATCTTTTAAGTTCACTTTTTACGCAGTCGGGTTTTATGATTAAATTTATTAATTAATTTTATTTATGTTGGTATTTAAAGTAGGTAATATTAATAGGTAGTAATATTGATAGTCTATGCCCATTCCAAACAATCACGGATCAACAACTCGAAATAGCAATAAAAAACAAAGTTAAAATATGAAAAAGTATGCGCTACAATGCAAATTCAAAGGCGGTATTTGTCTTGGTGAAGAAGAAATAGAAGTGGGGCAGAGTTCCGGTAGTAACACGATATTTTATTTCACGGTACTGCGAGGGGCAATAAATATTACTTGCCCGAATATTTCATTTCGCTTAGCAAACGACGACACGTTAATCTGATTTAAGTAAATGGTAAGATGTAGGAACAGCAATTTTTTCAGTACAATAAAATTAAATATAACTAATGGTTGAGTCTATTTCATTACGTACAATTAAGTAGTGCAAGATTTACTAGTAATCTAAATAGCTATTCTTAATGCCGGTTAATGAAAAGGCAACCACTTTAATAAAATTATCAAGAGATGCGTCTCGCTCTCCAGCACACCAACCCACGACGGAGGAAAAAATAGATTTCTCTAATAAAGTTCTGTGGGATGTGTTGATTCTAAAGAAATTAATAATTTATAAGTAGGAGAGCAATTTATGCATCTGAATAATGCTATAAGAAGTTCGCTGTAGAAATTCATTACACGCTCAGATTGGTGAAAGCTGCCGTAGAGTTCCAATTATTTGAGCAATTTATTCAAATACGCAACAGTGCTGACCCGGCTAATCATCACTCATTACAACCAAAAAGAAATGTAATTTTCATGGTAGTTTCAAAATGGTTTGCGGAGTGCATGAAATAGGTTTGTAATCTCTGATATTAAATGAATTAATAGCGCTATTCTTCCTAAACACTCATCTGTTTACCCAACACACAACAACACGAAGAAAGGATCCGACTTGTCTTATGAATCTTTAGAAGTTATGAAGTAAATGATTGAATTAATCGTACTTTTTGTCCTCGATTATCCCATATAATGAACGAATCTTGAGAAGAAGAATACGAGCAGTCCTAAAGATAACCCAAAGATGCAGAACACAGCACTTGAAGCAGTTGGTAGGGTTGTACCGTTCTATGTTTTTAAGTTAATATGCGTATCCTAAATAGTTATTCCTCCAAGTATGCATTGTAATCTGCGATTGCATCAGTTCCTAGGTACAACGTTACGTTAGCTATCTAAACTCTTACTGTTAAACTAATAATTATGTTATTTGTTCCGTTGTTGTTCCGAATAGAAGGGCAACCTAGGCAGTTTACTGAGTTGTGATTAGGAGTCCTCAATCCTCATTACATGAGGCAAGCGTCATCCATCAGCCAGTCATTTGACGAAATTCAGACAAGATTGTTACAAAACCCTAACATAGTCAGAAATTAAAACAGTCATTTTTACTAATTTACCGATTGTTTATAAAAATCGGCCAAGTGCGAGTCGGACTCGAGCACGGAGGGTTCCTTACCATTATTTATAAAAATGGCAAAAAATCACGTTTGTTGTATGGGAGCCTATTTAAATTTTAATTGTATTCGATTTTTTTAGTATTTGTTGTTATAGCGGCAACAAAAGCATTATCATCTGTGAAAATTTCAACTCTCTACCTATCACGGTTCATGAGATACAGCCTGGTGACAGACGGACAGACAGACAGACAGACAGACGGACAGCGGAGCCTTAGGAATAGGGTCCCGTTTTACCCTTTGGGTACGGAACCGTAAAAATGTTAGGTATTGATATTATTATACAGTATGTGTAAGGCCATCGGATCCTTTACGGCATCACGCGTGATCTGATATTGAGGGGCGTCACGCCCGGGAGCTTGCTAATGTCACTAATACTGACTTTATTTTGTGACGACTTGACGAGTAAATGTTTTTAAGGAACAAGTGTTGCTGATGAAGACGATGTTTAGAAAAACTCATCGGTATTAAAAATAGAGATAATAATAACATGATATAATAAGATACTCTTTATTGCACCCCACACAAAACAAACAGTACAAAAAAACATCTAGAATGGTACAATTTACGGTCCTTTAGGTAAATGACAGATTCAGTTTGAAATAGTTGCGAGTTAAAGATTAGCAAGTAAACGTATTTTAAAAACACATTAAGTTTGTTTAATTATTTATCAAGTGCTCTGTGTTTTCTGTCAAAATAATAATGTATATATGCATCAGCAACGACTGTAGGATCAGCAATTAATTAAAAAATAATTTTGCGCCAGACAATACACCAATTATCATTGTTTTGAAATAAATAGTTAACTCCCTGAACGAGGTACCAGACAATGAATACCAGTCCTCCAGAACACCCAGACTAGAACCAATCAGACAAGATCATGTTCCAAATTGACCCGATCCGGGAATCGAACCCGAGACCCTTGCGTTCAAAGTAAATTACCGCGCTAAATGACACAATCATTATTACAATCCTATAATAATGAAATTCAGTGCACTAAAGTGCTCATCGAACATAGCAGACCTTCATGCCAGTGCATGAGACTACTGGAGACGTGACCGCGTTGCGGTCCGCTTGCCGGCGCCCGCGCAACTCACTCGGAACCACTGTTACGCCGTGTTTTGCGCACCGTACATACGCTCACTCACTAGACGAGTGTAAGTACAGTCAGTGCACGTGTTCTAATAGAGTTAGGATGGAAAACAGATGAGTTTTTTTAGCGCAGTCAGCGGAAAACCTGATGAAACTGTTTATAGTGAGGACATGAAACAGAGCAGGGAAGTTTGGAATGTTACTATAACTTTGAAGTGGGGTCTTTTGTTTTGCCTGAACGATATGAATGTTTCTACGATCTAAGCTACCATCACTACCTCTGTCATAATTTAGATTCATTATTTTATTATTGATTTATTTAATTTGTCGCGTGACCCAGAAGACTAAATGATATTTAGGTATTCCTTCATATGGAGTACCATTGTTCGTCAATTGATAATTGATGGAGCTGGACAGCATATACCCACTTTCAATCTCAGCTGCCTTTTACATAATGAATGTTATTTAATCGTCGCGTTCAGGTTCTGAACATGTTTATCTCCCGTTAGTTTGTTCCAAAAAATACTGTTTTTTTACATATTTTCAAATAATAAAGAATAAGCTAATCGCACTCTTCGCAAACTGCCTGAAAGCTGCATATAGCATAATACAAAGCTGCACTTATTAAATTTATGAAAGTACCTAGGCTAATGTTACAATACAACGCGTCAGCCTGTAGCAGGCGCGCTCGCGTGCTTATCTGGGGCTCCCCGTTGGGCGACGCGGAGCGCAGCGTATTGACATTCAACCTGCTAGTCCCGCCTAGCAAGAACAATTTTTTTAACATAGGTGAAGCCTTTTTTTGTCACAAAAGGACAAAAATAGGCTTATAAGTACCTATTTACATTTATTTAAGGTTAAAGCTAATATCATGCTCAGCCTACGCAGTACCTGGTAATCTAGGCTTCTCCCTCTGCCCGCTATCAAGCAGCTGCACTTTGCGTAACCTTTAACTTACTAGAGGGCGCTCTACATTTATCATAGAGGTACTCGCACGTCTATACTCCAGTAACAACGACTGTACCACAACACCCAGACCCGAGACAATATAGAAAAGTTCGCTTTCTACACTGACCCGACCGAGGATCGAACCCGGAACCACAGATGGCGACGCCTATAGTCTGGCGTGCTCGCCTCTCGGCTGCGGAGGCCACTTAATCTTGCTTTATTACCTTTCAGGCATTATCGCATCACATACTAATTTGCTGTTGGTCTAATCCCATTTCTAGTTCTATTCTTGAGGAATATCCGAGCTATCCCTATCCATAGTTCTCAAAGCAACTTAAATTCATAGTCTTATCGTCTTGGGTTACCAAGTTAGGTCACATGAAATGAGGATAGGTAACTAGCCTCACACATATCTACTTAGTTGAAGATTCCTCTTCAGCTTTGGACTGCTCGCATTCGCATAATTATGTGTTTAGTTAAAACTGTAGGCTGTATGTTGTCATAATACATTTCAATATTCAGTGTTACAGAGGTGAGTAATAACTTGCGTCAGTATCATCAAACTCATACCTCAGCTCATATGCTTATTGCTGAACGTTTTTAACATAAGAAAATTGACACTATTAGGCAAATAAGTCTCTTCATTCATAACAATCCGCAACTAAGTTGCGAATATGACTATCAATAGATTATAAAGAGTATTTTAAAATTTTTATGTTTTCCCACAAGCACGTGAAATTAATAATCAGTATCAAGCCTGTGTCAATAGGGGCTGAAAAAGTCTAGCTATTATGGTAACTAAAACAATAAGATACAGCATAGATGCCTAGTCAAGAAAACGTGGTGTTATCTAAGACAGTAGGTATTTATATTGTTATCACCTCCGACCCTCGGCTAGTTCACACGGCCTTGAATTCTGTTCCCACATGAGTTAACACAATAACCGCCTATTAAAAGTGTGAAGGGTTTACTAATCTGTATTAAATCATGCATAAAACGCATACCGTTTATGATACAATAGGCATAATGACAATAGGTAAATTGGGTAGAATATATAATTTTCATTGCCAAAATCCTTTCATTAATGGTTTCTACAATTTAATAATTAATTAACTATATGCTATGCTATGCTGCTGTATTCAGTTTCGAAATCGTTTAATAATATGTGTAGGGAATTTCCTTTTTAACAGTAGCAACAGTAGCAAGCAAGACTGTAATGAAATTCGTTCATTGTACTCGTTCCCTCTTAATTCCCTACCAAGCAAATTTGTGTTTGTAGAATAGGGATGACGACCAACTTTTTTTTCTTTGTTTAAGTATCAGGTAAATTTTCAAAAAACATGGACATGGCGTATTTTTTCTTTTTTGCACTTAATCAAAATATTACGGAAATTTTTACTTAGAATTAGAAGTGACTTTACGAGGTCCTTTTCCCAAACTTTGACGTGCATTATCTTTGTATTTTTTTACTAAATATAATTTCATATTCTTTACCCAGTCGTCCCTATTACATAACATACATCGGGAGATACCTTAAAAATTAAATTTATTTTATTTTATTATGAGTTTATTTTTCAGCATACGTATTAAAGATGTAGTAGATTTCGTGGTGGTTACATGGACCTGCCTAAATATAGAGTTATATTTATTGGATACATTAGTTGGTGTTGATATCACAAATTTAAAATAATCTATACAGTAAATCAAAAACTAATCCAATGACTGCGTCAATTGTAAGCCCTGTATTAGACTTGCCTGCTTGATGTTTTAGAAGGTGACAGTATCATTACCAGCTGAAGCATACAAATGTGTGAGAGAGGAAAGAAGAGGACATATAGGAAACGATTTAGAATAAGTGTGCTGTGTGTGACGCAAATACACTTGAAGGGTTTGGCATAGGTACTTTTATTGCTTAGCTAGATCTTAACTATAGAGAAGCACAAACAACTTTTGTGTAGGATGATAAACCTTACAAAAATAGTATGTACCTACTTACTTAGGAAGTGCCGTCGCAGTCATAGCATACCTAGCATTTTACCTAGCCTACCACGAAGTGTAACATTGCCTTAACCGTAATTTTACCTTATACTGGGCAAGTCTTAGAATTCAAAGTCAATTCAGAAAATATAAGGTTTTGCGTTAAGTTGGTGAGTTTTTGAGTATACTTAATGGTGTTTCATAGTTGTTGATACTACATAAATGTCAACTAGAAAAATATTAAACCGTAAGGACGTCTTGTCTTTTTTAGGGTTCCGTCGTACCCAAAGGGTAAAACGGGAACCAATTACTAATGCTCCGCCGTCTGTCTGTCTGTCTGTGTTTTTACAAATGCCTTTATTCAAAATCTAAAACCTACAAATAAAAAAGGATCATCAAGTGGAACGAATAAAGTTGTACCTGTAGGTACTTACATAAAAACCGGTTAAAAGCAAGGGGTGAGTGGAGGAAGTGAACCTAGTACCCCGCGCTGTCGACCGTGACACGAGGGAAGCCGATTTTGATGGGAAATTACAGTTTTGGAACAAGTCAATTTAAAATTATTCCAGCTATAAAAAGTAGGTAAGAAATAATTAAAACACGCAGGAATTATTCTTTGTATCGTTATAAATTGGTTTTCATTGAAAACTTCGTTGTGCGCATTGAAAACTTATTTAAGTTTCTGAAACTAATAATAATTAAATAACTAGTATACATTTAGAGACTTTGCATACAAAACTTTTGTTTCGATACTCCTTAATTAATTTTAATCTCGAAAATGAGTAACCTATCTAATGCCACTGTAACCCACTTTTTAGGGTTCCGTAGCCCTGATAAGGACCCTGAGAAGTAACCCTTAGGTATAGTTTCGTCATGTCCGTGTCTGTCTGTCTGTCCGTCCAAGGTTTTGCTTAAAGACTGTTAACCCTAGAGAGCTGTAATTTTGTGGATATACATATGTAGGTATGTCAATCACGCCGACAAAGTGGTAGTAAATAAAATTTTAAAAAATATATTTTTTAGGGTAGCTCCCATACATGTAACGTGGGGAGGATTTTTTTCATCGTCTACCCCATCGTGTGGGATATCTTTGAATAGGTCCTTTAATGATTTAGGGGTTGCTAAGGCTATTTTACGATTTAGGCATCCGTTTGCGTAATATTAAACTTTAAAGTGCCAATTTTTGTCTCTGGCCCCCTATAAAAGCTAAACTATTGACTTGAAAAATCTGGAAAAAATCTTGATAATAGTGCTTTTAAAGGAAAACATTAAAAGTGAGTTAAATGAAGTAAATTGATGAAATATAATGTGGTTACGACGACGGGCAACTACGGAACCCTATTACTGCGCGTGGCAAGACACGCACTTTGCCGGTAGTATAGGAAACGGCGCTGATAGTGATATATCTATCAAAACTCATACCTAAATAGAACTTATGTAGTGAACTTTCTGACATGTAAGTTAATATTGAAGACGTCAATTAGGCAATTTGAAATTGAAAATTAGGCATCCCATTAATTTCCTATCTAATTTCAACCTACTCCTCGTACCAAGGTACTTACTTGAAAAGAAATTGTTGTAAATAACCAACGTAAGATTTTTCTTCTAATCCTAAACTTTGTGACGAAGTAATTTATTAACTTTTTTGTGTAACTTTGTTGTTGTACTTACATGCGTGAGATATCGAGTACCGCCAATTCGGAGATTTTATTTTTCCCTCCAAAAATTTATTACCACTGAAAACCACAAACTTTCACTTTTTTTTTAATTTGCAAAAATCCGTCAGGACAGAAACTGGCCACAGCTAAACACTCACAACGAGAACGCAAATTCGTTGCGTTCCGCGTGGGTTCCAAATTCAAAAAAGCGGGGTTCGCGCGTTATGGCGACTGGCGGAGTACCGAGTGCGTAGTGGCGGTAGTGGCGGGTCAGTGAGGCGAGCGGCGAGGGTGGGGCTGGGGCCTCCACGGACCGCTGCCTACCACCACCTCGGCACCGCTCGCTTACCGGTGACTGTTCAACTGAGGGGTAGTTGGCTAGTTGCGCAGGTTAATGGAAATAAGGAAATGACCCTTTACGCTCTGTACCGAAGCTGGTAAGTATTCAGAAACGTTGGATAAGATATTGTCATCGGAAAATCAGGCGACACTACAAGATTTAAAGTGTGCCGGTACTTACCGGTTGTCAATTCGTAAACGAAGAGTTCTGAATCGGGGGCCAGCGAGGATATCCTGGATATCATTAGCACATAAATACCTTCATAATAAATAAAATAAGATGACTCTAAGAAAGAATGCATGCAGTAGGTATGTAAATACTAAATAGGATAGTAGGTAGGTAATTCCTACCTGTAAGGTGTAATGTACCAATAACATACAGTGTAAGAGGTAACTAATAATTTTGAAACGGCTCACACAGTGGTCATAAAATTTTTCATTTGCTCGTGTATGTGTTGCGCTATCATTAGTACGAACGTAGAAAATATATGTCAAAATGACAAAATTAAATACAACAATGCATTCAGGATGTTGATGGAGTTGCCGCGGTTTTGCAGCGCCTCAACAATGTTCGCACAGGCGCAAACAGACGATTTCTACGCCATCATCCGAAAGAGGAGTGCCTCGCTGCTTAATCGCTTTCGGAGCAGTACCAACAGTGTCCTGAATGCATTGGCCGAGCGGTGGGATTCCCCGATGATGCACAGGTGGATGAAGCTGCATGCCAGTTCATCGCCTTTTATTTTATAAAAAAAAATAACGTGACATATTTATATTATTTTCATTTATTTTTATTTTTTATTGTTTAGTTTAATTTTAATTTTTGATTTTATTATTTAATTTATTTTAAATTTATCTTGCACCTATTTTAACTGTGTAATTATGGATACTGTTTTATCTGAAATAAATGAAATGAAATTTAATTTGATTTAATTTAAATATATGACTATTAATAGCCTTTTGTTTTATTTTCTCAATGCTACTGCCACATGTAATTAGTTAGTCACTGCTACTGTGCTACTCTGATTTTAAACTCAAAGAGGATTTAAATACTTTTAAACTTTCCGCCTAACTCGCAACCCCTTTTATTTTGAGAGCATTTCGCTAATCGCTTAGTGGAAACTTTGATTGAAATGCACTCAATAGATGGCGCTAAAATCTTGCTAGCTAGTTTACTTAGTAGTAAATCAATGGTGTAAATAGAAATGTACCTTATACATTTTATATCTTTTATTTAAGACATTATGGCCTTTAGCAATCGCTTATTAATAGTGTAGGTAACATTTCAAACATAAAAACAAATATCGAACCATTTCCTTGGCCATCCATGCAGCATGCAGAAATTAAAAAGTAAACTGTCACATTCTTTGATTGTCGAGTCAAATCGCTTGTCACACGGCTTTTTGTTTTACTTTATGTGATTAAAATCTGTGCTAAAATTTAATCCGAATCGAACAAACTAATCGGATGATGTGGGCTATAGTGCTACTTTAATTGTAAAAAATCTTATATGTACATTTGCGCCTTGGATCAGTCGCGTCACGGTAGTGTAACTCAGAATGGCTGAAAGTCTAGGGCAATCTGAAAATAAAGACGAGCGAATTGAATTAATCTCCAGAGAGGATCTTGTAATTGCTATAAAAAAAGAAGTAGAGGTGAAACCAGAGCCTCATGAATGCGTGGTGTGTTTGGTTCGTAACCAGGACACATATTATGACATCTACTGTACGAACACTAGCGCGTCGGGTGCGTTGCTGCACAGTTTCCTGTTGAAATACACTCGCAACGAACTCGGTAACGCTCAGCAATGCCCTAAATATGTCTGTAAGAGCTGCTGCGACCTCATCAACGTGCTAGAGCAGGCAGAAATCGAATACAACAAACTAAAGGAGACATTTGAAGCCATCATCAGTAAAAATCCCCTGTTTAATATCAATTTAGTGCAACCAATACAGTTGTCAAGTGTGAAAAATGAACTGGGGGCACAGGCCAACAATGTCTTGTTTGATGATTACGACATAGATTCTGAAGATGAGCCTCTATCTCTCACTAAGAAGAAGAGGCGCAAACCTGCAAAGAAACGGAAAAAAACAACACCTGTTAAACGCAAGACTAAAGTCAAACCATCTCTGGATGAGAGGTATGTAATTAGTCCTTTTCTTATGCCTCACTAACAATAAGATCGGCTGTGTAAGTGTAACCCATGAGCTGCGGAACCCATATTTAGCTTTTACCACACAGTGGCAAAATAGGTGCTACCATACTTTGAACCCAATTCACTTATCATATGGTCCTATTATGATGATTTAAATAATAAATCATCATAATAGGACTGACAGGAAAAAAAAAAAAACAATTCATAAAACAGGCATAATTGTCTACCTTTTAGCCCTGTAATTTGTATGTCCAGCACAATAATATTTATGTCTCAGCAGTAGGGCTGACTGCCTACTATGCACTGGTACAAATGTAGGTCAAAAAACAACATACTCACTATTCAGTAGCGGGCATTGGTTTTATTTGGAGGTAGGCAGTAGATACTTATAATGTGTTTTATTGAAGAAAATCAGTGGTTTTCATCAATAATCCACATTTTTAAGTACCTACTGCCTACCTTATTTCAATTATCAGGTAGGCACTGCCTAATTGCCTATATGCACCGCACGCCAATGTCACTATTACCTACGTAAAAGTAGACCAGTGTTAGGAAAATTAATTTAATCCAATATTGTGTTGTTTTAATAAAACCTATTGATCTCTAAGCAAAAAAAAAAGTACACAATTGTCTCAAAACCAGGTTTAGTGTAAGTTATTCTAAAAAATAAACTTATAAATAAAATGAGCCTATGTCATGAGCCGATTGTCATATTAACCAACCTTAATGATGAAAAGGTATGGTGGGCCATTCTTCACTACAAGGGCCAAGTGCTGGTTGGTGTTAAGATGTTAATAGGCTGGTGACTGACCTTACTGTCAGATGTGATAAAACAGCCATAAGACCTCCGACTAGATTGAACCAATATTAGCCACTTAAAGTTATTGATGTTGGTATTGTGGAAAGTATTTTACATAAATACTATTTTTTTTAATTACTTACTATGTTAAGTAAGAGCCATGTACTTTTATAATAATAAAATGACACAAAAAAATAATTTAAAGTGCTTTAAATATAATGTTTTATGTGTTTATTGTGTAGTTTATGTGTGGAACTTATATATAATCGGTAAGTAATTGAAATGAATAGTTTCAAATATTTGTGTGCAGTGTACAAGTGTAATATCTATGAAAAGGGTTTTAAATAATTTCATATGAATACTTTGTTTTTATTGATATTTCAGCAAAGACATGGACATGCTCGAAGATTTGGACCCAATGGACCAACCCCTACTTAAAAGGAAAAAGCATTGGACATCCAAAATAAAACTTGTTGTACATAACATGTGAGTAACTAATATTTATTTCTATTATGGTATGACCTACCATAAATTAATGTAATGTTTTATTTTTATTTTAGGCAGGAAATTAAAAAACAATCCTCATCAGCAGCTATAGAAACTAGCAAAACTGATGCTTATGAGCTGTAAGTAATATTTTTGTTTTGGTCACTATTAACATGTCTAAACCTAAAATGCTTTAAGTACTATTGTCCATTCAGGATAGGAAGATTGCTGTGACACATGACAGTTCACGCTTATAGTAATGCGCTTCAAAGAAATCTAATTGATTCTTTTCGGAAATCGAGAAAGTTTATAAAGAAAGTTGAATCGATTTTTATTTTACTTACCTTTTTCTAATATGAAGTAGTACTGCAATGTTCTGTTGTCTAAGTGCCGGAAACAGATTTTTGGCATGTTGTTCCAAGCTTAACAAACTTAAAAAGCAAAACAATAACAAAAACTTAACGAAAAACTTGACGAAAACATTGGATATTTATCGATTTAGTGTCGATTTTTTGTTTTCAATCCCTATAGAAAAACCATTCTATTTTACGCATCAAGTATTTCAGGAGATTTTTGTTTGCATATTTTTAAAATTCGTAAGCAATAATAATGAATTGAATGATCACTTAGATTTCTAGATGCAACGTTTTAACGGTTATTGCAATAATCTACAATTAAAATTTAAAATGGTTTTCTTAAAATATGAAATCATTAATTCGTAAGTAGTATGGGTGGACCGGAACGTGTGAAGTGTCAGAGCGATCATCTTATCCTGAATGGACTTTAAGTGACTATGGCTATTAATTATACACACAAACCTTCTTTGTGAATCAGTCTATCTGTAATATCCCTACAGTAATTTTAGACATAGGTCTAGCTAGACAAACAGACAGACAGAATGGCAGTCAAACTGGGCAAGTCTGCCAGTAGTCGTAGTCTGTAGCAGTATTTGTAGTGTTTGACTTTGAACTTAAAATTAACCATGGTTTGTAATTTCTAGGCATGAGATCAAAGACATACCACTATCAGATACAGAAGGAAATATGTCAGTAACTGAAGGAAATTTTGAGCTGTAAGTGTTTTTTTTTTGTTGGTAATTAATTATGTTTAAATATTTATAATAATGGTGTTTGAAAATTTTTGCTTGTAGCCTGGCATAGTAAATCGGCCTCCATTTTATGAATACAGGACACATAAATAGCTAATAACAATCCACCAGGCCGACAAACCCTGTCTGTCGTAAACCCGTCTGATTTTTTAAATACTTTTTATATGAAACTTGTAGTTCTGTCGATTACAATTGGTCATCCCTAACGGTTCCCATCAAAATAGCACCACCTCTCCTCTCCGCTGTAATTGGAACCAACGCGACGTCATTATGCCGCCGCGATGCCTGTCGCGCGTCTAAAGCTCTTAAAGTCAAATCTAAAATAAAAATTAATCTCTTTTTATTTCTGTTCCGGTTTTTCGGGCTTGTTTATCAGAATGGCTTGGTCAACTTTGACAGGCTTTTCACATTGCCTATGAATTCATTTCCACCCTAATATCGCAATCTTGAAAACGACGTGGCCTTTTCACTATGTCACAATCTTATAACCCCTTGCCATCAAATTTCTAAAAGTATTTTTCATCTTTCAGAACCGTTATTAAGCCATCTCCACTGAAACCTGTCTTTCGCCCCGTGAAACCTAAAAAACTTTCTCAAGATCTTTGTTATGGTATGTTAGTTACTGCACTTACAATTCAAAATACAACATTCCATTAGATTGCATCATTTGTGTTACTTTTTTCCAGGAAGTGAAGAGGATTCCGATGATGATGATAGATACCCGTTGGCCACCTTGCTGTCTGTGCCGAGAGTAGTAAGAGATGTGTATATAGAAGACGAAGACGACAACCCCTTGCCAGAAGAAACAGTGCCCCCCATCGCCGATGAGTCGCCGCCCGTGCCGCCCTCTGCGCGTCCATCTTCTCCGCTACGTTCAAACAAGCCACCATTGCAACCCACAGATATGTTTGACTTTCAGTGGAGACCGTATCCTAAGGACAGTACTCCCAGATCGCGGAGAGAAACCTTCCTCGAAAGTAATACTGGTCCAAAATGTGTTTATGATAAACCATACCCGGCATTCACTGCTATGTGGGACCGGGAAATTATGAACCATATTAGTGCGCAAACCAATTTGTATGCTAAGCAATATACTGACAAAATAACAGCCCGTATCGGGAAGATGTGCGAAACCAAGTCTCACGCCTGGACAGATGTAGACGCGGACGAGTTATACGTCTACTTTGCCATCATTATAGCCATGGGCATAGTGGTAAAGCCACGTATCGTCGAATATTGGTCCAAAAATAAAGATATATTTATAACCCCAGCCTTTTCTGCGTTTATGAGCTTTAAAAGATTTATAAAAATAAATAAATTTCTCCATTTCAACGATAATAGCCTGTTAAACAAAGATGAATTTACACGTGCCCAAGCCAAGCTGTTTAAGTTGCAGCCGCTCGTCGACCACCTCAATGAGAAGTTCTCTCAACTGTACATCTTAGAACGAAACATTGCAGTAGACCAATCTCTGACAGAGTGGAAAAAAAGCTTGAAAATAAATCAGTTCATCACCGATAAAAGAGCAGCTATAGATATAAAAATCCATGAAGTTTGTGAAGCTCGTACTGGCTACTTGTGGAGGCTTAAAATGTGCACTAATTCTGAACCGTCACAGGGTCTTAGTCCTTTTCCGGAACCGATACCATCCGTTGTTCTCGGAATGCTTAAGGGTTTGGAGAACAAGGGCCACAGCGTGTGGATGGATAACTACTATAATTCACCCACGCTTGCTAGGACACTAAAGTCGCTAGAATTTGACTGTGCAGGAACTTTAAGGACGAGTCGCCTATTTGTTCCTTTTCCTCTGGCTACGTTGCAGGCAGAGCAGATGGATAGAGGTGAAATAGCCGGTTGCACCAGCGGTGACGTGGATCTCTTGGTGTGGCGAGACAGGAAGCGCGTGGGTCTCATCTCGACATACCACGGAGCTGCCGCCACACAGGGCAGTGAGACCCAAAAGCCGGCCCTCATTTACGATTATAACTATTGGATGGGACATTTAGATAACAGAGAAAGAAAGTTGGCATCGTATTCAGTCGAACGTAAGCGATCTAAAGTATGGTACAAGATATTATTTCGACGACTCCTCAATATGAGTGTACTGAATGCTTACATAATGTTTAAACACACCTCAGTAAATGCAGAACAATATGAATTCCGAGTACAATTGGTACATCAGATGTTAGAACTTCATCACAAAGGACCAGGGCCTTCCCAAAGCATTAAGACATATACAGTACAAGACACGAAGCGATATTTTTTTACAGCAGAAGTGTTAAAACATTTCCCTGTGGAACTGGGGTACTTCCCTGGAGGCGGCCGGATGCGTCGCAAGTGCGTCGTGTGTAGAGCGCGATCGTTAACTATTTGTCCGGGTTGTAATAAGGTCTTGTGCTTCCTTTCAACTAATCAGAATGATTTACTTAAGGAGCCTTGTTACCGTTTATATCACTCTAAACAATAGGTATTAGCGTCTTTTAGATAATGTATTTAAAAAAACATTATTCATCACCTAGTACCTACAGTGCTATCTCTTCACTAATATACCTCCATACACATTACACATGTTCAGCTGCGTATTGTAAGTGAAATAACTCAAATGAAGAATAAAAATGATATTATTTCTATAATAAATAATGCGTTATTATTTCCTTGCTTGTTATTTGTCTCATAAATTGATAGTGAATACACATGCACTTGCTTAGATTAATTTACTGTAGAAATGAAGGACTGGTGTCGTTCGCATTGTTGATTGCCCCAGCCAAAAGTATAACAAAATAAATGTTGCATCAACAGAACATCCGACAAAACAAAGCACACTCAGTAAACCAAATTATCTTTGCAAATCATTGAGGTATAATGTACTACCGACGTTCCCGTGCGAAACACAAACATAATTTTAACGTAGTGTGTCTTATCCCGGGCCGTAAATTTAATGTAGAAAATGAACTTTTTTATTTAAGAATGGCGTGCAATACTTGAAAAAATCGACCGCCTCGGGTGGGACCCGAACCCATGACCATCGTATGCCGGGCGAGTGCTTTTCCAACAAAGGCCAATCAATGGCCTTTTACATGTCCCATTTTTTTCCCCTATCACCTACAACTAAGCTACCGAGACGTTATCTGACCTGACGAAATATCTCAAGTGTTTCTCGCTGTGGAAGCTAGCGCTGGCGACATGAGGCGGTCGATTTTGTTCAAGTATTATAAAATCTTTAATAAACCTAGCACATGGCTAGCATGTAATTGCTAAAAAACAAAAATTGAACTTTTTTATATTACCTTGGGTCTGGGTGATGGTTGTGGTACCATCGTTGATTCTGATTTCTTAGTGCTTTAGCTACTTACCTTAAAATCAGAGCAATGAACTTATGTGATTTCCAATATGTCCACTGCGTCTATTGTAAATAAGTCGCCGTAAGAAAACTGAGCTAGCTTTAGCTAAAAGTGAAAAAAACTAAATAAAAGGGTAAATAAAATAATATGAAATTAATAACTAGGAAACAATGCTGTGCCCATTATTGTTTCTTATCATTTTAAATGCTAACTTTACAAATGGAACACAACGTTTCTAAATTCTGATAATTGACATCATTGGTGAACATCAAGGTCCAACCCACAAGGTAGATAAACTAGTTCGTTTGTCCACCTTGTGGGTGTGAGTCCCACGCTTGGCGGTACGTGGCCTCCATTCTAGAAACCAGCTCATAATTGAGGTTGAGGTGAGGCCTGTGCCCTGCAGTGGGACGTACTCGTATATAGTTAACTTTACCGTGTGTAGCTGGGAGTGCGGCGAGTGCGGCGTGCGGGGCGCGGGCGGCGCGGCGGGCGAGGCGGCGCACCGGCTGGCCGCGCACGTCGACGCCGGCGCCGTGCTCGACGTCAAGAAGGAAGACTCCAGCGACGGGTAAGACCTCCTTGCTGGTGTTGGATTTGCTAACTGGTCTGGTGGTTAAGCTGTTCGATTATCCTCACAATACATAGCCTACATCCACGTCAGCCATAAGACGTTCAGCGCTGAACATAGGCATCCCCCATTGACATCCAGATTGGCCGGTTGGTCAGTTCCTCATTCTACATGCGGTAAATGTTGATAACATTCATCTGCTAACAGTTCTTCTGCATCAGCTTGCTTATTCTTTGAGCTATAGATAGCAAAAGTTTTAATGTTCAATTCACAATCCTGATCAATGGTCCTGAGATCATAATTTTAGAGCTATTAATAAATATTCTAGAAGGACTTTATAAATACTTGCTTTACATTTGAGTACTTCTTAAAGACATTCCAGCAATATTTTTTTATACACCAGGTCTCAAAACCAGTACAACGGCTTTGAACCAAAGATAGAGATGGAGATGGACATCGAGTACGACGCGGACGGCGCCTGCGACGACGACGACAGCTCCAGCTTCGTGCCCGACGAGGAGAACATCCGCGCGACCAGGAAGAACAAGATACTGGTGGGCCGGTCGCTCAAGAGCAAGGCGCCGGCGCAGAAGAAGCCAAGGAAGCCGCGGGATAGCAAAGTGATGCACAAGTGCGACGAGTGCGATGCCAAATATTCGTCACTCGGTGAGTTATTAGGGCTTAGGGCCTTGATACACTGCGACTTTTTGTAGCTATACAAACGCGCATTTGATAGCCGCAAGGCTGCATCTCGTCAAAGGTCGATATAAATGTTTGTAAGTCGCGCGTTTGTATATTGCTAAAAATGGCGCACTTACATTTTGTAAACTTGCAATTTCTTGCAGCGTTATTATCCTTGCATGCAAATTCAAAGCAAGGTTAAAGCACAGCCACGAGTTCGCAGCAAGTGCGCAGAGACACACCGCGATTAACGTCGTAAATCCTTCCAAATCCTTCTTCTCACTCACTGTGTGAATAGGTTTCTTAAAGCAAGAATTTAAAGTAAAAAACCTAGCAGTTATAAAGTTACTGCCTGGTATTGGTATGTTAATTGACCTGAATTCACTGACCATGACATATTTAATTTTGTAATTTGTCCCCAGCCCGCCTGGCGCAACACAAGCTGAAGCACGACGGCTCGAAGCCGCCGTACATCTGCGAGGTGTGCGGCGCGCACTACAAGCACAAGCGCGCCTGCGACATACACATACAGCTGCACAAAGGTACGCGCTTATACGACTGAGCTATAGTCCATTCAGGATAAGAAAATCACTGTGACACATGACAGTTCACGCTTATAGTGAAGCGCTCCACAGAAATCTAATCGATTCTTTTCGGAAATCGAGAATGTTTATAAAGAAAGTTGAATCGGTTATTATTTCACTGTCCTTTTTCTAATATGAAGTAATACTGCCAATGTCTGTTGCCTGAGTGCCGGAAACAGGTTTTTTGGCATGTTGTTCAAAGCTTAACAAACTTAAAAAGCAAAACAATAACAAATACTTAACGAAAAACTCGACAAAAACAGTAATAAGGCAAAACTGGAACTACTCTGAAGCACAACGAAAACACAAACCACGTAAAAGGCAGACGCACTCATACTGACGATAAAGCACAGGCTTTGACAAGCCAACCGCATCGATTCATCGGATATTTATCGATTTAGTGTCGATTTAGTGTGGTCAATCCCTATAGGAAAGCGTTCCGTTTTACGCATCAAGTTTTTCAGGAGATTTTTGATCGCTTATTTTTAAAATTGGTAAGCAATAATAATGAATTGAATAATTACTTAGATTTCTAGATGCAATGTTTTAAAGATTTTTGCAATAAGCTGCAATTAAATTATAAAATGTTTTTCATAAAATATGAAATCATTAATTCGTAAGTAGTATGGGTGGACCGGAACGTGTGAAGTGTCAGAGCGATCATCTTATACTGAATGGACTATAGTAAGGGGACACAAGCTGAAGCACGACCGCTGGATAGTTTAACGAAAACACAACAAAAGCTTTTCAAAGTGACTAACGAGATAAATCAATCAAATTTGCCGGCAACAGCTAATAAAAAATAAACTCATACCTAAAGTAATTGTAATTTCCACAGGTATTAGCGACTGGAAGTGCGAAGAGTGCAATAAGTTGTTCCCGTCTAAAGGCGCGCTGCAGAGGCACAACAACATACACACCGGCAAGCTAAACTATCAGGTAACTAACTGACGCAATTTTTTTTATCAATTTCATTTGACAGCTGCCTTTGGAAGTAAAAAAAAAAACTTGTTTTTGTTACGATGATATCATTGTATTATGACTGGAACTTCTAATCACTTCTTGTAATATGTTTATTAATATGACGATTGACTTAGTAACTCGCATTGGTGCAATGTCTTTCGCCCGTAGCATGCTTTCGCCTCGAAACACGAGTAGCGAAACCGCTGGATGTATTCCGTAGCGATCTAGTGTACAAGCGTTCCGCGGCGCGGTACGTCATGCAAGTCAGTCAGTTTAGTTGAGAGAATCGGAGTGAAATGTCGTCTGGATGACTAAGCAAGTACAGAATAGAGCTATTTCTGACCTCTTGGATCATTTTTTCAGTGAATTTGATTCTCTTGGATCAATTTTTCAGTGAATTTGATTTTAAATAAAAACACACTTTCGCTTCTCAAAAATTGTCAACATCGACAAACACATGCGGAAAAAATGCGCCGCAGCAGAATGGCGTAAGTGTGACTGGCGCAAATCAACGAAACCGCGAGGGGAAAGAGACAGCATTATAGTCAAATCAATGCGCTAGAACAGGCAATTTCGCTAGTGTTCCGCTTCTCATACTTAGTTTCGCAGCGGATGTGTGCTACAGGCCTTTATCTATCAAAAGTGGCATAGTTCGGTTCAATGAAACACAACCGTAACGTTTTTAATTTATTTGGTCATCATAACATAAGTGCCATAATTGGCTACTTGACAATTTAAAAAAAAAGTGATTTAAATTTTTCGAATTATCGAATGTGAAGTGCATTACGGTCTCTCAAAGAATAGATAATAGGTTAATCCATTCGCTCAGCTTACGCACGAATGTGTCATGGGTCCACTGTTATCTTTTTATTCCGAGCATACGGGTTAATCCGTACAAGTGTTGAGCGTAGCGTTTGTTGTTGGTTGCAGTGCGACCTCTGCGGCAAGTCGTTCATCCACACGTCGTCGTTCAAGATGCACAAGCTGTCGCACTCGGGCGTGAAGCCGCACGCGTGCGACGTGTGCGGGCTCGCGCTCATGACGCGCTCGCACCTCAAGCGCCACAAGCGCGTGCACAGCGGCGAGAAGCGCCACGAGTGCACCGTCTGCGGGAAACGGTTCTCCGAGAGGTAGGCCTGTACAGTGTGACACGACTAACTGTTTAGTTAGCCGCGCGCGTGCACAGCGGCGAGAAGCGCCACGAGTGCACCGTCTGCGGGAAACGGTTCTCCGAGAGGTAGGCCTGTACAGTGTGACACGACTAACTGTTTAGTTAGCCGCGCGCGTGCACAGCGGCGAGAAGCGCCACGAGTGCACCGTCTGCGGGAAACGGTTCTCCGAGAGGTAGGCCTGTACAGTGTGACACGACTAACTGTTTAGTTAGCCGCGCGCGTGCACAGCGGCGAGAAGCGCCACGAGTGCACCGTCTGCGGGAAACGGTTCTCCGAGAGGTAGGCCTGTACAGTGTGACACGACTAACTGTTTAGTTAGCCGCGCGCGTGCACAGCGGCGAGAAGCGCCACGAGTGCACCGTCTGCGGGAAACGGTTCTCCGAGAGGTAGGCCTGTACAGTGTGACACGACTAACTGTTTAGTTAGCCGCGCGCGTGCACAGCGGCGAGAAGCGCCACGAGTGCACCGTCTGCGGGAAACGGTTCTCCGAGAGGTAGGCCTGTACAGTGTGACACGACTAACTGTTTAGTTAGCCGCGCGCGTGCACAGCGGCGAGAAGCGCCACGAGTGCACCGTCTGCGGGAAACGGTTCTCCGAGAGGTAGGCCTGTACAGTGTGACACGACTAACTGTTTAGTTAGCCGCGCGCGTGCACAGCGGCGAGAAGCGCCACGAGTGCACCGTCTGCGGGAAACGGTTCTCCGAGAGGTAGGCCTGTACAGTGTGACACGACTAACTGTTTAGTAGGCCGCGCGCGTGCGACGTGTGCGGGCTCGCGCTCATGACTGCTGACATTACATTTAGTCGGATTCGAATATCGCGACATTCTATTCAGCTAGCCTTGCATTATTCACACGCAACAACTTGTGGCGAGCCTTCAGGCCTTTTCGCTTAGGTTGATCACAATTCTTGCATCTGCACACTTTCACTAGGTATGCTCACAACGGCCTGCTGTCCAGCTTGCCACGATCGTATAACGAGGCATTCAGTGAAATATATTTATTCTCACATAATAAAACATCATTCAAGGCTCTTTCCATCAAGGCCTTGAGTCCTCTATGATATTATTACATACAGGGTATGGGACCGTTCAAGTATTACGTAAGCACTATAGGGGGGCGGGGGGGGTCTCTGCTTTGCTTATTTTTGATGACATGGGGGGTGGAGGAGTCTAGATGGTGATTACGTCAGCATCAGTCGCGTAAAAAGAAATTAACTATACTTTTTAACCGACTGCCAAACGAGGAATATTTACTCATACATGGCATTTTCGGGGATTCCCACAAATAAATGAACACGTTACTCGCTTAGAAGCGAGTAGGGGAATTACTGCGCGCTGCTGACTTGTGTAATTTTTTTCCGTCAATTTATTGTTTCGTTTCGGTACAATTGATGATTTGACGTGTCTATTTATTTTTTTAACTTTATTGCACGGACAAACAATATAAGGCGTAATAACAACTTACGCTGTTACCTGATGCAGGCTTAATGGTTTAAAAGGGCGCTACGGTCACTAATATAAAAATATAATTTTATAAAATATTCTTATTTAAAAAAAAAGCAACAATTATAATATTTGTACCTTACTCTTATATTGAATACCGTGTTAGCCCTTTTTTCTCATTTCTAGAATTATATCTGCTGCTCATAAATCAATTTAAAAAAAAAACATTAAAAGAAGAAAAATGTATAATAATGTTTACGTTACCATGGGGGGGGGGGGGGGGTAAGAGCTTTGATTACTTTTGCTGACAAGGGGGAAGGGGGAGTAAATAATTGTAGTAAATCTGCTTACGTAATACTAAAACGGCCCCTATCGCACACATCATTCACTCACTCACTCACTCACTCACACAGCACACTCACTCAATCACGTTCACTCACTCACATTCACTTACACGCACAAGCAAGCACGCATGCACGCACACATAAACATGTTATTAGTAAGTACCTAGCTTTAGATGCTGTTTGTTTCTTTCTATTGGTATAATTGTAAGATGCTGTCTATTTTCACGTCTTTCTGGCTTTTGAACATTACATCATACTATTGTATTATGTAATCCGTGAAAGTCTGTAATTAGCTGTACATAATTATTAAGAACTTTAAGGTAATTTTCTTCTGTATCGCCGTTGATTTCCTATATAAAATAAAATTAAATCTGGCAACTAGGTGCCTTGATGTCTGATTGCGGCTGGTCAAATGCCTTGCTATCTGATAGACGTTGGCCAAATGCCTTGCTATCTGATTGATGTTGATAAGATGCCTTGCTATCTGATAGAGGTTAACCAAATGCCTTACTATCTGATAGACGTTGGCCAGATGCCTTGCTATCTAATAAACCTTGGTCAAATACCTTGCTATCTAATTGACGCTGACCAGATGCCTTCCTATTTGATAGACGTTAACCAAATGCCTTGCTATCTGATAGAAGTTGGCCAGATGCCTTGCTATCTGATAGACGTTGGCCAAATACCTTGCTATCTAATTGACGTTGGCCAGATGCCTTGCTATCTACCGAGCTGTAGTTGAGTAGAGAAGTTGTCTCTACCGAGCTGTAGTACTTGTCGCGTCTCACCAATCTCCGGATTTTTTTATTGGTGCCAGACAAAGCTTCCTCTCGCATTTCCCGTCGACGTTTCATCAGTTCCAAAGTCCCGCCCGAAAGTTTGGCTCGCTTTCCCTTAAAGTGCCTGTTTCCCACTTCGCGTATGACTCCAATCACACCATCAAGGTCCCTGTCCACGTCCTCAGTAGTTTCCAAAGCAGCGAATCGGTTTCGGAGCTTCAACTGGAATTTTTTGGAGTTTTGGCCGGCCTGGACCAGTGTCGGACGAAGAGTCGACCTCATCATGCGGCTTCTTTCTAGCTTAATGTTGATATTTAGGGTGCCTCTTACCAGTCGGTGGTCGCTACCGGTGTTAAACCTATTTACCACAGAGACATTTCTAAATATTTGCTTCTTGTCTGTCATGATGAAGTCTATCTCATTCTTCGTCTTACCATCGGGGCTTAGCCCCTACATTACTTTGGCGTTGAAGTCGCCCATGACAACGGTGAAGTGGGTCTTAGTTGTATGGTGTATGTATGGCCTTAGATATATCTTCATACACGGCCTCGACCACATCATCCGAATGCCCTGTCGACGTCGGCGCATATACCTGTATGACTTTGAGGCAGTACCTCTCGGTCAGTTTTAGTACAAGGTACGCTACCCGGGTTGACATGCTGGATATCTCAAACACGTTGTCACGGAGATCTTTGTGGACAGGGAAACCTACGCCACCTTGGGAGAGTTGGTCTCCCTCTCGGAAGAAGAAAATGTAACCAGATTCCAGGGTCATCGTGTCCTCCCCCTGTCTTCGAACTTCTGACAACCCCAGAATATGCCATCTGATGTGTTTAAGCTCTTCCTCAAGTTCGACCAGGTCTTCATCCAGCCGTAGAATGCGTCCGTTGTACGTTGCCAAGGTCAGTGGTTTGTGGCAGCCGTCCGTAGCCCGGGGATTCTTCGCACCCCCTGTCCTACTGTAACCGAGGCCGCTGCCGTGACCCAGAATAGTAGGGCGGCCGGAAACAAGGGGCCGTGGTTTTTGTCTTCTATTCATGGGGGGTATATGCCCGTACTCACCACGCGGGGCAAGCGGGTTGGTGAGCGCAGCACAGAGCCTTGCACCAGTGACGCTGCTGCCCGCCACTGGCCAAAGATATTTGGCTCTACATAAAAGTGATCCCTCTAACTATAGACCAATATCAATTTTACCAGATCTTAGTAAAATATTTGAAAAGTTAATCTTTAATCAACTCTTATCACACTTCAGAATAAACAAACTATTGCATGAGAATCAGTTTGGTTTCACAAAGGGGAGAAACACAACTGATGCGGGAGTTGCACTCATTAAGCATATCTTTGATGCATTTGAAAGTAAGCAGGATGCTTTTGGGGTTTTTTGCGATTTGTCTAAGGCTTTCGATTGTGTAGATCACAAAACGTTATTAATGAAATTACGGCATTATGGTGTCTCAAATGAGTCAGGAAAATTGTTAGAGTTATACGTCACAGATAGAACGCAAACAGTTAATGTCAATGGAACTGACTCAGCCGGGGCTCCATTACGCATGGGTGTGCCCCAGGGCTCTATATTGGGACCTTTATTATTCCTGATATATATAAATGACCTTCCTTACTTTACTAAAGATCTGTGTGAGATAGTATTGCTTGCAGATGATACGTCATTGATTTTAAAAACTGACAGAGTTAAAGCAACCTTTGACGATGTAAATAATGCTCTCCCTCAAGTACTACGATGGTTTACTGCTAACAATCTTTTACTTAATGCAAAAAAAAAACCAAGCTCATAAAATTCACTATGCCCAATGTGAGGCAGGTCAGTAAGCATATTAATAATTATGTCAGACGATCACATAGATGCAGTCGATTCAACAACCTTTTTGGAAATTACTATAGACTCCCGACTGCAATGGGGTCCCCATATAATTGCCTTGTTAGGAAGGCTCAGTTCGGCGGCTTATGCTGTGAGGAAAATAAGGCTTTTAACTGATGTCAAAACGGCAAGACTAGTATACTTTAGTTATTTTCATAGTTTTTTGTCGTATGGTTTATTGCTATGGGGCTCAGCTGCTGACATCGAATCAATCTTTGTGTTGCAGAAAAGAGCTGTACGTGCAATATATTGTCTTGGGCCTCAAGACTCTTTGAGGGAGGTCTTTAAAGATATTAAAATATTAACAGTAGCGTCACAATACATTTTTGATAATATTATGTATGTTAGAAAAAACATTAGTTCGTTTAGCCTTAAATGTGATTCACATCATTATAATACTACAAATAAGAATAAACTTCCCGTTCCGAGCTTCAGATTAAAGAAAGTTGGTAATTCATTTTTGAGAAAATGTATAAAAATCTTTAATAAAGTACCACAAACTCTTGTTGACTTGCCTGTTTATAAGTTCAAAAACCACATTAAAAAATCCTTATAGAAAAAGGATATTACAAAGTTGAAGATTACTTGAACGACAAGAGTGCATGGACTTAATAACCTGCCTAGCTCGCACTTACACTATCTTGTAATTGAATTTCCTGTTATGGAACCTGGCTGCCAAGGTGACCGAGTTTGTTGCGCCGTTTCATCTCATCACCAGCCGATATGTAGTCCCGAAGTGGTGGTAGGAAAAAAATGGGACATGTAAAAGTGCCATTAATGGCCAATTTGCAAAAATAAATGACTTTAACTTTGATAGATGTTGGCCAAATACCTTGCTATCTAATTGACGTTGACCAGATGCCTTCATATCCGATAGACGTTAACCAAATGCCTTGCTATCTGATAGACGTTGGCCAGATGCCTTGCTATCTATTAGACGTTGGCCAGATGCCTTGCTATCTGATATATGTTGGCCAAATACCTTGCTATTTAATTGACGTTGGCCAGATGCCTTGCTATCTGATTGACGTTGGCCAGATGCCTCGCTATCTGATTTACGTCGGCCTGATGCCTTGCTGTCTGATTGCGGCTGGCCAAATGCCTTGCTATCTGATAGATGTTGGCCAAATACCTTGCTATCTAATTGACGATAGCCAGATGCCTTGCTATCTGATTGACGTTGGCCAATTGCCTTGCTATCTGATTGGCGTTGGCTAGATGCCTTGCTATCTGATTGACGTTGGCCAGATGCCTTGCTATCTGATAGATGTTGGCCAAATTCCTTGCTATCTGATTGACGTTGGCCAGATGCCTTGCTATCTGATTGAGGCTGGCCAAATTCATTGATATCTGATTGTGGTTGATAGAACTGATGCCTTGCTGTCTCATTGAGGCTGGCCAAATGCATTGCTATCTGATTGCGCTTGACCAGATGTCTTGCTGTCTAATTGAGGCATCGAGGCTGGCCTGATGGCTTGCGTTCTGATTGTGCCTGGCCAAATGGCTTACTGTCTGATTGTGGCTGGCCCGATAGCTTGCTCTCTAATTGTGGCTAGCCTGATGGCTTATGATCTGATTGTAGCTGGCCCGATGGCTTGCGATATGATTGCGGCTGGCAAGATGCCTTGCCGTCTTATTTTGATAGGCCAGATGCCTCGGTATTTCACTGTTGCTGGCTGATGAAACAAATGTTTGGTATATTATAATGGTTGCCAAAATTACGCCGGAAAACACTGACATGCATGATGTTTGTTTCTTCAGATACAACCTGGCGGCGCACAGCAAGTCGCACGAAGCAAACGCACCGGGCGCGCCCCCCGCGCCGCAGCTGCCGCGCCGCCACCTGTTCCGCTGCCCCTTCTGCCCCGACAGGTTCGAGCGCAGGTACGTGCCCCGCGTCCCCACCTCCAGTCCCCACACACACCGGCCGCGCCGCCACCTGTTCCGCTGCCCCTTCTGCCCCGACAGGTTCGAGCGCAGGTACGTGCCCCGCGTCCCCACCCCCAGTCCCCACACACACCGGCCGCGCCGCCACCTGTTCCGCTGCCCCTTCTGCCCCGACAGGTTCGAGCGCAGGTACGTGCCCCGCGTCCCCACCCCCAGTCCCCAGTCCCCACACACACCGACCGCGCCGCCACCTGTTCCGCTGCCCCTTCTGCCCCGACAGGTTCGAGCGCAGGTACGTGCCCCGCGTCCCCACCCCCAGTCCCCACACACACCGGCCGCGCCGCCACCTGTTCCGCTGCCCCTTCTGCCCCGACAGGTTCGAGCGCAGGTACGTGCCCCGCGTCCCCACCCCCAGTCCCCACACACACCGGCCGCGCCGCCACCTGTTCCGCTGCCCCTTCTGCCCCGACAGGTTCGAGCGCAGGTACGTGCCCCGCGTCCCCACCCCCAGTCCCCAGTCCCCACACACACCGACCGCGCCGCCACCTGTTCCGCTGCCCCTTCTGCCCCGACAGGTTCGAGCGCAGGTACGTGCCCCGCGTCCCCACCCCTAGTCCCCAGTCCCCACACACACCGGCCGCGCCGCCACCTGTTCCGCTGCCCCTTCTGCCCCGACAGGTTCGAGCGCAGGTACGTGCCCCGCGTCCCCACCCCCAGTCCCCAGTCCCCACACACACCGGCCGCGCCGCCACCTGTTCCGCTGCCCCTTCTGCCCCGACAGGTTCGAGCGCAGGTACGTGCCCCGCGTCCCCACCCCCAGTCCCCAGTCCCCACACACACCGACCGCGCCGCCACCTGTTCCGCTGCCCCTTCTGCCCCGACAGGTTCGAGCGCAGGTACGTGCCCCGCGTCCCCACCCCCAGTCCCCACACACACCGGCCGCGCCGCCACCTGTTCCGCTGCCCCTTCTGCCCCGACAGGTTCGAGCGCAGGTACGTGCCCCGCGTCCCCACCCCCAGTCCCCAGTCCCCACACACACCGACCGCGCCGCCACCTGTTCCGCTGCCCCTTCTGCCCCGACAGGTTCGAGCGCAGGTACGTGCCCCGCGTCCCCACCCCCAGTCCCCACACACACCGGCCGCGCCGCCACCTGTTCCGCTGCCCCTTCTGCCCCGACAGGTTCGAGCGCAGGTACGTGCCCCGCGTCCCCACCCCCAGTCCCCACACACACCGGCCGCGCCGCCACCTGTTCCGCTGCCCCTTCTGCCCCGACAGGTTCGAGCGCAGGTACGTGCCCCGCGTCCCCACCCCCAGTCCCCAGTCCCCACACACACCGACCGCGCCGCCACCTGTTCCGCTGCCCCTTCTGCCCCGACAGGTTCGAGCGCAGGTACGTGCCCCGCGTCCCCACCCCTAGTCCCCAGTCCCCACACACACCGGCCGCGCCGCCACCTGTTCCGCTGCCCCTTCTGCCCCGACAGGTTCGAGCGCAGGTACGTGCCCCGCGTCCCCACCCCTAGTCCCCAGTCCCCACACACACCGGCCGCGCCGCCACCTGTTCCGCTGCCCCTTCTGCCCCGACAGGTTCGAGCGCAGGTACGTGCCCCGCGTCCCCACCCCCAGTCCCCAGTCCCCACACACACCGACCGCGCCGCCACCTGTTCCGCTGCCCCTTCTGCCCCGACAGGTTCGAGCGCAGGTACGTGCCCCGCGTCCCCACCCCCAGTCCCCAGTCCCCACACACACCGGCCGCGCCGCCACCTGTTCCGCTGCCCCTTCTGCCCCGACAGGTTCGAGCGCAGGTACGTGCCCCGCGTCCCCACCCCCAGTCCCCAGTCCCCACACACACCGACCGCGCCGCCACCTGTTCCGCTGCCCCTTCTGCCCCGACAGGTTCGAGCGCAGGTACGTGCCCCGCGTCCCCACCCCCAGTCCCCAGTCCCCACACACACCGACCGCGCCGCCACCTGTTCCGCTGCCCCTTCTGCCCCGACAGGTTCGAGCGCAGGTACGTGCCCCGCGTCCCCACCCCCAGTCCCCAGTCCCCACACACACCGGCCGCGCCGCCACCTGTTCCGCTGCCCCTTCTGCCCCGACAGGTTCGAGCGCAGGTACGTGCCCCGCGTCCCCACCCCCAGTCCCCAGTCCCCACACACACCGACCGCGCCGCCACCTGTTCCGCTGCCCCTTCTGCCCCGACAGGTTCGAGCGCAGGTACGTGCCCCGCGTCCCCACCCCCAGTCCCCAGTCCCCACACACACCGACCGCGCCGCCACCTGTTCCGCTGCCCCTTCTGCCCCGACAGGTTCGAGCGCAGGTACGTGCCCCGCGTCCCCACCCCCAGTCCCCAGTCCCCACACACACCGACCGCGCCGCCACCTGTTCCGCTGCCCCTTCTGCCCCGACAGGCTCGAGCGCAGGTACGTGCCCCGCGTCCCCACCCCCAGTCCCCAGTCCCCACACACACCGACCGCGCCGCCACCTGTTCCGCTGCCCCTTCTGCCCCGACAGGTTCGAGCGCAGGTACGTGCCCCGCGTCCCCACCCCCAGTCCCCAGTCCCCAAACACACCGGCCGCGCCGCCACCTGTTCCGCTGCCCCTTCTGCCCCGACAGGTTCGAGCGCAGGTACGTTCCCCGCGTCCCCACCCCCAGTCCCCAGTCCCCAAACACACCGGCCGCGCCGCCACCTGTTCCGCTGCCCCTTCTGCCCCGACAGGTTCGAGCGCAGGTACGTTCCCCGCGTCCCCACCCCCTACAGTGTACTGTAGACTGTGTTCAGGTTGTCAGTTGATGAGTGTCTGGGTGTTGTTGTTCGCAGGTACATGCTGGAGCGGCATATGTCGGTAGTGCACGGGCGCGCGCTCGAGCGGCCGCCCCCCACGCCGCGCAACACCATGAGCAAGCTGCTCAAGGCGCAGGCGCAGGGCCCGCGCCGCCAGCACGGTAACTGCACGCACACATACACACTACACATACACACTACACATACACATACACCCACGCCGCGCAACACCATGAGCAAGCTGCTCAAGGCGCAGGCGCAGGGCCCGCGCCGCCAGCACGGTAACTGCACGCACACATACACACTACACATACACACTACACATACACATACACCCACGCCGCGCAACACCATGAGCAAGCTGCTCAAGGCGCAGGCGCAGGGCCCGCGCCGCCAGCACGGTAACTGCACGCACACATACACACTACACATACACACTACACATACACATACACCCACGCCGCGCAACACCATGAGCAAGCTGCTCAAGGCGCAGGCGCAGGGCCCGCGCCGCCAGCACGGTAACTGCACGCACACATACACACTACACATACACACTACACATACACATACACCCACGCCGCGCAACACCATGAGCAAGCTGCTCAAGGCGCAGGCGCAGGGCCCGCGCCGCCAGCACGGTAACTGCACGCACACATACACACTACACATACACACTACACATACACATACACCCACGCCGCGCAACACCATGAGCAAGCTGCTCAAGGCGCAGGCGCAGGGCCCGCGCCGCCAGCACGGTAACTGCACGCACACATACACACTACACATACACACTACACATACACATACACCCACGCCGCGCAACACCATGAGCAAGCTGCTCAAGGCGCAGGCGCAGGGCCCGCGCCGCCAGCACGGTAACTGCACGCACACATACACACTACACATACACACTACACATACACATACACCCACGCCGCGCAACACCATGAGCAAGCTGCTCAAGGCGCAGGCGCAGGGCCCGCGCCGCCAGCACGGTAACTGCACGCACACATACACACTACACATACACACTACACATACACATACACCCACGCCGCGCAACACCATGAGCAAGCTGCTCAAGGCGCAGGCGCAGGGCCCGCGCCGCCAGCACGGTAACTGCACGCACACATACACACTACACATACACACTACACATACACATACACCCACGCCGCGCAACACCATGAGCAAGCTGCTCAAGGCGCAGGCGCAGGGCCCGCGCCGCCAGCACGGTAACTGCACGCACACATACACACTACACATACACACTACACATACACATACACCCACGCCGCGCAACACCATGAGCAAGCTGCTCAAGGCGCAGGCGCAGGGCCCGCGCCGCCAGCACGGTAACTGCACGCACACATACACACTACACATACACACTACACATACACATACACCCACGCCGCGCAACACCATGAGCAAGCTGCTCAAGGCGCAGGCGCAGGGCCCGCGCCGCCAGCACGGTAACTGCACGCACACATACACACTACACATACACACTACACATACACATACA
Organism: Anania fuscalis; assembly: GCA_950371115.1. Classification (NCBI taxonomy): domain Eukaryota; kingdom Metazoa; phylum Arthropoda; class Insecta; order Lepidoptera; family Crambidae; genus Anania; species Anania fuscalis. Next base: position 23,161,030 of record OX493329.1, read on the forward strand.
CCCACGCCGCGCAACACCATGAGCAAGCTGCTCAAGGCGCAGGCGCAGGGCCCGCGCCGCCAGCACGGTAACTGCACGCACACATACACACTACACATACACACTACACATACACATACACCCACGCCGCGCAACACCATGAGCAAGCTGCTCAAGGCGCAGGCGCAGGGCCCGCGCCGCCAGCACGGTAACTGCACGCACACATACACACTACACATACACACTACACATACACATACACCCACGCCGCGCAACACCATGAGCAAGCTGCTCAAGGCGCAGGCGCAGGGCCCGCGCCGCCAGCACGGTAACTGCACGCACACATACACACTACACATACACACTACACATACACATACACCCACGCCGCGCAACACCATGAGCAAGCTGCTCAAGGCGCAGGCGCAGGGCCCGCGCCGCCAGCACGGTAACTGCACGCACACATACACACTACACATACACACTACACATACACATACACCCACGCCGCGCAACACCATGAGCAAGCTGCTCAAGGCGCAGGCGCAGGGCCCGCGCCGCCAGCACGGTAACTGCACGCACACATACACACTACACATACACACTACACATACACATACACCCACGCCGCGCAACACCATGAGCAAGCTGCTCAAGGCGCAGGCGCAGGGCCCGCGCCGCCAGCACGGTAACTGCACGCACACATACACACTACACATACACACTACACATACACATACACCCACGCCGCGCAACACCATGAGCAAGCTGCTCAAGGCGCAGGCGCAGGGCCCGCGCCGCCAGCACGGTAACTGCACGCACACATACACACTACACATACACACTACACATACACATACACCCACGCCGCGCAACACCATGAGCAAGCTGCTCAAGGCGCAGGCGCAGGGCCCGCGCCGCCAGCACGGTAACTGCACGCACACATACACACTACACATACACACTACACATACACATACACCCACGCCGCGCAACACCATGAGCAAGCTGCTCAAGGCGCAGGCGCAGGGCCCGCGCCGCCAGCACGGTAACTGCACGCACACATACACACTACACATACACACTACACATACACATACACCCACGCCGCGCAACACCATGAGCAAGCTGCTCAAGGCGCAGGCGCAGGGCCCGCGCCGCCAGCACGGTAACTGCACGCACACATACACACTACACATACACACTACACATACACATACACCCACGCCGCGCAACACCATGAGCAAGCTGCTCAAGGCGCAGGCGCAGGGCCCGCGCCGCCAGCACGGTAACTGCACGCACACATACACACTACACATACACACTACACATACACATACACCCACGCCGCGCAACACCATGAGCAAGCTGCTCAAGGCGCAGGCGCAGGGCCCGCGCCGCCAGCACGGTAACTGCACGCACACATACACACTACACATACACACTACACATACACATACACCCACGCCGCGCAACACCATGAGCAAGCTGCTCAAGGCGCAGGCGCAGGGCCCGCGCCGCCAGCACGGTAACTGCACGCACACATACACACTACACATACACACTACACATACACATACACCCACGCCGCGCAACACCATGAGCAAGCTGCTCAAGGCGCAGGCGCAGGGCCCGCGCCGCCAGCACGGTAACTGCACGCACACATACACACTACACATACACACTACACATACACATACACCCACGCCGCGCAACACCATGAGCAAGCTGCTCAAGGCGCAGGCGCAGGGCCCGCGCCGCCAGCACGGTAACTGCACGCACACATACACACTACACATACACACTACACATACACATACACCCACGCCGCGCAACACCATGAGCAAGCTGCTCAAGGCGCAGGCGCAGGGCCCGCGCCGCCAGCACGGTAACTGCACGCACACATACACACTACACATACACACTACACATACACCCACGCCGCGCAACACCATGAGCAAGCTGCTCAAGGCGCAGGCGCAGGGCCCGCGCCGCCAGCACGGTAACTGCACGCACACATACACACTACACATACACACTACACATACACATACACCCACGCCGCGCAACACCATGAGCAAGCTGCTCAAGGCGCAGGCGCAGGGCCCACGCCGCCAGCACGGTAACTGCACGCACACATACACACTACACATACACACTACACATACACATACACCCACGCCGCGCAACACCATGAGCAAGCTGCTCAAGGCGCAGGCGCAGGGCCCGCGCCGCCAGCACGGTAACTGCACGCACACATACACACTACACATACACACTACACATACACATACACCCACGCCGCGCAACACCATGAGCAAGCTGCTCAAGGCGCAGGCGCAGGGCCCGCGCCGCCAGCACGGTAACTGCACGCACACATACACACTACACATACACACTACACATACACATACACCCACGCCGCGCAACACCATGAGCAAGCTGCTCAAGGCGCAGGCGCAGGGCCCGCGCCGCCAGCACGGTAACTGCACGCACACATACACACTACACATACACACTACACATACACATACACCCACGCCGCGCAACACCATGAGCAAGCTGCTCAAGGCGCAGGCGCAGGGCCCGCGCCGCCAGCACGGTAACTGCACGCACACATACACACTACACATACACACTACACATACACATACACCCACGCCGCGCAACACCATGAGCAAGCTGCTCAAGGCGCAGGCGCAGGGCCCGCGCCGCCAGCACGGTAACTGCACGCACACATACACACTACACATACACACTACACATACACATACACCCACGCCGCGCAACACCATGAGCAAGCTGCTCAAGGCGCAGGCGCAGGGCCCGCGCCGCCAGCACGGTAACTGCACGCACACATACACACTACACATACACATACACCCACGCCGCGCAACACCATGAGCAAGCTGCTCAAGGCGCAGGCGCAGGGCCCGCGCCGCCAGCACGGTAACTGCACGCACACATACACACTACACATACACACTACACATACACATACACCCACGCCGCGCAACACCATGAGCAAGCTGCTCAAGGCGCAGGCGCAGGGCCCGCGCCGCCAGCACGGTAACTGCACGCACACATACACACTACACATACACACTACACATACACATACACCCACGCCGCGCAACACCATGAGCAAGCTGCTCAAGGCGCAGGCGCAGGGCCCGCGCCGCCAGCACGGTAACTGCACGCACACATACACACTACACATACACACTACACATACACATACACCCACGCCGCGCAACACCATGAGCAAGCTGCTCAAGGCGCAGGCGCAGGGCCCGCGCCGCCAGCACGGTAACTGCACGCACACATACACACTACACATACACACTACACATACACATACACCCACGCCGCGCAACACCATGAGCAAGCTGCTCAAGGCGCAGGCGCAGGGCCCGCGCCGCCAGCACGGTAACTGCACGCACACATACACACTACACATACACACTACACATACACATACACCCACGCCGCGCAACACCATGAGCAAGCTGCTCAAGGCGCAGGCGCAGGGCCCGCGCCGCCAGCACGGTAACTGCACGCACACATACACACTACACATACACACTACACATACACATACACCCACGCCGCGCAACACCATGAGCAAGCTGCTCAAGGCGCAGGCGCAGGGCCCGCGCCGCCAGCACGGTAACTGCACGCACACATACACACTACACATACACACTACACATACACATACACCCACGCCGCGCAACACCATGAGCAAGCTGCTCAAGGCGCAGGCGCAGGGCCCGCGCCGCCAGCACGGTAACTGCACGCACACATACACACTACACATACACACTACACATACACATACACCCACGCCGCGCAACACCATGAGCAAGCTGCTCAAGGCGCAGGCGCAGGGCCCGCGCCGCCAGCACGGTAACTGCACGCACACATACACACTACACATACACACTACACATACACATACACCCACGCCGCGCAACACCATGAGCAAGCTGCTCAAGGCGCAGGCGCAGGGCCCGCGCCGCCAGCACGGTAACTGCACGCACACATACACACTACACATACACACTACACATACACATACACCCACGCCGCGCAACACCATGAGCAAGCTGCTCAAGGCGCAGGCGCAGGGCCCGCGCCGCCAGCACGGTAACTGCACGCACACATACACACTACACATACACACTACACATACACATACACCCACGCCGCGCAACACCATGAGCAAGCTGCTCAAGGCGCAGGCGCAGGGCCCGCGCCGCCAGCACGGTAACTGCACGCACACATACACACTACACATACACACTACACATACACATACACCCACGCCGCGCAACACCATGAGCAAGCTGCTCAAGGCGCAGGCGCAGGGCCCGCGCCGCCAGCACGGTAACTGCACGCACACATACACACTACACATACACACTACACATACACATACACCCACGCCGCGCAACACCATGAGCAAGCTGCTCAAGGCGCAGGCGCAGGGCCCGCGCCGCCAGCACGGTAACTGCACGCACACATACACACTACACATACACACTACACATACACATACACCCACGCCGCGCAACACCATGAGCAAGCTGCTCAAGGCGCAGGCGCAGGGCCCGCGCCGCCAGCACGGTAACTGCACGCACACATACACACTACACATACACACTACACATACACATACACCCACGCCGCGCAACACCATGAGCAAGCTGCTCAAGGCGCAGGCGCAGGGCCCGCGCCGCCAGCACGGTAACTGCACGCACACATACACACTACACATACACACTACACATACACATACACCCACGCCGCGCAACACCATGAGCAAGCTGCTCAAGGCGCAGGCGCAGGGCCCGCGCCGCCAGCACGGTAACTGCACGCACACATACACACTACACATACACACTACACATACACATACACCCACGCCGCGCAACACCATGAGCAAGCTGCTCAAGGCGCAGGCGCAGGGCCCGCGCCGCCAGCACGGTAACTGCACGCACACATACACACTACACATACACACTACACATACACATACACCCACGCCGCGCAACACCATGAGCAAGCTGCTCAAGGCGCAGGCGCAGGGCCCGCGCCGCCAGCACGGTAACTGCACGCACACATACACACTACACATACACACTACACATACACATACACCCACGCCGCGCAACACCATGAGCAAGCTGCTCAAGGCGCAGGCGCAGGGCCCGCGCCGCCAGCACGGTAACTGCACGCACACATACACACTACACATACACACTACACATACACATACACCCACGCCGCGCAACACCATGAGCAAGCTGCTCAAGGCGCAGGCGCAGGGCCCGCGCCGCCAGCACGGTAACTGCACGCACACATACACACTACACATACACACTACACATACACATACACCCACGCCGCGCAACACCATGAGCAAGCTGCTCAAGGCGCAGGCGCAGGGCCCGCGCCGCCAGCACGGTAACTGCACGCACACATACACACTACACATACACACTACACATACACATACACCCACGCCGCGCAACACCATGAGCAAGCTGCTCAAGGCGCAGGCGCAGGGCCCGCGCCGCCAGCACGGTAACTGCACGCACACATACACACTACACATACACACTACACATACACATACACCCACGCCGCGCAACACCATGAGCAAGCTGCTCAAGGCGCAGGCGCAGGGCCCGCGCCGCCAGCACGGTAACTGCACGCACACATACACACTACACATACACACTACACATACACATACACCCACGCCGCGCAACACCATGAGCAAGCTGCTCAAGGCGCAGGCGCAGGGCCCGCGCCGCCAGCACGGTAACTGCACGCACACATACACACTACACATACACACTACACATACACATACACCCACGCCGCGCAACACCATGAGCAAGCTGCTCAAGGCGCAGGCGCAGGGCCCGCGCCGCCAGCACGGTAACTGCACGCACACATACACACTACACATACACACTACACATACACATACACCCACGCCGCGCAACACCATGAGCAAGCTGCTCAAGGCGCAGGCGCAGGGCCCGCGCCGCCAGCACGGTAACTGCACGCACACATACACACTACACATACACACTACACATACACATACACCCACGCCGCGCAACACCATGAGCAAGCTGCTCAAGGCGCAGGCGCAGGGCCCGCGCCGCCAGCACGGTAACTGCACGCACACATACACACTACACATACACACTACACATACACATACACCCACGCCGCGCAACACCATGAGCAAGCTGCTCAAGGCGCAGGCGCAGGGCCCGCGCCGCCAGCACGGTAACTGCACGCACACATACACACTACACATACACACTACACATACACATACACCCACGCCGCGCAACACCATGAGCAAGCTGCTCAAGGCGCAGGCGCAGGGCCCGCGCCGCCAGCACGGTAACTGCACGCACACATACACACTACACATACACACTACACATACACATACACCCACGCCGCGCAACACCATGAGCAAGCTGCTCAAGGCGCAGGCGCAGGGCCCGCGCCGCCAGCACGGTAACTGCACGCACACATACACACTACACATACACACTACACATACACATACACCCACGCCGCGCAACACCATGAGCAAGCTGCTCAAGGCGCAGGCGCAGGGCCCGCGCCGCCAGCACGGTAACTGCACGCACACATACACACTACACATACACACTACACATACACATACACCCACGCCGCGCAACACCATGAGCAAGCTGCTCAAGGCGCAGGCGCAGGGCCCGCGCCGCCAGCACGGTAACTGCACGCACACATACACACTACACATACACACTACACATACACATTCACTACACACACATACAGTAACCGTCATCGATTTTATGCGCTGAATCAAAGATTGGGGTTCGCTTTGCGTATCTTAATAGACAATCATCGTATCAGAGACGCCTGGGCGCTGAGCTAACAACCAATCACAGCTGGCAGTGTAATCGCGGCGCACTACGAGCCAATGACGTTATCGTAATGGTCTTCTACGCATCTTTCCCCAGGGCTCAACATCGGGGACGCTTGTTTTACACATAAAGCGCACGGCTCAAACCAAGTAACTTGATGATATCTGTCCTTTAATTATCTCTTAAAAATCACACTACCATAAAATTATTATAAGTGTATAAAATTAGCGTATTATATTTTTATTTTCCAGATATAGACTCAAAGGATGACAGAAGTCCGGACTCGCGTTCTACTCCCGTCACTCCACAAAAACTCATTGCACAACTCTGTAAGTCTCGTTTTATTTTTACTTATATCATATCCCTTGAATACGTAATATAATTATCGAATAGCCCGACGGATTAGCCGGCTGAAGTGGCAGTGGGCGGGGCACATAGCACGTAAACCTGACGGCCGATGGGGCAGAAAGGTTCTGGAATGGAGGCCGCGTACCGGCAAGCGCAGCGTGGGACGCCCACCCACAAGGTGGGCAGACGACATAGTAAAGGTTGCAGAACGACGCTGGATGCAGGCCGTTTGAAACCGGTCGATCTGGAAGTCACTAGGGAAGGCCTATGTTCAGCAGTGGACGTCCTGAGGCTGAGATGATGATGATGATGATGATGAATATGCAATTGATTATAAGTTTTGCCTCCGATAGATATCATTGATTGATAATTACAAATAACGATAGTAAGTTGTTACTTGTGAATAAACACGGTTTATCTTTAGTTTGCGAATATAAACAATTAGCATTTGCCCGGGGCTACGCTCGCGCTAAGCTAGATTTATAAGGTATATCAACTTAAAACCTAATCCAATTACAATAATAAAATACTTAAATACTACTTGACACATGTGTGTCAAGTTATGTAACTAAACGGTTACAAATAATGTGTTTAAGCAAATCGCTTAAATATACTTGTAAATCAAAGTAGGCAGCGAAATGCTGTATTGTTTAGGTTATAACACTAGACATTGACGCATTTTTTATTAGTCTAATTACATAGAAATATACCGCTTTTTAAAATGTGCTCATTTCTGTGTCATAATTTGTCCCCTTAACACCCCCCTAAAGGTTAAAACTCCAACAACATCAATATACTTTGCCAGAGCTTTAAACTAAAATCATTAACATTTTTTGTGATACTGATGCTGACGCTGGCTGCATCCAACGTGCGGATATGGAAGTCACTGGGGGAGGCCTATGTTTAGCAGTAGACGTCCTGTGGCGGGAACAGGGGCGTGTAGTGCATATAGGCAGTACTAAACTGATACATGAAATGAGGTAGGCAGTAGGTACTTATAACAAGTATGATCTCACACAATGTAACACCTTAAGTAACACTTATGACGCAATAAAATTAATATGAACAAATGTGTGTTATTGATGTAAACCATTGATTGCGTTTACATCAATAACACACATTTGTAAGTAGGTACCGCCTACCTCGAAATTAAAGCAATGCCCGCCACTGGGCTGAAATAATGATGATGACCGCTTTTAATGCAATTAGGGGTCAAAAAAACTAGGGGTCGCTAGACATTAGCAAACTGTACAATAAGCACTCTTCACCACTTTCCCCTTTCTTTATAGTTGTCCTCTGCCTAAAGGTTGTCTGGAAGAGATCGCTTTTTAGCGATAAGACCGCCTAAATCGTACATCTTTCTGTAAATATCAACTGTAACTTCTTTGTTTGGTGTGCAATAAAGAGTATCTATCTATCTATCTATGTAACTGTCCCCCGCAGCGTCGCAGGCCGGCAGCGTGGCCGCCACGTCGTGGTCCAGTGCCTACGCGGAGTTCAACCTGCGCGCAGAGTTCCCGCACTGAACCCGCTCGATGCAACTGAAGTAACCCGCCACTGCACTATACTATAGTGGCCCCCACATGCACCAGCTTGTGTACTACCACAGGCCACACGACAGAGCCGAGAGCCCCGACTTGGAATATTAAAGTTTATGTTTGTAGCCGTGTAAAGATATCGTTGATAGCTAACAGTTGTTTACCGATTTCCTTTTTAAATGTTTTCGCAATGCAGCGTATCCCATTGGATACTGATAGATATTGGATTTCAACCCATTGGTTGAAAGTCTTTTGTAATTCCACAACATTTCATAATAATGAATAGTAATAACGGTTTTTTTTCAGTTTTCTTTTAAGTATTGTCTGCAACGAAGGAATTTCGAATTTTGATCTGTCTAGAAAAACTAAATAAATTGTTGTGAAGTTTTCGGCAAGGCGCCGTTATAGGAATTGCTTATTTTATTTTTCGTTGTTATATTTATTAGTGACAGTTAGGAGTGCTATGTATCGCATGAAGAAATAACGTTATTGTTCTGTCATAACTACGTCACTATTTGAAATACGTCGATAAAACTGAATTTAGTCATTTCACCAGTTTTATCATATTTAATGTATATTTTTCTTGATTGGGTTTATGCTAGCATCGTTTTACCCACTGATAATGACCTTCCTCAACGTTTTCCAGTATAATTTCGTAGGCCTTGCGCTTATCGCTGGTGGCTGAAGACATCATCAGCTTTCTCACCTCCTGGTGTTCATACAGGTATGAGATCAAGTCGAGAATTTTTCGATTAAGGATACTCTGAATTACCTCGAACTTTTTTACGAACATACGATATATAACATACGGTATAGGCATCGGATAGAATGACCGCTTCCTCTCCGGAGCCTGAGAAGTCAGCAGTCCGTAATCACAGCGATACTGTCCAGGCTCTACAATAGACTCCACGGGATGCTCCTGTTATCTGGACGAAAGAGAGGTAAGTGAACGGGGGGCATGTGATGATACACTTACTGATTTTGCCTGGACATCCTGCAGGCTGTACAATAGCTGCTCGACACTGGACTTGCATTTGGTCATTATCTCGGAGGATTTGTTAAAAGTCTTTGTGGTTTCACTAAGGGATTTATGGAAGAGGTCGACTTGAGATCGAGATTCAGCTTCCCTCGTGGCCAGATTGTCAGTCAAAGCTGACCGTCCGGCCATCAGTGAATTAACATTGATAGAGGTCACTGCATTTACGGTTGCCTCCATGCAACTAAGAGAGCCGGGACTCCCCATCTGCACGTGGAGGCTAAGTTGATTGCTAAGTGCCGTTTCCCCGGGCCAGCTCTGGACTCGATGCTCTTTAGAACCATTGCAGGATGGGGGAGCTGCTGCCCATGCATGCTGGATCCCAGAATTCCGAGATTGTCTACAATCTCGTCACTAACTAGAGTCCCGTTAGAAAACTCCCTCTCCAGGACCTGGAGTGCGCTTAAAATAGCGGGGTCCTCTCGGGGACCGAAGCGGGAGCAGTCGGAGCTTTCGGAGTGACCTGTGTGCATGGAACAGTTTGGGTGAGGAGGGGATAGATAGTTAGGACTCGCCAGATCAGCTATCACCACTGCAGGCCTCAGTGTCTGAGTTCTTCCCTCCTCACGAGCACCCAGGGGCCGGTCTCCCGGATTATTAACAAGTTGTAAAACCGTTATTCGTTCTTCTATCATCTCCTCCACCATTTGAAGTGTTGCACCTCTTCCATAGCACGTCACAGTGGGCTCTTGTTTTGTTGTCGTTAAATTACCGGCAATTACCGGGAAAGTACCGGCAATGCTAATTTAATCTCAGGGGGCGCCAGCGTATTTGATCTTATTCATACAATGACATCGTAATTGTTAATGTTGGATTTTCTATGCTTGACGGCTGAGTTGTTAACTTACACTTTTTTTATCTTAAAATTTTAAACTATAATCTGTCTTAAAACAGTAACAACAAAAGAAATAATCAGTGTATGTTTTTTTTTTTACGCCGAAACGCGTTACACAGGGGCATTTTGATAGAGATAAATTATGTTTATTGTCCATTCAAACTTAACACGTAAGTTTGACGCAAGTTTGACAGAACTAGTGACACCTATCGGGATAAGCAATGTGCTTTCTACATCTTTTGGAGGTTAAAATTGCAAAAACAAACATTAAGCAAGAGAATCTCGTCTGATTTGAGACTCCGATAACATATTACCACTAATATGTTATCGGAGTCTCACGGAAACGGACGGAACTCCCACGAGTTCCGTCTAAATAATGGTCCTTGAAAAATAGTGCACAAATATATTTTTTGTTTTCAGTATAAAACGTAAATTTGGAATTTCCTACCATTATTCTGCATTACCATATATATTTTTTCAATTTATTTTTTATACAAGCAATAATTACGTAATTTGATAGAGTGAATTGTTTATACGCAATTTTGATTTAGATTAAAATTGAAAATAGTAAAGGTAAATGAAGTATGGGTAAAATAGTGTAAATATTAGATAAACTTTTCTCTTGCATTTTCACTGTATTATAATTATTAAAAAGTATATTTAGAAGAATTATGTTAGATATTAAACTTAATACATTAAATATTAATGTATGTACGATGGTAACAGAAAGTTGTATTTTTATACTGAAATAACATAAATGTTAAATTAGTTTTCTTTATTGATTAGTTTCAACTTAAGCTGACTGAAAGTGTAATTACATGTATGTAATTTAATAATATTTAACGTTACAAACAACTATAGTATTTGTATCATACATATTAAATGAATAAAGTTATTATAACAATTTTTTGAGTTTCACTTCGAAGAACGATTAGTATTATTATTTTTTGCGGTGAAAAACCCGTACTTACTATATACGAATAAATATAGGTTTTAGAACTTTATTTCTCTTAAAGAATTCTGTAACAACACTTACAGAGAAAAAAACAATAGATTAACTAATACTATTTGCAGACTAACGTAACGAAAATAATCAATACTTAACAATACTATCAAAGTTGAAACAAATAATTCAGTAGGGGTGGGTAGATTTTAAATACGTAGTAGCAACGAACGTCGCGTCTTCGTCGAGCGCTCGAGAGCATCGTCCGTCTGGTTTATTGTTTTGCAAGCCGGACCAACACGGATAATAGGAAAACATCGAGCGTAGTTGCATTCTGGTTGTGGCTTGTGGAGCTTTATATTTTTAATACTTAAAAGGTACATTTATGGATTCAAACTTGTTATTGTATTTGAATTTAGTTATAGTCATAATTAGATTAAGTTTCATGATTATAATGTATATTATATATTAAATTATATATAAAATCCTCTTTACACGCTTGATTTTATTAAATGTATGTATTTATTTACGTTTTAATATGAAGTTTTAGTTGTCTTTTAAAACTAGCTATTGATTTTGCATCTTTTATATCTGTTGGTAATTTGTTATATATTTTCATTCCTTCGTGCTCGATATTTTTTTTGCCGTAATTTGTTCTTGGGGGACGCGATATAAGATGGTTTGCATTACGCAGTTTCATTCTTTGCGTTTCATATTTTCTTCGGAATAAAAGTGATGTATGGATTTGTTTGTTTAAAATTTTGTAGATTAAAATGCATATGTAGTATATGTATGTTAGTTGGATAGTCATAATTTTGGTATCTTCATATAATTTTTGGGTCGCTGTACGAAAGTCGTAATTAAACAATGATTTTACGAGTTTATTTTGAGCTATTTGTAATATATTTAAATTGGATTTGGCTGCTGTTCCCCAGATTTCTATCAAATAGTCTATATGTGGTTTTACTAATGAATTGTATATAATATATTTGATGTTACGTGGTCATTGATGTAAAAAGTAAAGATACGGCTGACAGAACAAATCGCCTTGCATTTCCTCCATACATGACACACTAACCCCATCTGTTAGACTTTGATGTCAACTGTCAAATAGCATCATAGAGTAACCACAAAATTACCCTTATGTAACCTTGTAAGAGCGGCTTATAACGAAAGAGGAACTAAGAAAAAAGTTTTTATTTCACAGATGTTATATTTAAAGTAGTATCAGAGTAAATATAACTTTTTGCTTTTTCAAATTAAATACGCCAACAAATTAAGGTAAAATAAAATAATTTTTATTTGCTTAAACACGGTATGCATAGGTATTTTAAAATGAACGTACCAAGCATGTTTAGACAAATACACATGTTTCAAATAATTACAGGGACGTCATTGTTAGTAATTGCAACTGTGCAAATAGAGGACGACATGATGTTCGTGGAGGGACACCGCATATTGCTCTTATGCATCTTTTTTGGGCAATAAAAGCTCTATTTATATTAAGTAGTATCACATCAGTAAACTGTAGCATAATTTAGAATCTACAATGCATGATAGGTAGCAATCGCAGTTTTTGTTACAGATCTAACCTGCTTTAAAGCATAAATAAACTTATTGACTCTGTGAATAGGTCCAGATCTGGCGAACGCGCCGCGAATGCACAGGATGCGCGCAGCGCGCGATTTGCGATTTTGAAAAATTTTCAATTTTTGACTCATAATGCTTTAACACATCACAAACTTAAAATAAGTATTCAATAAATAATCATAAAATAAAATATTCGCATCGCATGTACTGGACTGCACTCGGTGCACTGTGAGCACTATTATGGCTATACTATAACAATACAACTAATGCACGCCGCTACAAAGTTGTATCGGTTTTGCACGGTAAATATGGCGTTGCTTCGTAAAATTGACAAAGAAGTTGGAAAATTGTTAAAGTATATAAATAAGTTTAGTGTTTATCAAATAAGCGGCTTATTGGTGAGAAGTAATATTAGAATTTGTTTTAATGACCTTTCTGTCGTAATTTATGCAACCTTTCAGTGAACATCTAGGCATTTTATTTTTTCATACAAATGTCAGATCACGATGACCGCCGACCACTGACTACGTCACATCGGCCTCGGTCGGGTCATTTTCGGGTCTCTTTAGGTCCAACACCCAGACGTGTGGTCCGCCCTGTCCTTACGAAGTAATATATAAGATATAAGTCAATGTACGTGGTAGACAGTGGGCTACGCTTCGCACGGTACCGGTTAACGATGTTAATTTAGTTTTAATTTTTTGTATGTGTTGTTTCCAGTTAAGATTCTGGTCTAAGATAATGCCAAGATACTTTTCGCTAGATTTTTGCCAAGTTTTTCATTATTTATTGTTAGTTGAAAGGTGTCATTATTTTTTTTGTTTTTTGCGGCTAATATTACATAGTAAGTTTTAGATGCGTTGATTGTGAGCGAGTTAGACAAAAACCAGTTATTTAGTAACGTTAGATCGGTTTGTGCTTTTGCTGTGATTGTTTTAATTGACTCACCAAAGTAGAACAGTCCTGTGTTGTCTGCATATAATGAGACCAGACAAATATATATTTATGCAACAAATAATAGCGTATATAATTTTTTGAGAAGAAGGTTACACTTGTGGTTCGTCGCCTAGCCTGATTGTTTTTAACCCTCACTTTTTGAATTTAAAGTTCACATTAATTAAGAATTAAGGCGGGAGCTACAACTTCCAAAAATAAATACCCCCCCTAATATAAATATGCTTGGCATCAACTGCGTAAAGTCAGATCTGACTGCAGACAACTGCATGCAGTTGAATATAGCGACTGCGTGCGGTTGCTGATGCGACTTCGTGCGGTTGTTGTGGTGCAGTCCGTGTGATGGCGGCCTAACTACTCCCATCGGGTGGGTACACGGTACACTCCCTGGGCCTTTGGAGGCCAATTAACTGTCAAAATAAATGGCTCAAACCGTCCATATTTATTTTAGGTCAGTGAATATCAGTCAGTTGTCAAAAAAATTGACTCGATGTCAAAGTCAGTCAAAATTGACAAAAATATTAGGTTTCCCATTTGTTGCTCAATTTTTTTATAAATTTCTAAAGTATTTGAAACTAATTTAAAATGAGTCTAGAAAAGCCAAAATATAACGATAAAGAAATACAAATTCGCGCTGCAAAAAAAGAAGACATGAAAGCGGTTGCTGAAATGATCCAGGTAAATAAAAAAAGGAACGACTTAGTATGTGTGTAAAAAATGATTTTTTGGGTCCTATCCTGCTTTTTGTTAAACCTATGCCAATTAAATGATAATAATAATATTCTAGGAACTTGCCGATTTCGAAAAAATGCCTGGCGGCCCGAAGATGTCTGTGAGAGGTTAGTAAAAACATACTTTGATTGCCGGTATTTGTATGACAGAAATAGTTAATATTTTAAAAGTTACACTATGTTTAGATGAAAAAACTTGCAATATCTAACTCTTTGCCGATTAAACTCTCCTAAACATTCAGTTATCTGGTTCATTTCCGAAAACTTTGCCAGGAGTCAGCTATGGCAACTAGATGACGGATAAACATATTTACTTAAATACTATTAGACACAAAAATTACTCAGTTAAAAATGCTTATTGTCATCACATGAACATTTCCTTATTGTGGGAATTGAACCCTGAGTTTGTAGTCTATTGTTTACTTTTTATTTCATTTGTATTCAATTGCACACTCCATATTGCCTTTTATCTGTAAAGTTATCTAATCTGTGGGTAAAACAAGAGTTAGTAACGGTAACCATCCTATCAAAAACTTTGTCTATGAATTCCTATTATCATAATTATAGGGTTTTATGTATGATTTGTTGTTAATCTACATCAAAATCTTACAAAAAGAAAACACATCCCATATTAAACTAATTACAGGCTGACATCAGTAATGGTTGCAGGTATGTTATCTGAGCAGTAGGGATTTATCCATTTTACTGCAATTTTTCTGTAACACCCTGTTAGGTACTTTAAACCTTCCTAACTT
Source organism: Anania fuscalis (assembly GCA_950371115.1). Taxonomy (NCBI): domain Eukaryota; kingdom Metazoa; phylum Arthropoda; class Insecta; order Lepidoptera; family Crambidae; genus Anania; species Anania fuscalis. Next base: position 23,176,686 of record OX493329.1, read on the forward strand.
ACAATCTTAACAGAACTGGAGCGTGATGGCTTTGAGGTAAACCCGCCAGCGTTCTCCTGCAAGATAGCCGAGCTGAACAAGAGTCCGACGCAGCCGGTGGTGGGGTACGCGCTGTACTTCCCCACATACTCGACGTGGGAGGGGCGCTCCATGATGCTGGAGGACCTGTACGTGCGCAGTGGCGAGCGGCGCCGGGGTGTTGGGAAGAGACTTTTTAATGCTGTTGCTAAGGTAAGAATATAGCTACACTTTTTTTGTATTCACAATTATTCAATCGAGCCTTTTTATCCCAAAACTTAACACTTTTTTTTTAAATATTGGACAATATCACATACATTGCTCTGATCCTTAGGTAAGTAGCTGAAGCATTTGTGTTATAGACTTCAGAAACAACGACGGTGCCACAATTTCTTGTTATTTACAATTATTATGCTTTGTATTACATTGATATTTTTTTTATTTGATTTTTTTCCCATTGCCTCTGGTGGGATTTTAAATCACAACTGTTTGCTATCCAGGCTACAGCTCTTCTGACTAAGTTGAGACTGATCCTTGATAAGAATATTTCCTAAATTAAATTCCAAAACTTAAGACTAACAGCCCAGTAGCCTGTGTCCTAATATTGCAAATGTTTTTTTTATTAGGCCGGCAGTTGACGGAGGTTATATTTTTTTCAAAATATTGTAAAGACGAATAACACCTTAGTCTACCTGTGACCACGAACGCTGTAAAGTGTTCGAAACGTCAGGTTAAATAAAATGTTAATAAATCGCGAAATAATCCGTAAAAGTAGTTTCATTTAAATGTATCGTGTTCGCGTAAATAAAAGACAACAGTAGTTGACACAACTTTTGAGATTTTGCAAATAAAATAATTGTTAATTTAATTTTAGCAGTATTTCCATGCCAGTGCAGTTTTACAGTTTGTGTGATTTGAATAGCAGAACCTAGGTTCTGGTATAGTTCTGCCTGTTAGGTGGCATTGATGAGTACATCATTAAACTACCACTTTTCGAAATTAAAAACTGCTGAATGCATTTTACTTTCAATACAACTGGTTCCTATAATAGTAAAGGTTCTTCAGCTTCAGATAAATAAATGTTATTTAATTGAAGATAAATAACACTTGAAAAAAATCATCAACCTTAGATGGGACTCGAACCCACGTCCCATCGCATGCCCGCCTGGCATGCGATGGGACGTGGGTTCGACCTTGCATGGAATTGCTAAAAACAAAATTTTTAAATGTTATTTAAGTCTAAATGCATTCAGTTTTCTACTTAAATGTTTGAAGTATGTAATAAATTTGGTAATGGTAAAGCGGGTAGAATATAAAATACGAGTTATTTACTATTAAAGGAAGCATCGTCGACTGGCTGCTCGCGCCTAGACTTCCACGTCCTAGAATGGAACCCCGCTCGCACCTTCTACGAGGGCAAGGGGGCGGTCAACTTGACCAGCTCTGAGCAGTGGTGCTACTACCGGCTCGCGGGGCCAGCGCTGCAGCACGCGTCGGACGCGGGGGGGCGCGCATAGCAAACGCGTTCACTGTGCTCAAATATGTATTTCTCTTTAAGTTATAAGTACAATTTGTACATAATTTTCTTTCTGGTTTATGTTCACATTTAAGCAGGGTTTACACGGTTCGATTATTAATTGATATGCATTTTACTTATATGGTATGTAATTGCCTAGCTAAAATTTAATTTTATGTGGTGATATGCTACTAAAGAACAGATTGCTAGTCAAACTATAGTCATTAATGTTAAGGCATTGAACACACAAAGAAAACGGTGCGCAAAGCATGTAGATAATATGTTGAAAATTTTAATTCGCTTAATAATTGTCAACAATTTATTGCGTATTAGCAAACATAGGTCACGCGTGAGTGTGAGTTATCACGCTCCATCTTCTGTGTATATCAACGCCTATAAACCGCGGTGACTGACTGCGTGACCTAATTCGCCGTTAGTCTAGTATAGAAAACTATCGACCCGTATAAACCCGGCTTTAATCAAAGAAATGTTCTGTGATAAACCTCGTGCAGGGTTGGTATAAAATAAACTATTTATTAACTAATCTATTTCGTATAATTTTGTTCTAGCTTAAGACTAATATTTACAACTATTTAGTAAATGCCATTTATCTTAATTATTACTACTTCACATGTTCACTCACGTCGACCTCACAGAGATTGACATTAGCGATGAAAGGTAATAAAGAATTTATAATTATTTGTTAGTTTATACATAGTTCCGATAGCCAGTGAACACAGTTTAAATTCATAATAGTGGTAATTTAAAGTGTTATAAAGAATACTGTTTTATAAGAGTATAATATCTAGTTTATTTACATTAAGGCAGCATTGGCTGAGAATATTTTCCCCCGAGTTAGGTATCAATTGAAATGCAGGGGGCCTAGCGCGAACGTGTATCGTTCAATCGGTCGTATTAACCGATCAAATTAAAACATCCATTCCCCCGAATCAAAGGCTTGACAATTTATGAACAGTTAAAAACGGTCGGGTTTTTTACACGGCTAGAGTGAGTTGGTCATATTTTATTAAAGGATTGGCGCATGAGACTGGCCATTTTAATTTGTTAGGTTTATACGACCGAACGAAAGATACACTTTCGCGCTAGGCCTTCTGTATTGAGAGATTGCGCGACTAGTACAGCGGGGAATGAGATACAAGGCAAACATCGAGTTAATGACCTAATTACTAGGATAATTATAATACTTGCGTAATTATCATTTCAGTCAGCAGTTACGCTTAAATACAGCCTGTTGCTAATTCTATATTATACATATGTTATCTAATGTCATGATAATTATTTAGATATTTACAAAGTTAGTGTCTATCGTGCCATGTGATTGAGGTGTATTGCGGAAAAACATGGCGTATGTAATTTATACAGAGTGTTAACTTAATTGAAGCAAACGGATAACAAATATTTACTTCACTCATGTACGGTTCAGCGTTTTTAAAGAAAGTTTGCGTCAATTTTGTTACAATCTGTATAACGTTTAAAAAAATCCTACTAATTTTAAGTAAAAAGATGTGTAAAATATAATTCATATCACATTCGAAAACTGGATATTTAGTTTCTTCAATAGCATCTTGCTAATGCAGCTTATGTTATCGATTTAAAATGGGAGAACTTTGACAGAGTTGCGCTTCTGGTTTTTCACGCGCAATAAAACTATTTGTACTTAAAAAAGCTTATTGGATTTGTCTATAGAACCTCGAAAGATGCGGCAGTCTAAGGGTGATATTCTACTGAGACGGAGAAGAGGGTGGTGGCTGAGTTCTTATACAACAACCCGTATAAGAACTCGCAACGAGCTAAGTCTGCTCAGTGGAAACTCAGCCTTATTCTGATCTTGTTTATGGCATAACAATGTCGCCAACAACAAGCTCTTTTGGAGCTCTCCTTACTAGCCCTGCACTGCTCGACCAACCGCCATTCACAACTGCAGCGCTAACTGTAGGTACAGTCATCATTTTATGAACACATGCTACGAGTAGGTACGCGTTCACGGAGATCCACTAAATTCTTCATTGGGTTAAACTTGGGGGTCATGCTACGTAGACGCCATGAGCTTGGCGTGCGCGGTCACGTTGCGCTGGTGCAGGAAGCCGCTGCCTTCTTCTTCTTCTCCATTGCTGAGCCCATACTGGAAAGATATTTTAGTCTCGTTAGCATAATAAACCAAAGTCTTCTTTCTTTAGGTGAGAGTCAACCGCAAACACTTTGTATGCCAAGACAGTATGAAGGCAAGCAGTTGGCAGGACGTATCACATCTAACGGTGCATCCACACTGCAGTTACTTTATGTTGCGCAACTTTCCCAAATGTGCCTTGGCAATATCCAAAACAAAGAAAGTCTATAAGAAGTAGCTCAATGTTATCTTAAGATTCTATGTTGCCAAATGTTTCTTTACAAAAAGAAACTGTGGTGTGGATTCATCGTAAGCGATTCACTTCGGAAACTGGTACTGCTAACTTTCTGAACCGTCGCGTTAGTTAGTCTTACTGGGACTTAGACGTGGCACGGTAGGTGGTAAATTGTTAGTGACGCTTTAGGTTGATAAAAGGTATTACCTGCAGCGCATGTAGATAATGTTGCTGCGAGTGGTAGTGGCCGCCTGCGTGCGAGTACCCGTCGTAGCCGTTGGTTGCGCTGGGCTCGCTCTTGATGTTGAACAGCGACGGGTTGGACAGGAAGGGGGGCGAGGACAGCCCCAGCGGGTACTGCGCGTTGTGCGTGTGTGCGTGCGCGTGCGCGTGCGTGTGCGCGTGCGTGTGTGCGTGCGCGTGCGGCGTCGCGTCGGCGTGCTCGCGCGGCTTGGGCGTCGCGCCGTGCGCCGACAGCGACGAGCTGAGCGGGAGGGGCACTTCGCCCACGCTCGGTTTGCTGTCTGTAAAGGAAACAAAGCTGATGATGTACCTTTATCAAAGGATTTAAATCAGGAAAATTTACTACCCAATTGTAATTGGTTTTTTGTTTTTAGCAATTCCATGCAATGTTTAATTGAAATAAATAAAACTTGAAAAAAAAAACATCGACCTCAGGTGGGACTCGAACCCACGTCCCATCGCAAGCCGGGCGAGTGCTTTACCAACTAAGCTACCGAGGACGTCACGTGACAAGATGAAATTCCTCAAGTGTTTTTTCTCGCTGTCAAAGCCAGCGTATTCTGATCAATGTTGTAGCTATATGTATAGCTGAGTAGTATACTACCGTCAACACCCTATAGAAATATTTTTACAAATATTTGATTATTGGTTAAGATCAGAAATGCTTAAACATTGTATTTTTTTTTTCAAGTGTTATTTATCTTCAATTATTACCCAATTTCAACATTATCTGGTCTACTGTAGATAATGGTGGGTGACGCGACCCAGCCAATAAACCTAACGGGCAAGGGTTACTAATTTACCATCACGCAAGGACTTGGATGACCTTGCGGGATGGTTTGTGTGATGAGCTTTTGCACTAGTCATGAATATCAATTTAAGTAGTTGTCATAGTCAAGCTCTAGCCGTTTCTGTCTACTGCTAGGCAAATCTTTCTCAAACATCTCCCAAACCTCTCCACTTATGGAGAAACGAAAATGGTCCAAGTCGTCACGCCATCGTTTTCGATATTGTCATTGCTTGCTTCGTTGAAGGCGTGATACTTATTTCGTTTGATTTTAATCGAGTTTTGAATAGTTTAGATATTATTTATTCTTCTTACCATCTAGACTAGGTGAGCTGTGTCCTTCTTTCTTGGCGGCGTCCTGGGGCGGTTTCGTTGTGCTGCCAGATTTCTTGGGCTTGCGCTTCCTTGTCTGAATGCCGTCTTTTCTCATTGCTAGTGGTCTGTAAATATTTAAGTTGTTATTAGCACTATGTCATTAGAGTATGGACTAGGGACCTTGGCTGTTTATTTAGTAAAACAACAATTGCAATAAGTAATTAATGAACATTATTCACGCATCTGTCTATATGGCTGTGCTTACGAACTTGGGTTGGGTATTGGTCATGTCACGGTCAAGCTTGGCACTGACCCCCTTCTACTTAGTATAGGAAACGATGCAATAACGAACGAGACGTAAAACGAGGGAAGCGCTTTAAATATATAGGGTCCGATTTTATTAGTGTACATCCTGTTATCCTGTGACTATATAGGGAAAAGCAATCGTAAAAACCAACTTTCAAATGTCTATCATAAAAACTAAAAAATAAATAAAGTTAAAAATCAAAAACAACAACATTGACTTCATATTGCATAAACTCGTCCTATCTTTGGTACGTTTAATCATCTGATTATCCGTCTCTGTCCTTCCCATTGTCAGAGCGAGAAAGAATTAAAGATAGGACGAGTTTATGCAATATGAAGTCGATGTTGTTATTTTGTACTTTAATTTTTAACTTTTTTAGTTTTTATGATAGACATTTGAAAGTTGGTTTTTACGATTGCTTTTCACCTATATAGTCACAGGTTAATAGGATGTACACTAATAAAATCGGACCTTATATATTTACCATGGGGCAGAATTGTGACAAGAAAAAAACAGATGTTAATAATCATAGAGCTGAACTTTTTTTCTTCAGAATTCCATATTGGTGCTAATACATAGAGTAAAAGTAAATCATTTTAATGGGTAGAATCATTTTTTAAGTTTTTTCTCTCGTCTTACTAGACACCCTGTAAATATATATGCATATTGATTGAGACGCTTGACAATGCGGACGGGCAGCTGGCAACGCCGTCACTCAGAAGAGTTATCGTCATATGCTATCCAAACGCATTTGTGGCAGCAGCAATGCTATCTAAGTACATAAAAGTGTCGGTACATACCGGTTGATGCCGTGCAGCTTGTAGTAGAGGCCGCAGGCGTTGCAGACGGGCTCGCCGTCGTTGTTGCGGCGCCACAGCGTGGTGGTGCGCGAGCCGCAGTTGGTGCAGCACTGCCCGTGCCGCCGCGCCGCCGACTGCACACACCACATCACACCTCTCTTATTAACTCGTGTTTAAACCATATATCATCATAAAATGGAAAAGGAAAAGGGACACTAGAAAGAACAAAGCCCTGATATTCCCAGTTGACAAGATATGGAACTAATAGGGATTTTTCATTTGCCAGAATTGCTTGACAACGGCTAGTTCTATGCCCGGTTTACTTAATTTAGTCCAGTAATCGATTGCAGTCAGTTCAGATCTAAAATGGACTAAATGATGTCTTACATTATCCAGTCCATTACAGCTTCAGCTGATATTAATTAATGGAACACTGTAAACATTACCTATTCTGGATTCTAGCTTATTTCAGCGGTGGACTGGCTTACTTGACTGGAATAATGTACTTAAACTAATGAGAGATGGGAACTAAATCGGTCAAAACCGTGGCATTATACTTATACAAATAAGGTTGGTAAACAGAACAGAGAAAACATAGAAGAAGGAAAACACCACAATCCCAGTGCAACAAGCAGGAAATTAAACTATGCAATGGAAATAGAAACAATAGATCCAAACAAAACCTTTTTATAGATGCGGTAAAACGCTACTTGCGCAACAAAATGATCGCGTAAAGTTTTGTTTACATCCTTGTCAAGACACTAAACATTGAACGAGTAACCACCGCCATTTTTAATTGAATCATTCGTATTCCACCACCGCGCGTACGATCTACATTACAATTACAGCCGCTAGAGCGGCGATGGCCGTGGGGCGGGGCCGCGCGCCATTGGTGCGCCGCGCCGCGCCCGCGCACTGATAACTCATTCACAGAGTTCACTATCCGATGTAGTATGGATGTGTGCTGGCTTGCTGTCTCTCAACGATATGCTGCACTACGCTTTAGTCAATTGTAAAGATTTATGGTCATAGAAAATATTTCTTCACGGAATGTTATGTTTTGAAATAAACTACAGTTTTTTTTTTGTTTTATTAGGATAACAAAGTGTGAATGAGTTAGATAAATCATCCGCTACGTGCTACGGAATGATCTATGTATACCGCTACGAGTGTACCGTGCTAGTGCTACGTGCTACTGATGCTACGCTGTAGACAAAAACGATCTACGAGTAACTACAAAATACACCACCAAACCACCAAATAGTAAAACTAAAAGCGTCATGCAAAATACAGTACATCATCAACTACAGAAGCCCACCACAAAGAATCTGAATAAGATAGTTAATTCTACTTGAGTGCGGTGCATGCCCTTATCTCCCGGTAATCGTCGCAAGCGCACTGATATTAATTTGCTGCAACTGCGTACGTAACACGGCTGCCTTCGTTATGAGATGTGTTGTCGACAGACAGACGATATACTATGTTTTTAATATTGACTCTGCTCTAGTGAATGAAATTAAAACTTGTTATCGACAGTACTTATAAGTGTACTTTTTATTTGCGTCGAGTTATGTGTAAGACTTATCATTTGTTTAAATGTCTATTAATATAATATGTTTTTACTATTATCTCTAGATAGCTAAGTAAGAATATTTCATGTTACATGTTGATGTGAAAATTTAAAACCTGTTTCAAAGATATTGATGAGGAACATCGTTGGTAAGTCCTTAATAATCGTTGTGTGTATTCGAAGTTATTCAACGATTGTATGGTCAGAGTTGTAAATTGATTAACTAACATCAGGCGGTCGATTCTCTAAGAAAAACGCAACGGACTCGCTCTAAAACTCGACTTAGCCGTACAAACGAACATAGCCTCTATCTTGTTAGTAAGAAGGTTCATATTTTTTATCGTTGATGAGCGAGTGCAGCGACGAAGTGAGCGCGGTTTTGTTTACAGAATCGACAGGCTGGTCTTGTGCGCTCGAGCAAAAGCGACGGCACCGAAACCGGGGAGCGGTAGCGTGTAGTCCTATCACCGAAGCGTGTGAGCGGCGTGCGGGCGGCATGCGCGGCGGGCTACACGCCACCGACTCACCTTCTTCATCCCGCGGGCCATGCCCTCCACACTCATCCATCTCTGCACGGAGCCGTCTTTATAGAAGCGCGTGAGCAGCTCGGCGTCCGCACCTGTCGCAGAGAGAGAGGTTACTAGCGTGGGCTCGCTCACTCACCAGGCGTTTCGTGGGTTTGACGAGCGGCCGGTTGACGCCGTTGATGCGCGTGTAGAGGCCGCACGCGTTGCACAGGTAGTGGCCCGTGGCGTCGCGCCGCCACAGCGGCGTGTTGTTGGCGCCGCAGTTGACGCACTCCCGTCCGCTGCCGTCCTCGTACACCTCCAGGACGCCATCTGTGCACGCTTCACTTTCAACTAACCGGGAGGGGGGAGGGACCTCTTAATCTTCTTAGTTGTTCTAAACTTGGTAACACACTCTTCTACTGCAGAATGCTCATGTCGGATTCGAACCGACCAGCAGTATTTTCTTCTGAATCCTTGTGTGGGGACATGGAGAGGATTGCAGAGTACTCTCCGGGGTTTTACAAGCAAAAGAATATACCCATAGTAAATAGGTATGGTATTCCTCGTTTCAGAGGGGAGTTATCTGATAGTCATTTAAAATTACCCGTAAATCAGTTATGTAGAGCAGCCTTTTCAGTGTTTTTTAAGGGTTCTCTAGCGCCAAATAACTAAAATCCACGGACGCTTGAGTTGGGTCGGAGGCGACCACAGGTTGAAAATACAGATCTAGATCTAGTGCAAGGATCCGTCGAAACTTCTAGCGTTGTTTGTAATTTGCTTAAAAACCTACACGTAATATGTATCTTCAATTATTTTAATTACACGCTAAAATAATATGTACAGGTTTAGATAAGGCTACCTACCCAAGTACACCTATCGTATAGCTTATCGGCTGGTTTATGACGAACAACGAGACTTTCCTGTTAGAATTAATAGCTTTATTTCGATTTCCGGTCAAAATTATAAACATCAGATATTGGTAAAGAAATTCATTTTAGCTCCCGTTATTATCGTCCGGTTTTCATCAAGATTTAAATTGTATTGGTGTACAACTCGCAATTAATCAAACATACCAATAAAATCGACTGCCAATTCGATACTGGGTTAAGCATGATGATAAATAAATATTGGACAACATCACATACATTGCTCTGATCCTAAGGTAAGTAGCTAAAGCACTTGTATTATAGAAATAAGAAACAAAGACGGTACCACAACACCCAGACCCGAGCCAATATAGAAAAGTTCGTTTTCTACATTGCCCCGACCGGGGATCGAACCCGGAACCTCAGAGATGGCGGCGCCATTAAAAGTCCGGCGTGCCCGCCTCTCGGCTACGGAGGTCGTCCTCCGGAGGAAATGATGATAGGATACTGAAGATATCATACTTTCTGAGTCCATTCCAGCATTTAGAAGTTTAAAAAACACATCAACACACGACCTTCTTAATAAAAAGATCTCGCTTCTTTATTTTATTCAAGTCTTGTTAAAACAAGCGTACTAAGGTAAACATCGTTATTCCACCATACTTTTAAATTATTAAATGTTCTGTATCCTAATTAACTACTCCACATAAGTAATTATAACACGAATGATTGTTTTCTTACGATTTTTTTTAATGCTGTGATGTAACCAAATCTTGCCGTAGTATGTAATCATATCGGTCAGCTAACAGTGTGCCTAACATCAAAACAATGTTGGCAATCTGTTATCAGTTCTGAGAACACGCGCACAAAACAAGCTTTGTGCTGCCACACTGTTTCTTTTGTGGGTTACAGTCCCTACACGCGGATACAAGTCGAGTTAGACATTTCTATTGCCTATAACTTATATTAATTGTTCGAGCGGTCTTTTTAGTCAAATTTCAACGTATAATGAAAACAAACAGCTTGCTTCATAGTATGAGCCGTGCGTACAGCCAAATATTTTAATGTGTAAGTTTTAAATACAACGCTATGTCAGCGTTATACTAAAGAAATGTTTTGGTATTTTATACTTGAAATGCGTCAAGAATGAAGAATGAATTTCAACCAGAGAAATACATAAGTTTACGCGTGTAAAGAAAAGCTGAATCGTCTGCCTTGGATCGAATGGTGTTACCGTTAGGTAGATAATTCAATCCCATGCAGTCTTCATGTTTTAATATTATGGGACGTCTCTGTATCACATAAGATAAGACACAACCACGACTTTCATTCATTAGGTACATTATTAAGGACCAGCGGGGTAACCATGAACTCTAAAAACAATCTCAAAGTTGTCAAATCTGTCAATTTTGGTACGTCATTTCATACAAAATTTGACAGAAATTATAATGTTTGACAGATTTGAGATTGTTTTAAGGGTTCGTGGTTACCGCCCTGCACACGCCAGTCGTCGCTAATCTGTAACGTGTTTCGTTGGCCTCCTTGGCGAACATAGGCGAACATTCGGCCCCAAGGCTGCAATAGCATAATGCCTTAACCCAAATCCATTAATTCGGCGCCGTTTATCTCGTCCGTTAATTGCCTCGCGATAGCCGAGGGCTCCAAGGTTTTAGGCAGGTGCGTATAGTGACAAGACTATACAAAATAAATATGTTCTGTCAGAAATAAATAATATCACGATCTGCCCCATGGGCTAAGTTCTTATCAGAAACTAACGGCGGCATAAAATAGATAATCTAAGCTATTTTAACCAATTTTCTCTATTTATATTTTAAGTTAAGTCTGTTGTACGGCGTATATGTGTATGTACTTTTATATTATCCATTGTAATTATCAAAATGTATGGTGATGCGTCTATGAAAGGCAGCAAGATACACCGATTTTTTCAGAAATCGTTTCTTTTAATGATTTAAGAATTATACATAAGTATCAAACCACAAGTAAATGAAAGAATTACGTAAGTACCTACTCGGTAGAGCCTATTACATAAAACTGTAATTGTTTTTATTAAGTAAGTAAATCGTAAATACAGTAAAGTAATACGGGTATTACATTATGCTGTATTTACGAGTAATGCAATTAACACTGTACGTGCTAAGTTGCTATAAAAGCAAGAGCGGCTATAGCAATGATATTGCGCTCGGGCACGAAACGCTTGCCTGAGAATAATTACTTACAATAATCAATTGATCATGGCGACGGAATGTTATTATTTTAGTAGCTAGTATTTATCAGTGGCTCCGTTCAAGTGAGAACAGTCTGTCACACGTGGAAGTTATTGCGTATGTTTCAGAAACTGTAATTTTTAAGATAGAAAAAGTCGGTAGGAATTTATACTAAGAGGGTAGGTAATCCTCTTATAGAATAGAATAGAACAAAATAGAAAACGTTTATTTGACACACAGGCATAGTTACAAACAGAATAACATTGAACAGCCGAAGCCGTAACGACGCTGGTTTTCAGCGGCAACCCCGACTAGGACGTGGGACGAGTAGTGACAGCGGTTTATCGGACCACCAGAGAACCCCCAAATCCCTCTTAGTATAAATTCAGCCCTATCTAGGTATAATAATATGCAAAATTTTGAATGATGTGCGTGATTGAGTCACAAGCACAGCTTTCACAATACGTAAAAAACCGGCCAAGTGCGAGTCAGACTCGCGCACGTAGGGTTCCGTACCATTCTATAAAAACGGCAAAAAACACGTTTGTTGTATGTTAGTTCCCTAAAATATTTATTTTATTCTGCTTTTTAGTTGTTTTAGCGGCAACAGAAATAGATCATCTTTGAAAATTTCAACTGTATAACTATCACCGTTCATAAGATACCTACAGCCCGGTGACAGACGGACAGACGTACAGACGTACAGACGTACAGACGTACAGACGGACAGACGGATAGACGGACAGGCGGACAGACGGACAGACGGACGGACGGACAGACGGACAGACGGACAGACACACGGACACACGGACAGACGGACAGACGGACAGACGGACAGACAGACAGACGGACAGACGGACAGACAGACGGACAGCGGAGCCTTAGTAATAGGGTCCTGTTTTACCCTTTGGGTACGGAACTCTAAAAAACGTAAGAACCATGATATGAACTGGGCAAATATCCGTCGGACAATACGTTGATTGATATGGTCTCGAAGTAAGGAAGCGACATCCCTATGTTACGAGCCACCTGATTGGGTAATTCTTACTGCTGCTTAACACTCAGAGTCAGGTAAGGTAAGTTGGTATTTTAAATTGTACCGATCGGGAACCGAACCCAATACCCATTACTTTGTGTCTATCGGGTTTTCAACTTTATCACCTTTTGATGTAAGCAAGTATAGCTAAGTTACATTGTAAATTAATAATAACTTTCAATTCAACAATCACACCCTCTTGTTTCAAATGAAACACGCGTGTACTATGGCCATTAGGTTAGGTTAGGTTACGATGGTTAGGATGGATGGTTTATCCATAACCTAATGGCCATAGTAGTTAGTACTTAAATAAATTTTAAAACATCCATGACATAATATTACAAATGACTTAGGTGTTTATCACATTTTTTTTTTCTTTAGACCGGAGCGCGAACCACTAGATCAGACATCAACTTCTACTTTTACTAATTCTAGCGTTGTCAGTTTTGTCAGTCAGCTATTTAAAAGTGTGATATTACGTACGTAGCTATAACAATTAATTGTAGTATTCAGTGTTACTTATCCTTATGTCTGCGGTAATATCATCGTCCATTTAAACTATCCAATTCCATGCGCTTGTTGCATTGTTATTAGTTCCCTGCCGTATCAGACGCTAATCTGTGGCGATACGTACTTGCGGTCGGGTTTTACGTACAACTGACACAATGGGACAGATAAACACTAAACAATGTACAGCGTGCTCATATTTGGTTTGCTTACGATTAAGTTAAATTAATTACATTGGCATTCAGTAAAGAAAAGATTTACTAGGAAGTGAAAAATGAGTAGTTGTGAAGTTTTTGAGCGTCGAACCATTTTTGTGTTAATTTAAAGAAAAGGAGGTGTCATTTTGACTGTAGCTTATTATTAAAAAATATGAATGAATGGACATGCTAAATAATTATTTCACCAATAAAAGTTTAGGTAGACTTTTCGTTTTAAGTGTTAGAGACTCTCTCTGTGCTAGTAGTATTATTTTTTAATTGTGATTTCTGTAAGATTTGTTTAAAAACCGGTGGTAGCCGGTCAACGTCGTGAGTTCGTCTACCAGCATATTTGCCCAGCGGTGAGAGTAAACTTCGTGAGGATAACTCGTGTTTGAATTAGCTATTCTCCAAAATGGGCTGGTTCGTTAATCTTACATATACAGAAGACGGATGATTGCCGCATCAAGGATCATGGTCAATGATCTCCACGGAGACAAGAGAAAAAAAAAGTTTAATTTCGTACCACAGCGATCTGGGCTAACAAAACTTGAAGTTAACTATAAGAACACCCTGTACCTAGTGACACACGCCAACACGGACTGACTGATATCCGTTTATAATTGTTTATCGTGCGCCGGCGACTAATTATATCACGACCGATAAGCGGGCAGTAGGCGATCGCTACCTACGAACGATATGATTGTTGCCAGCCACTTACTTAGATATCGTACTTATAATTCATTTTAAATAATATCTACTTTTGTTACATATATTCTATCAAGTGCTTTCTGGACTAATGCTAAACTTCTTTTTGACACAAAAAACAAACATCTACGATAGAATTACAGTTGATGTTTACAGAAAGATGTACAATTTAAGCGGTCTATATAAATGCTCTCTTCCAGACAAGCTTTAGGCAGGGGACAACTAGTGAAGGTGTGTTGTATAGTGGTTAATTTCAAATTTAACAAACACAATTGCAGATATCACTCGCAAGGGCACAACACCACTTACACCATACAACAAAGTGCTTTAATTAAAGAAAGACTTGACGTTTAAATCAATGTAATTATATCGCTTAATACACTCGACCGTTTATAATATTAGAGAAGTTTATTCCTGAAACCAAAAAGGTTTCTATTGGCAAAGTTGACGTCAGCCTGATAGCGCCTGATTCACAGATCGATGAAACTTGCGTGCGTGACTCATGAGTCACGTCATGTCATCTGTCAAAATTGTTGATATAATTTATGCAGGACAGCACAGTATATATAAATAGATTTACTGTGCTTAAACTACTAGAAATTCTCGAGGCTTTGACAGACGCTTTTAGCGTAACGCAAGTAATATGTGCTTTTCAATTTTACGATTGCTATATTTGATTTAAAAAAGCCTATAAATTTATGATATTATACAAAAAACGCGATGATCTCTAAATTGGCAATAATACTTAAGTATTATGTTATGATTACTTAACATTACATAAAACGATCGTAATTCCCATTTACCCATAATGATAAAAACGATAAAAAACGATAAAATTAATTTACAACATGTCTTGAATAAATTACCCACATAGGTACTACTAAGCCCTAATCGATTTTATGGTTATCATTTTTGCCGCCAATTTCTAAATAGGGTCTCCTTCAAACGATTTAAGATTATGAAATTAATAATTGAAATAGAACCAGCTCTATTTGTTCAGATAGTAGGGCGGTAAATTGTAACTTTAGTTGTTAAGGAAATTAGGTATTTGTTAATTAGATGTCCGCAATAAAGAATTTTACGATTATGAATGGTCTGTTGCGCTGTAAAACGTAAGGCAAAAAGAGCGAAACATGTAGATATTTACATTAGTATATTAAAAGTTAACTGTTACATTTTGACTGCGATATAATTAATACCTATGATAAGTACAGTGGTAAGTACTTCAACAAATAAAAAGATAATAATCACACACACAGAGCAAATTCTACTGCATTATAAAAACAAGAAGTTTATTAGATAAAAGTTAAAGTACAAAAACAATAGACGAACGAAATAAGTTATGTACTCACCATAACCGGGAGGGCGCTGTAGTGCGTCGTAGGGCGCGCACCAGGAGCCCATGACCACGTTCTGCGAGTACAGGCCGCTGGGCACGCCGGGCACGCCGCCCACGCTGCCCACGCCGCTCACGCCGCCGCCACCTGACACACGCACACACTTCATCTTACAAACACGCAATCACAGATACCTTAAAAAAACAAATGAACACTAATTAGGAAGTAAAGACAAATGTTTAGTGACACTTGGGCGATGGAACGTGAACAAATGACGATAGATCTCAATTACACATACAACAATTAACGATCGTGTTTTATTTTTTGTTACAAGAATAACAAAATTTCAAACAATGTTTTTTTTTTTCAGGAGGTTTTGCATTTACATTTTAGATATTTATAGTAATAATTCAAAAACAGCAAGGGAATATTAAAAAAAATTGTATATGCCGTCAATTAATTGATTAAAACAGACCTATCTCATTGGTTCGTAGATTTTGCAACCAGCTCGAAAGTATCGGAAGAGAGTACATTTTGTATACGACTCCGGTCAGAGGTCAGATCGCGACTGACCGCTGCGCTGGCTGACTGCGCGCGCGCCGGCTTATCGGTGACGCACGTCATCTGATGCGACACTTACAGTTAAGCTCGGTTTTCCTCTACCTACTGAATCAGCTTGTTGTTTATTCCCGGGGGTTCGCAGATCTATCCTTATTCACATTCATCCAGACTGGACCATTCATGAGCGAATATTGTTTCGCGTTTATTCTGAGATACGACAACCGCAGGTTCTAACAACACGGCTGAATGATCACATTTAACCTTATTGTCCTTTAAAATCACAGGTTTCCTAGAACACTACGTGCTAAACGTTCGCATTTATTTACATATTAAGTAGCTGTGACTGAAATAGTAATTTGAACAAAGATTTCACCTGATTCTAAAAAGGAGTTCCTAAAAGCTGTCTTCCGCTGTTCAAAAAGCGAATGACCTATAAAGATATATTTATTATTTATATATATATATATAAATAAATATTGGACAACATCACATACATTGCTCTGATCCTAAGGTAAGTAGCTAAGCACTTGTGTTATAAAAATCAGAAACAACGACGGTACCACAACACCCAGACCCGAGCCAATATAGAAAAGTTCGTTTTCTACATTGACCCGACCGGGAATCGAACCCGGAACCTCTGAGAGTGGCACCGCCACGCCATATACAGACCGGCGAGCTCGCCTCTTGGCTACGGAGGTCGTCAAATATAATAATGGGGATTAAAAATAAATAAAAAATTCTACCTCTTTTAAATATTTTTCATTAGGGTTACGGTTATGACACGGTCCCTTTCCCAAGAAAAGTAAATAACTTGTGTAGGTACTCCATTTGAAGGTACTTAATATTTGTTTATATTAGAAAATGATTATTTAGTAGTCGTATAGATTTGATACATTAGAAACGCGTTTATGGAAAACGGGTAATAATCATACACACAACACGTAGGTATTACACCTACCTAGTATACAAGTAATTTTATAAATGATAGAAAGCATCACATACATTGCTCTGATCCTAAAAGAAGTAGCTAAAGCACTTGTGTTTTATAACACGTAGTTGTCTTATGACAACTACGGTACCAACCTCAGAGGTAGACTGATGTTCGATAGTCTCAAAAAGTTTTCCTGCAAAAAAGGGTTTCAAACATTTTGATTTTCCTGTTGAAACGTTGTTCCTATGATTTAAAAACAATTACAGCTGTACCTATTCCTGGACATTATCCTGTAACAGATAATTTGTTGTTTACAAGGACCAGCGAGTAACAAACGAGGACAACGCGATAACTTACAAGCTCTACTTAGTAAATATTGGCTCGTCGTGATTTGAGGAAAATATGTATAATTTTCTTAAAACGTAATTCACAACAAGGTTTGATACTTCAGTAAAATAGCTTGAACTATGTTTACAAACGTTTGGAACATTCAGCCGCATCTTCCTCGTCCTCTTAGCGCTCGTAGGTCCTCGAGGAGGAAGAGGACTCACCTCACTACACGCTCCCATAGATATAAAGCGTAGCGAATGCTAAGTCTATGCACGCACCACGCGCCACAATGACAATTGAGTCGTCAATTATCGTTCTTATTACATTTGGAGAGATTATCTGATCAGACCCTTAGTAATATCAGCCTTTTGCGGCTCCTAAAGTAATATTTTTTGCTAAATACTTCTGAACTCTGAGTAATTAAATTTATCGATTTACAGGAAACGTTTTGCAGAATGTCGGGTAAGTCCCATTGAGTTTAGTTAATCGCGTTTCCTGCTCATTAGTTGGTCGTATCGTATGCCTTTTAATAGATACTCCTGTTGACGTATTACGTTTTTATTTACTCGGACGTAAGTACGCAACTACACAAACATACATTAAAAAAAACAGGATCGTTGTAAGTTCTTAACTTCTATTTTATTCAGTCTATATCTGATGAAAATAAAATTTTGTGGCTATTAATATAAAAAAAATGTTAAAAAACATCGCCTAAGTGCGAGTCAACTTGCGCACCAAGGGTTCCGTGCCATTATGTAGGTATATAAATAATGAGTCCATCAAGCCTTAAAGATTTATATTACAATCACCAAGTTAGGCAAATTGTGTTTTTTTTTTATAATTTTAGATTTAAGATGAATAGGAAGTACCCTTTACTATTTTTTTAACATTTTCAAGAGATTACAAATATTATTTTTAATATTATTTTTTTATTGATATCTCCAAGCTTTCGTGATGAAATGTTTCTTGATAGACAGCCAGACAGACGGAAAAGATCCTATAAGAATTTCTTTTTTATTTTTAAGATACGAAACCCAAAAAAAAACTGTCCATTAAACTGATAGTTCACACGAAGTCAATTATTTCCTTGAAAGTATAATCTGCAGAGCAAGACTCAGCTAAACAAGTCTACCCATTAATCAAATTCAAATTCTTTATTTGCCATAAATAGGGTATGTAAAATTTTGTTTAATTTAAATAGGTATGCTCATTTAAAAATGAACTACGTTTTTAGCTTAAGGTCTAACACAAGAAGTTAAAATTTTAGTATTGTGACAAGTACTCAAACTTAAATTAAGAGAGCAACATGAAAATATTATGTCAACTATAATGTATAGAACAAAATTAAAAAAAAAAATTTTTAGTAAAGTTTTTTGTTAATCGCCTACATATTATGTATTTTTCAGGAAAAATACTACGCCACATTTACCCATTAATTTATGATTGAATCAACAAATTTTGAGCGTTATTAATGTTAGAACAATAGTTTTATTTATAGCTGATGATTTACCCGACGACAACTGACTAACATCACCGATGTCCTTGTTCATTATTATTAGGTCATGGTGCCGATAAATTAAATTGCAATTGTAATCAATTGTGTTCACAATTGATTCATTGTCAAATCATCATTGTCAAATTCGAATTCAAATTCAAATTCTTTATTTGCAATTGCATGCATGCAATGCAATTTGTCACAGTTGCTATTAGACCGATGAGATCCCACTGTCAGTGGCTTAACCTAATCGAGTAGCTACCAGTAGAACACATACTGTCTTATTCAAAGTGCATTTACTAGTCCAGACTAAGGTTAAACCACTGATTTTTGTACGTTAAAACAGTGGTTTAGCTTAGTTCCGGAATAGCAAATGTACTCTGGTTATGACAGATACAGGCTATTTATTTGCGTACTGATTTAAAACCCATCATCAAAACTAAGGAAATGTAAATCGTTGAAAAAAACCCTGCTCTTTTTCTCCCTTGCATTTTTATAGGATGTATTATGTTGCTTCAGCATATATGTTTTGCACTTGACTTCATAAAGATCGGTCGGTTATATTTATGTAAAGAGTTATTTTCGCTTATTATTGAGATAAAATATATAAAACGAAGACAGGTTTTCGCGATCATGTACTTTTTTTGTTGAAGTTTTTATATCAATAAAAACAATTGGTATAATTTTTGAATAAAATATTGATTCTATTCGGAATAACATGGGATACAAATCATCACATTTTACGTCCCAATAAAACTTATGATAATTATTTTTCAGGACGTCCAATTTATAAAAAAATTAAATTATTTAAGTATGTAGTAAGTAATAATAGTAATATTTAAAAAGCCATTAAATTTAAAACACATCATAATAATATCATGGTGGTTTTAATATTGCAATTTTGTTGCATTTAACAAAATTCCTTATTTGTCCTCATCTCGAATACCTAAATTAAGAATTCCCAAATAATGTTGCATAAAATATAGAAATTATTTTGTGAAATAATCAGGAAACAAAAATGATTTACCGAGTTACGTTTATCAGTTTAACATTTAAAAACTCTTGTTACTTGTATAAGTTGAGGATAAAATTATATTTGTAATAATAAAGCTTTTCAATACGATAAACTAAGCAACTAAAGCGATACAATTTAATACTCTAATAAACATAATCTAAAAGTAAACCTACTTACTATATATGTACGTTTGAAAGCGTCCGTAAGAACAGTTATACTTGCGGTTTTCTTTATTTGTGCGTCATTGGTTATTTCAATGGAAGAAAAACAATCGTTCATAACTTCGAAATAACTCTATGGGGAATTATAAAATGCAGATCTACTAATTTAATCCTTATTAAAAAGTACTTAGTACACATCTGTTTACCTGTTCTTGGTACAACACCGTAGGTATTATAAGTTACAATATGTATAATACTTTTAATTATACTTAGTGAATCAATAGTTGTAATAATAAAGTTGAGGGGTCTAATTTGTGAGTTTTAGTATTTATTTAGTGATCTTAAACTTCTTTCATTTAAAAGATTATTAAGATTTTTAATACTTAAAAAAAATCGTCCGCCTCAGGTGGGATCCGAACCTAGATAAACCTAGCATGGTAATTCTTCATGGTAGTTCTGTCGCTTCTCTTGAGCCTCGAGTCTGTCGTCGAGATGAGGCGGATGTTCTGATGCTCCTACTCTTCTTATGATAAGCTTGATAGGTTATATCTTAAAGTATTCCGTTATAAACAAACATTTGACGAGGCAGACACAAAAGAGTTCGACATTTTAATTCTTGTGGCACAAAACAACGGTTGGCATACCGTGGTGGTTTTCCTGTAAATTTTGGCTCCGCATGATTTGCGGTGATGGCGCTTAACTCACCGTAGGAGTCATGGTGCGCAGCGTGATGGTGGTGCCACACGTTCTGGTGCGGCGCGAAGTGCGCCGCGTACTGCTGCAGGCGGCCGCCGCCCGCCACGTAGCCCAGCCCGTAGCCCTCGCCGCACTCGCCGCCGCCGCCGCCGCCGTAGCCGCCGCCGCCGCCGCCGCCGAACATGGCCGAACCGGCGGGCTGCGACGCTTCACTATAGCTAGACACTGGTCGCTTGACACTATAAGTGGATGCTCACAACTCTTTTTGTTTTGTTACTACGAAATTCAATCTCACAATTTATTTCACTTTTTCACATTTGACACTAGGCACCGTCACTGAATCAGCATTGTGTTTATGTACCTGTAACAAAATAATAGTGGTAAGTGGTCATATTTACTAAACTTGCCTTTGAAAATCCGTATTTTTAGAACATAGTGTTGGTACTTATTCGTGTATGTCGTTGAACAGATACGTTCACAAAGACCTTTCTATAAGTAGTGTTTAATATTTGCTGGATTTCTCATTTGGATTTGGGGAATACATTCCATTTTTCGGAATCCTGTGCCTGTGTTTTCATGTAAGTAACCATATAGACACTCAAAATCGTCTGGTGCCATTATATATACACAAAAATACTCCAAAACTTTAATCACAAATTTCCTTTTATACCTACCAATTACAAAACTGATTATTGTACACGGATCTAGGGTTGCGGTCAAGCGTTTCTCGACTACAGAATACTGGATATTGCTATTATAGGAAAATATAGACAACCTCATATAGTTTGGTACTAAATATGATATAGCTATGTGGATATCTAAATCTTTAGTAGCATTATATCCGCTGCAGTCAAGAGTAGGTGTGGTGCATATTGCATCGAACAGTAGACAATATTTTGTGTTCGCATTTCATACGCGATAACGCACGCGCCGCTTAGTAAATCAGCGCATGCGATTATGCGGCGTATCTCAGAACGCGTGCGCCTGCACATCGATACGACACGTACTACCTCTGACAATGCCAACCGACTTCAATCCTTATCTACTGAATGATTAGGACCAAAATGCAAGTGAGACATGTTATAATGAACATCAGCATAATTGCCTAATAGTATCACTAGGTATAGGAGCCTTATCTGCCACCTACCAGGAACTGTGTCAATAGACTTTTGTTTTAAATTGTATCAACAGCAAAGAAATAATGTTGCAACGACTACGACAATTATAGTTTATATCGCTTTGGAACGTGCAGATATGGGCCAATATTGATATTGAAGATAAATAACACTTGAAAAAATCATCGACCTCAGGTGGGACTCGAACCCACGTCCCATCGCATACCGGGCGAGTGCTTTGACCACTAAGCTACCGAGGACGTCACGTGACAATATGAAATTCCTCAAGTGTTTTTTCTCGCTGTCAAAGCCAGCGTGTTAAGTCAAGTGTTATTTATCTTCAAATAAACCTTGCATGGAATTGCTAAAAACAATAATTTACAATATTGATATCTTTGTTTATGTGGATCACATTCAACAGGTGGGTTTGATACACATTTATAAAACATAATTAGTGGCTACTAATTTAATGACATGTCAACTGTATTTATTCGGTACCTAAGAGTACCTAAAGTTAGATGAGAATAGATATATCTATATAAATTATTAAGTCGTTGACTGCCGAAAAACTAGACACGGTAGAAAATCTATGGCCTTACTAAATACATAATTGCATAATTGGTAGGTAGGTTTATGTAACTCTACTTATAACTTAATTAACTAAAAAGTATTGCAAATGTAGAGAGCAGATTATAGTTTATATAATATAACAAGTACTTAAAATTAGTAATTATTAGTAGTTAACAATTATGTCAGGTCCCTATTCCTAGAGCCGAACAACGGCATCTCTCAATGTAGGGCCCTTACCATGAACTGTTGAAACAATCACAAATCTGTCAAACATTATCATTTCTGTCAAATTTTGTATGAAATGACGTACCAAAATTGACAGATTTGACAACTTTGAGATTGTTTTAGGAGTTCATGGTTATGGCCCAGATCTGTGAGCGCCTTACGCTGCACTTGCAACCTTAAATCCCGTAACTACAACATAGATCAGCGCTTCCTAATATCTAAGGACAGTCTACTACGTACAACATTCCGCTATGGACTTGATAAGCAATATTTACGTAGGTATGGTGCGACCTCTCGTTGCGGGACGGCGAGGACATCAGATAAGAGAAGTGCGACAAGAGTTTCGTATAACCACCTGACTGCAATTGTATCTGGATATTGCACGACGATTATAGCCAACAAGTTTCACATTTGTAGGCATCGTCCTCATTTTGTAGATTAGTTCCGTATATTTACAAAAGATTATTGTCAAACTAGGGGATAACGAACGATAATAAGGTTCCCTTGATACGTATACAATAAAATTCATTTGCTAGTCTGAGTCAACATATCAAAGCAATGTTTGATGTAAAATACATTTTGATCTATAACTAAGAACTTTTTCAAGAAGCAAAATGCAAACATTTCAAAGAAATAATACACTTATGTATTTTGCCAAATATGAGCTAGTTTCCTTAGATCCGCTTTCTATATCTTGTGGTTATTTTTATACACATCCATTTTTTTCGATTTCCATCTATTTTGGGTATTGAATAAAGCGCGTTACTTGTTGCGTATATTGAAAAATTCGTTAATTACGAGTGTAATCGCGCATACTCGTGGATCGGTTGCCAAACGGATCGGCATACAAATCGAGCATTAGCATAGTAATCCACTTAATTTGTATGTCACAGATACTGCGCGTAATTTAATGGCAGTTACTCCGGGTAATGTGCGCAAGAATTGGCGTTTTTCGCGACTCGATCGCTGCCAACAGCTTTTACACAATAACCATGAATGGTGTCCCTTGACCGCGATAGGACATCTTCTTGCCATTTAAATGTTTAACTGTATTATGAACTACAATTATTCAGGTAACAAAATATAGAAAATGCTTAGGTAATTCAATCGTGAGTAACGAAATTAGCGGAGTTAACAGTCTGGTGTGCCATTTTTAGAACATTTATTTTTATTTAGGCATTAAAGTCTTGACCTAGGATGATAAATAACTGTACGGCATGCAAAGACTAAGTAGACGTAGCGGAGTAAGGTAATGGTACCTTACATAATTGACGACCTCCGTAGCCGGGAGCCGAGCACGTCCGGACTGTATATGGCGCCGCCATCTCTGAGGTTCCGGGTTCGATCCCCGGTCGGGTCAATGTGGAAAACGAACTTTTCTATATTGTCTCGGATCTAGGTGTTGTGGTACCGTCGTTGTTTCTGATTTCTATAACACAAGTGCTTTAGCTACTTACCTTAGGATCAGAGCAATGTATGTGATGTTGTCCAATATTTATTATTTATTTATTATAATATTAATTAACTCATTGGCCGACCATGTAACAGGTGTAACCTAGTAATGGGCCGCTATAAATCCAATTGTTACAACGTCTTTTCATTGATAAATTTGTTTTTTAAATGTGTTCGTAGATTTAGGTAATGGTTAAAACAAAAGACTATTTAAACCTAATACCGGTGGTGGAGTTAACATCTATTCATCTCGTCTATAACCTATAGATTGTAAATTCATGATATTTTTACAATGATTAAGTAATACAATGCGTCTGCTTGCTGCTATGTTGTTGAGTACCACGCGGCTCACCGGTTAGCCCAAAACAATAATGGCCTTACTACAAAAAGATAGACTAGTGTTGAACACTTGTCTAAAGATAAGTCAACCAATTTGAAATGTTTCTTAATAATATGTTTCGAATGTCTGATATGTTAACATTTCAAATTGGTTGACTAATCTTTCTCACAGATCCGGTGGAGCTTTAATATACGCAAAGCAGCTGACAACGTGCGGAAAAGAATAGCCGGGGGTCGGGCTCAATGCCATACATTGGGAGAGCCCGTTGTTCGGCTCTAGAAATAGGGACCGACATAATTGTTAACTACTAATAATTACTCATTTTAAGTACTTATTATATAAACTATAATCTGCTCTCTACATTTGCAATACTTTTCAGTTAATTAAGTTTTAAGTACAGTTACATATGTACCTATGTATTTAGAATTTGAAAAAAAAGATTGATATGGCCTGTTGATGTTAATGAATTACTATTCAATAAGGTCTGGTAAAACTTGCCTTTGACTATTTAAAGGAGATTTTAGAGACTCCAATATAATACTACCTATTTCGATTCTAATTAAAGGTTATTTACTTATGAAATGTCATATTTTCTTATAAAATAAAAGTGTAGATAACTTCAAAGACTAATTAAGATTTCCGATCTTTATTACCACTTTCAGTAATATAAGTAGGTTGGTATTTTTATTTATAGTAAGCGCCAGTCACCTCGACAGATGGCTCAAGTATCGAAATTTGTCGCTATTAGTGGCATCGACAAAACGTCGACCGCGCCGGGTACAGGGTAGCAGACAAACGACAAAAAACCGCCTGTAAAAAATGTAAAAAATGCTCTAACACAGTCTGAAACATATGAGTAGGAACTAGCTATGACATTAATTAATTTGTTAAACATTTATATTTAATTTTGTTTTCATAGATAATATTTGGAAAATGATTCATTTTCAAACATTTACGAGCTTTGGACCCAGAACAAGTAAGACTCGCTACGCTCCGCTACGCAGCTTTGGAGTTTTCATTATACAGCCTACAAAGTCCGTTGACCTTTGAATTTTCAGGCGCTCGAGTAAGTAGCTAATGGCGTGGCATTATAAACAAGAATTCCATGGCCACCGATAAATGTAATTAAAAAGTTTTATATTTTTGTAAAATAACTGAAAATCACCGCGTCTAATTCTATCGAGTGATTTAAGTTAAGTTTTAATTTTCTTAAACTGATTTTTGTATTGCGTGGTTATTTTCGTTTTGTGCTCCCGCTGTGCACTACGACATATCTGAACAATGCTAAAGTATACATCAGGGCCCTAACCATGAACTGTTAAAACAAGCACAAATCTGTCAAACATTATCATTTCTGTCAAATTTTGTATGAAATGACGTACCAAAATTGACAGATTTGACAACTTTGAGATTGTTTTAAGAGTTCATGGTTATGGCCCAGTTTGATCCTTCTATTTCGTCGGCCATGAGATGATGAGAAGCTGGATCGTGACTGCAGGCAGGCCTAACAGAATGCCAGCTGTTCATGCGAAGGGAACCAGATTAATAAGGTTAGTGAATCTTCAATTGCAAAATCAACAGGATTATTACGTGTCTTTTTCTGTTTGTTTACGTGTCAATATTTAATGACGTGAATGTTTTCCGATACCTAGATGATAAGGTTTGAGTTACGTTTGTTAATTGTTTTTATCATCAGTTTGTGGTTAATTTATTTTACTTTCCGTATTGCACAGCCCGTTGTAATGTCTGAACCTATTAATGTATGAAGAATTATCGCAATTGCATCTTTGTGACTATTTCAAATAAACTCAATTTTTTACGCAATACAACACTTTAGAGTAGATTATTTGTTTTAAATAACTACCGTGATTATGAAACTAAAATATGATTTTATTGCAATTTGGTTTTTACAAAATTTATTAATTACGAGCTTCCATTTTTGGAACCAATTAGTTTTGCATAAAAATGCAGGTTTCCCTGTGACTTTGTAAGTCTGACAGCGTCATTACAGTGCTAAAATAAATGTTTTCTTGTTAGCTGGCTAAGTGAGCTAGGGCTCCACGATTAAGGGAAGATGGCGCATCAACGCGGTATTTGTATTTAATAGGAATAAGACTGCATGTATGTACGTTACTAATATGTAACTTTTTACTATGTTTAATGACTTCATTAATGTACACTTTGATTGAGCAAGTACAACATTTGTAGTTGGACTAGCTTATGCCCGTGACTTCATATGCGGGAACTTACCTAACCTCACCATCATCATCATCTCAGCCTATTGCAGTCCACTGCTGGACGTATACCTCCCCTAAAGAGCGCCAAAGAGCACGATCTCCCTAACCTATCAAGCTTCAATTACCCACCAGTGGCCGCGTAATAATATATTTTTTTATTGTGTCTCTTGACCTTGGCCTGACAGGTCTACAAAATCAATTGTAGTCACCACGTTTTTATGGCCACAACAATAATGCTTCGTGCATTTGACAACTTCGTATTTTCTGAATTTATTTATTTATATTTTTTATAGAGACTAATGACACCAATAACTTTGGCTTCTGTTTTCAATATCGGAAATAGCACTGTTCATGCTCGTTCTAGGGTGTCAAATATTTAGTAATTACATCACCTAACCCGTCCTAACATACCAGCGCAGCCATACTTTACGTTTATGAGCTCCAGCCGTTCCAGCGGCTCGTTAGTGAGGGCTGTCACCGCATTCCGCGCAGGCCGAGTGTCGGGTGACCGTGATCTATCGATGCATTACCCGTTGCCCCTCAGAGATGTCAACATTACTTATTTCTATTTTCAGCATGCTTATTGGCGAGTGTCAAACGAGTTATATCTTGTCGTTAACTTAGACAACTGGTGATACCTTCTTTGATTTTGATAAGAGATGATTTTGGTTTTATTGAAGATAAATAACACTTGAAAAAAATCATCGACCTCAGGTGGGACTCGAACCCACGTCCCATCGCAAGCCGGGTGAGGGCTTTACCAACTAAGCTACCGAGGACGTCACGTGACAAGATGAAATTCCTCAAGTGTTTTTTTCTCGCTGTCAAAGCCAGCGTATTCTCATTAATGTTGTAGCTCAGTTAGTAAAGCACTCGCCCGGCTTGCGATGGGACGTGGGTTCGAGTCCCACCTGAGGTCGATGATTTTTTTCAAGTGTTATTTATCTTCAATTAAACCTTGCATGGAATTGCCAAAAACAAAATTTTACGATTTTGGTTTTGTTAAGATATTGATGTTGTTCCCGTACAAAAAGTTGTTCTCAGTCATAATCAGCCCATAAGAGGTAGTGTGTTATTAGAGTAACTGGTCATATTAGCTATTAAAAATGCCCATTAACTCTAAGCCTGCCCAATCCTCTGGCAGTAATAAACGTGTAAATGAATCTCTTCCCAAAATAACTCGCCGGAATAAAAGCTAAGAACATTAGATGATGTATCGAAACGCGCCAACGTCATCGCGTTATTGGTAATAAAACGCGCTATTACCGCGTAATCGGTATTGAGACGGCTGGGTTGTTTTACTATTCGTGATATGGACGTTGTCCGTTATAATAACCAACGAGACAATAGTAAGAGGTTCTTAAAATTATCTACATAAGATACATATTCGGTTGCGTTGGAAGTAGACGTGCAGTTTGACGCAGGGTTGCCATTTTTTTTTTATTTCAAGTGGTTTAACAAAAAGCAGCGTCTGTGCACGTGGGGTGAACATACAAGTAAGAAATGATAAATTTGCAAAAAAATAGATGTTTTGAAACCACATTGCAGTTTATTGCTATTGTATAATATTTTTTATTTTATTTATTATAATTGTAATAGATTAGTTTACTAAGTATATTCTTGTTCCATATTAGTGTCGTATTATTTAATAATTACAAATTTTTCTAGTTATAGTAATCTTTGTTTGAATATTCTCTTATTATATATTGTCTTATTTTTTAAAATCCGGGTCTTTCGAAATTAAGTAACCTTGTATTCTGCTTAGGAATACTGTAGGTACTCGTGTGTATATTGAACCGCGGCAGCCCTACCGTCCCCGCGTCTGATTTACACGATACATTAGCGCGCGCAGCCCTCGCCAATTTATGCGGCTCCGAAAAATTATACACACAATTTATACTTTATACTTATATTTACACACGCGATAACGCGAGTTATGCCACAGCCTTATAACGTACAGCCTTGCCACGACACTTGCAAAACTATACCTTGTGGCGACGTGATAAAGGTCTAAAGTTGCCATGGTTCCTGGTCAGGTGTACCTGCCAGCAAATTTGCTAAACCTAGTACATGTTTACAGCTTGTAAGACGTAAAATGGACGAGTTCTCCTTCGATAGCTGCGAGATAGATAGAATTAATACACATAGTTTTATTCTGAGCTTAACCCCTTAAACCTAGAAATGCCAGTGGCGTCAACCAGCCGAATGGTCTAGCCTCGCCAGTTTTTTTCATAATATGTTATAATATCTATTTTGCGACACATTTTTCATAAAACATTATGTCTTACTGCATTGAACCCTTCATAATTAGACTTAGTTTTACTGTATTTATATATAACACAGAGCGTTTGGCTTTTTTAATTCCAAACATTTTGTTCTGAATATCTTTCAGATGTTTCTCACGAGAGGTATACAGTATGTAACCTAAATCGTGGATGAGTACAAAATGAGACCTCTTTTAAATGCAAGAATGCGATAGTGCTCTATAATAATTTTAGATACATTTTTTTAAACAATATTTACTTAGAAAATATTTTTTGGACAGTGCATAAAACAATACAAAAGATGGTAATAATATAATGTATAGTAAATTCGTTATGTGTGCCGCATTGCAGCGATACAGAAAGGCAGAAGCCTGTAATGTAATATTTTATACGCCTACATTGCGTTTAGAATTCGAAACGCACAGTGCGATATGTAAGATACTGAATCTAA
Organism: Anania fuscalis; assembly: GCA_950371115.1. Taxonomy (NCBI): domain Eukaryota; kingdom Metazoa; phylum Arthropoda; class Insecta; order Lepidoptera; family Crambidae; genus Anania; species Anania fuscalis. Next base: position 23,205,833 of record OX493329.1, read on the forward strand.
TATTGATTTGAATATAATCACTTACTTTGACGACCTTTATAGCCGATAGGTGAGCACTTGGCATCACCATGGATGAGGTCCTGGGTTCTATTCCCGATCGGATTGATATATTAAATGTACTTTTCTGACTGTTTCGGGTCTGTGTGTGATAAGTTGTTTCTGATTTCTATAATACAAATGCTTTAAACTAGCGGTGTATTGATTATTTAAGTTCTGTAAGAACGTGTATTACGTTATACTTTTACGTAGTACAATTCTTTCTCTATGGTTATACTGAACCTTTACCGAAAACACTACTTCTGTCAGTACAAATACATATTCGAAATAATGCTGTATTGAGTGGAGTTCATTGATAAAAGTGGTAATCTAATTGATATATCCAGCGCTATTGTATTACTATACAAAAATATTTGTCAAAACTATGGAAATTATTGATCATATTCTCGGCTATTAGCTATTAAAACATACTGTACATCTCAAGTGTCTGTATACTCTGACCTATACCAAGGAGCGGCGGCGGCGGCGGCGCGGCGCGGCGCATTTAGCCCACTCGAGCTGCGCCGGCGCCGCGTCACGTGACCGCACTGTATCTGGTATCGCACTCGATAATCAATCACTGTTCATTACTCAGTCGCAGATACGCGGCCACTTTGTGCTATTTCGATACCAGAGAGCCGCTGGACATGTGGTTCCTCTCGCTTTGTTGTTGCTGGATACTTCGGGTATTACGTTGCTTTAATGCTGTCTTGATAACCTATAATGATAAACTGCGCACACGCACCATCGTCGTTTGTAGGCCGTAGCCAGGATAGTGTCTTCTTAATGCTTTTCTGCCGTTAGATAGCATCTTTAAATAATAGTGTTGTCAGAATTATTTCAGGAAACAACAGTTCACTCATATAGTCAGTGTGCTAGGTGTTTAAAAATCGACTGGATCAGGAATATGACCATTGGATTTGTAACTGGAATCACCGATGTCGTTAAAAAATCTGACATAGGCCATGTTTACAGGATACATTCTCACGGACAGATAGTGACCTATGATCAGAAGTCGATTAAGGTGTAGGCCAAGAGAAATATGGTGACATTTGGACAAGTACTTCAAGGATTGGCAGAGTTTCGCTGTTTTATTTTGGCCTACCTATTCCATTTAGTGGGAAAATAAAAAGACACAATGTATACAGACAGGTACTATGCACATCATACATAGGTTGTCTATAACTCATTAGTTTTAGAGCTTGCCCGAGAGTTTTTTAGTAACTCTTCTACAATATTTTAAGGTCTTAAAATTAATCATCTCCTAGTCTCCAAGCGTGCTCTTGAAGAGGAATAACGGTGCCCCGGCCCAGTTCCCGCGCGCACACATGTGGTGTCAAGTGGGCACTCGTCGCAGGTGCCCGCACTCGGCCGCACCGAGCCGCGCTCTATTCGCACGGTTTCAAGTGGCTGCCCTTTTTTGGTAATAAAATCGACAGTGATTTAAGGTTGTTTTTTACTGAAAACTTTACAATTCAGATGACAACCGCGAAATTCAGATGTTTTAAATTTGTTATGTCTGGGAAAGAGAAGATAGGTTTTTCGAAATCTTTAGGATATATTACAGTTAAATGACGATCAGTTTACTGTAAAAACCAATCTTCGCTAACTCTTCCTTGAGTTTGTTGCTGAAATTGCGGACGACCTCCGTAGCCGAGAGGCGAGCACGCCGGACTATATGGGGCGTCGCCATCTCTGAGGTTCCGGGTTCGATCGGGTCAATGTAGGAAACGAACTTTTCTATATTGTCTCGGGTCTAGGTGTTGTGGTACCGTCGTTATTTCTGATTTCTATAACACAAGTGCTTTAGCTACTTACCTAAGAATCAGAGCAATGTATGTGATATTGTCCAATATTTATTTGAATAATTCGTACTGCTTAACTCGACAAACCAAAAATTCAGCATTGCATCATGCTATATAGTTTTCTCTACTATGTATCTACTTCTATCTCCAATATCTCTCTCTTTTGCACTCCGTCGCTAAATATAATATTTAAATGTAAAGATAATGTTAGTAAAACTATGACAGCTATAAAGGCGTACATCAAAATGCTGGTTGAAATAACAAAGTAGAAGATGAACGTCGGGAAAATCAATTCGCAAAAAGCAGTAGTTTGTGTTGCATAATACCCGTGTATATAATGTATAATGTTAGAAGGTGAAGACCACAGAGCAAGTAAGACTTGCTACGTCCCTTATCTGTGGTGAAGACCTATCAATGTGATTTTAAATTAGCAAATCGAATCTGTTTCATCCACGTGAAGGTAATTTACACGTTACAATTAATTCTGTTTCTCTATTTTTCACTTTATTACTTGTGCTTATTTTATCACAGTTTTGTCAAGTTTAAAAAACTTCAAATGTAGTGGCTTATACTCATTTCATTCATGAGAATGTATCCAATTATAAGTTAGTAGGTAGACCTGTTTGCTAAAAGATAAAGTAATCATAAAAAGTTTATAGCTGATGATAGTGGAGGTATCACCAGTATCACTGCCACCAGCCAGTTCTATTTTATCTAATCGTTAATTTAGTTTTTCAATGAGCCTTTTCATTTTGTCTTTTATTGTCACTACCAGATAACTCGCCAAATATGATATTTAATTAATACTTGTCAACTTGTTTTTTATTATGTGTCGCTATCAGAGTTTTTAATAATTTATTGTTGACAGGTCTACTTTTAACTAGACATATATTTGCATAGAAGTAATTATCGTCCCGTATTGGCTTGCACAGTCACCAAAGTAGTGACTAAAGATCAGACTTAGAGGCTAGAGCACTCGAAGGCTTTTCGGATACCTATTGTAATAGTTTGCGATATTTAATAAGATTCCCGATGTAACCATTCATTATACATTTTGACTACGAAAATTGTTTACTAACAAACACTTGAATTTAAAAATATTTGTAATCTGGACAGGTTTTTCTTTCGATACCATGAATGTTTATTTCAGTTAAGGACTTGACTGATAAGTTATTAGATTAGTAAAAAAAGGTGTGATATCTGACCCTTGGTATTGGCGCCTGAATACCAACTGTCAGATATCTCCTTTTGCGCGGGGTGTCATTTAATAGATCGTTAAAAACTGCGACCGTTAGCGAAAAGCGACGCGTGCGCCCCGCGATTTGCCGCCGTTACGACATCTGTCGGCTGGACGCGGAGTGACTGACGAGGACCCCTAGATTAGATAGCGGCTGAAATATCGCCGCTGATAACGTTTGAGGCCGCCGCTGCGCGCGCGCATGCGGGCACAAATGACGTTAGTAGCTTCATTAGCCCACTTCTTGGGGTAACTGGTAAGTGTAGGTCCACCAAATATAGTTTTGTTTAAAACCGTCTTTAAAACATTTTTACGTAATTTGATTCGGAGCTTTTTTGGGGATATAGCAATCTATATTTTTTCTATTAGGTCTTTTTATGCACACATTGTTTGCTTACAACTATTACTGTAAATGACTGTTTGATGCCAAAATAAAATATATTTTTTATGCATTAAAGTTACAACATTGGTGGCAAATATTTGTGTGCATGAGTCAAGTGGGTAAGCCGAAACAAACTTTCTTAGTGCAAATTTAATTAAATCTAGTGAAATGTGGTGATCAATTCGTTGGTATTTTAATAATGTTGATATTTTTACGTTATGTGGTTTATTGACTCGACTGTGGATAAATAATAATTTTGGTTTTAGTTTTTACTTACCACATAATTATATTATTATATGAATTTTAAATGTTCTTATTTTCGGTGTAACCATGTTTTATTTTACCATAACAAATTTTACAGAAAGCTATAAATAATAATAGACCAATAAAAAAAAACTAACTTCTGCCTTCCTACACTACCTCCAATGCAGAAACCTGATGGGTCACTTGCCCACATTGCAACAGAGAAAGCAAATTTATTTGCCGATCTGTTTGCAAGCAATTCACGTCTAGACGCTGGCTCGAAACATCCACCCACCATGCCTTACTGTGATTCTTTGATGCCAGAGAGCACAGTGCACAACAAAGAGGTCCGTAGATCCCTTCTTGGTCTAGACGTGAACAAGGCCTGTGGTCCAGATGGCATACCAGCAAGAGTGCTAAGGTATTGTGCGCCTGAGTTGTCTCCCGTACTGACGCGACTGTACCGCCTCTCTCTCACGACAAAAATTGTACCAAAATCTTGGAAGCTTGCCAATGTGCAACCAGTACCCAAGAAGAGTAGCCGTGCCGACCCTGGTAACTACAGACCGATCGCCATCACTTCCGTACTCTGTAAGGTTATGGAAAAAGTCCTAAATTGCAAGCTGCTTTCATACCTAGAAGACAATGATCTTCTCAGTGATCGTCAATATGGCTTCCGCCGGGGACGTTCAACTGGGGATCTTCTAGTGTATGTAACGCATTGCTGGGGCGAAGCCATCGAAAACCACGGCGAAGCTATCGCAGTGTCGCTGGATATTTCGAAGGCTTTCGACAGGGTTTGGCATGCGAGTCTGCTGAGCAAGTTTCCAGCGTACGGTATCCCCACTGGCTTCTGTAGCTGGGTGGCTGACTTCCTGAGAGAACGGTCGATCCGAGTAGTCATTGACGGCTGCTCCTCTGACCTCAAGGCCATTGACGCCGGAGTTCCTCAGGGGTCTGTGCTTTCTGCGACTCTTTTCCTGCTGCACATTAATGACCTGCTATCTTCAGGTATTGTTGGGTACGCAGATGACAGTACTGTCACGGAGAAGTATCTGTCTAGTGCAGGAGCCAGTGGAGTTGAGGTCCAAAGACTGAGAGAGGCCATGGTTGAGCGTACGAGCCTGACGTTAAGTAATGTCTCCCAGTGGGGCGATGACAATCTCGTCAGCTTCAATGCCTCTAAGACGCAGGCGTGTCTTTTCTCTACAAAAAGGAGTCCTTTCACCCTTTCTCCTACTTTCCGAGGTACATCTGTTCCAGTGACCGACACTCTACAACTTCTTGGCATGGAGTTGTCCTCTGACCTCAACTTTGGCACCACCATCGAGTCTAAGACTCAAATTGCAGCTAGAAAGTTGGGCGTCCTGAATAAAGTCAAGCGGTACTTCACGCCTGGACAGCTTTTAACTCTTTACAAAGCCCAAGTCCGATCTTGCATGGAGTACTGCAGCCACCTTTGGGACGGCTCGGCGAAATACCAACTTGCTGCACTAGACTCGGTGGAACGCAGAGCCAAGAGAATAATAGGCGATAAAAAACTGGTGGCGTCCAAGCTGCACAGCCTGGTTCACCGCCGCAAAGTTGCTTGCCTATCGGTCTTCTACAGATTGTACTTCGGAGAGTGTGCTCATGAGCTGCATGAGCTCATACCACCGTCACCTTTCTTCCATCGGACATCCAGACGCACGGCCGGCTACCATCCGTTCTTAGTTGATATACCCATAATCCGCACTAAGCGCTTCTCATCATCTTTTTTAATGCGCACAGCTAAAGATTGGAATTCCCTGCCTGCGTCTGTATTTCCGAGTGCATATAACCTGACTCTCTTTAAGTCCAGAGTGAATAGGCATCTTCTGGGCAAGCTCGCTCCATCGTAGATCCCATCTATGCTCTCGAGCAAGATTGGGGTCAAGAGTAAGCCCATCTCAAGTAAAAAAAAAAAAAAGCCAATAAAATGCTCAATGAATTCTTAAAAAAAAACATCGCTAGAAATTATCTGAATTTATACAGTAACAGAGCGTAGCGAGTCTTAAGATAATTATCATAATGACATCACATTTTACCACAGAAAACGTTTGCGAAAATGTCTGCGTTCACAATGTCTAGCTAGGATGTAAACCTAGCTAGACATTGTAAACGCAGAAACACAAGTGTATAGCTGAGTTATATATTTACGCGCGGACCAAATAAATACGAGTTATGCCATACAAATAGAGGCAAACGTCGCTTGATGTTCTGTACGCCATATACGAGTACGTCAAAACAAAAGAGGGACAGGCCTTGCGCTCTTAAATTGTTCTATTGCTAGTGTAGGGGGCATTGTACACTGCACTTTACGAGTTAGTCGCGTTTCGGGCTCGCGTTCGGTTCGGTCGTCATACAGGGTGCAGCGCGTAACCTCCTACTTAGATAAAGTACAATAGGTTCCATATTCGAATCTGTTTGATAACTTTAAATGAATTCCCTAAATAGACTACGGACCCAAGTAGGCCGAAGCAAAGAGAACCTGCACGAATGTGGTTACAGCTTAGAGAGCGCATGTCTATTTGGCATTTCCCTCCAGACAATGGCACATCTACTGTCATGCCCTGTGTGTCCCTACACCTACACACGCGAGGATCTTCATAAGGCCACCGATAGCGCTATATCGGTGGCTGAGTTTTGGTCCTCACATATATAAAAACCTGAGTGAGTCGACACGCAAAGAAGAAAAATGAATTATAAATTCAATTCCGTATTTTTAATGCTGCCACCTTAAGCCCTTTAAGGTAACTAACTAACTAACTATCCCACGTCCTAGTCGGGGTTGCCACTGAAAACCAGCGTCGTTACGGCTTCGGCTGTAACGACAAATGCTGAGCGGGGACCTTTTAGACACTCTTTTTGTATGTTCAATGTAATTCTGTTTGTAACTATGCCTATGTGTGTCAAATAAACGTTTTCTATTCTATTCTATATAATTAGGACCGCCCACGTGGACTCTCCACACTAGCATTTTGAAATTTTCATTTGGCAGCAGTTCTGTGTGTTAGCTGTTACAGTTCTCCCTGGCCGGTCACGGCGGCGTGGACAAAGCTCCTGGGCGGTCGGCGGCACAACGCGTAACTCATATAATCTGTTAATTAAAACCGCAGCCCTGATTTATTACATTATAATTAGCCGCGTTTGTTTGAAGTAATAACACAGTAGCAGAGTTACGCAGAAAGATAAGAATCATAATTATTGCCATCATCATTCGCTTGTCCTGTTTCCAGGTTTTCGGGGGTTCGTGCAGTATGTTTTGCTCTTTTAACTTGTCAATTTATTCTAAAACCGAGCTTGAAACGAATATAATTGTTAAGTTCTCAAAGAAACGAATCTATTTATTACGAGTTAAGCTAAAAATGTATTTCAAATCAAATAGTTTAATTTAAGAAAAGTGCTGTTTTTCTTTCTGTCTTATTCAGAGTGCATTTGCTATTTCGGGACTAAGGTTAAACCACTGTTTTAACGTACAAAAATTAGTGATTTAACGTAGTCTGGACTTGTAGATGCACTCTGAATAAGACAGTTAAAGTTTCAATTTTAATTAACAGTTAAAAAAGCTATTTCCAAATCAATCTTACTAAATATCTAAAATGTTGTATCTAAATAAATTGAATTCTAACCTTAAAGACATTAAGTAACCCCAAAATGAATTCCAACCCAAAAAAAGGAAAGCTTGACTACGCCTCCCCTCCCTACGGAAAATGCGGGCCGCCCTTCCGCCGGCCCCGCCCAGCGCCCCGCGCCGCAAGGAATGCGCCTGCGTACGCTAACTTATGCCTTAGGGTGACCATTACTCAAGCCTTCTCTTGTTTATGAGTTTGTGTTTTAATGTACACTTTTTTTTGTGGGATGAATATAATTTAGAGCATAAATTTCAGTTTAAATAAGACTAAAGACCGCCTGCGAACTTATGCACGTTGATCTTTTTGAAAATACCCTGGAGTTTGTTTAGATAAATAGTTTCATAACTCACCGTTTTACAACTCAAGGAACCTTATTTCAAAATGTAATGTTTTTTATTAAATATTTCTTTATTACTATGAACAGTTAAAAACATTCTGTATTTTGGCCTGAATTGAAATGAATTTCTACAATATTACGACCGTCAAGTTACTCGCGAATACTAAAACAAGTTGAGGGTAATAAAATATTACTGTTACTGCAAATTGTGTAATGATAAAATATGACTTTGTAGAATGTTGTGATTAATATCCCTGTCCAATAACAACTCTGCTATGTTCTACTTAATTGAAAACATAAAAAAGGCCTTAACTTAAGCACCATTTCATATTCACAGGCCCCTGTATATTTTGGTAGTAGTCTATTTATCTAAACTAAAATTTGGTCACCCTATCACGTAGCTGGCGCGTGCACTCGTCTCTGAAACCTGTTCCTAGCTCTTCGGCCTGTCTAGCCCGGCCGCGGGCACACACGCTAGCCAGTGGAGCCGGCCAGCGTGGTCACTGACTCGCCAAATGCTTACCGATTACGACATTTGTTCGCTGCTCATAAAACATTATGTGAAATTAGCAACTATCTTTAGCATGCTGTGATAGATTTTTAATTATGAATGATTAGTCTGTGCCCATTGATCATCATTGGCTTACACAGATAAGTGTAACTGTTTTATGTAGGTATATAAGGTCCGATTTTATTAGTGTTCATCCTGTTAACCTGTGCCTATATAGGTGAAAAGCAATCGTGAAAACCAATTTTCAAATGTGTACCATAAAAACTAAAAATGTTAAAAATCAACAACATTGACTTCATATTGCATAAACTCGTCCTATCTTTGCTACGTTTAACCATCTGATTATCCGTTTTATTCCTTCCCCTTGTACAGAGCGAGGTAGTTTTATGCAATATGAAGTCGATGTTGTTATTTTGTAATTTTATTTTTAACTTTTTTAGTTTTTATGATAGACATTTGAAAGTTGGTTTTAAAGATTGCTTTTCACCTATATAGTCACAGGTTAACAGGATGAACACTAATAAAATCGGACCTTATATAAGCGGAAACAACCTTCTAAAACTTTCTTATTATTCACTAAATCGAAGTATAAATCGGCCAAGTAAGGGGTTCCATGCTGTTTCTGGGTATTAAAGGTTGATAGATTAATTATTTCTCTGATTGCCAAATATGAATGAAAGTAACGTCATGAAAAATAAATTATTTAAGGGTCTTTGCAATTCCTTATCCGCAAGACGAAAATAAACAAAGGTCAGACGGACAGCCTTTTCGGAAACGTTGAAGTGTCGGTCCGCTATCTCGACACTCGTATAGTGTGTCCGACAAGCTGCGACACCGCGACACGACACGCCGACCTCTTCCGTCGGCATTCCACGCTACAGAAAGTTCAATACATCGGAAAACATACATGATCATTGCTCTATGGTCCTTTGCTGTTCTTGTAGTATGAGTCAATATAAGGAATTGAGAGGAAAACGGAGAGCGAGACAGTACATGGGACAATTAAAAGAAATTAATTAGACGTCGTGTTGTAGAGTGTTCTGAACAGAATAATATGCAATATGCCTCACCGTTACGATCAAAGCTTATAAATAAACATAGATTAACATATTGACGTCATTGATAAACTTATTGGAGATTTCAAAAAGTCTACTAATATGTAATATTCATTGGAATATAATTTTATGCGGATTACACTTACATTATATAAATGTTTAACATGAGAATGCACTGTACATACGTAACGTTTGTTAGTACTTTTCTATATTGTTTCGAGTCTGGGTATTGCGGTACCGTCGTTGTTTCTGATTCCTATATCACAAGTTCTTTAACTACTTATTATGATTAGAGTAATGTCTAATTTATGTGATATATATATTTATATTTTATTTATTATAATGTGATAGGTAAATCTGAGAAGATATGTTTAACAAGATTGTAATAATGATAAACTAATCATTTATAGTAGTTGTAAACCAATTTGCTCACAAACTTTTTATTACGATAAACGTAAAGGAGAAAAAAGTGTTTGATTTGGTGTTTGCTTTGAGTAAGTACTCATAATAATCCGAAGCAGTGTTACGTGGGCTAATATCTTATCTAATTACGGCATAAGTCAGCGTATGTAGTTAAGATACGAAAAATGTTTAATCTTAAGATGCATAATTTAATAACGAAACCCCGCACTACAGTAGTCGCCGGCTTTTATATCTAAATTTGGAGAAAACTTCATTACGGGAATAATTTAAGGCGTTCGCCGCTTCTACTGGCAGGCGATAACTCTGCTTTATATTCATCTACATCGATATGGAGACGCTATAAATGCGGCGTTATGTCCGCAATAGTCCGCCCGAATGTGGTAATGATGGACTCAGATACGAGGGGACACTTTCCCAGGCCGTGGTGCTGCAGTCGGAGTCGGCTTATCAAGTGGCGCCTGCATTAGCCCCCCCCCCCTCTTGCCTCCCGCCCGCCCGCAGCCCCAGCGCTGCGCCGGCGCCGCCGCTCTTAAGCCGCGACAAGGTTTCGGTTTTTTTGTGACCTCTCGATGTAGAAGGTAATTAATTAGGGCGCGGACCCTCTGTGGGAAAGCGGTGACACTCACGCGTGATTCGCACACTATGGGTGCTATGAGGACGCTTTGACCCACTTGAAAGATCTAGATCTTGAAAGATATAGATTAAAGTCATATGTTGTTCATAGGAACAACATATGACTTTAATCTATAAGTGGCAATAAGATAAGACGTATCGCAAAATTATTAGACCTTTTCTTTATAAAATTACTTATACCGGTAACATTTTTCTGATAACATTACGCTAAGACATTTATTTAACTTTAACAGAATTTATTTCTATTATGCACAAGCAAAATTGTATAGTAGGTATTGTACAACAGTTCTTTGTTCATATCGCAGTTGTTCTAATTATGGATGACAAACAAAAATGAATCATAGCGACAACGTCGCGGCGTTTATTAATCGTTATCTATTCAACAATGAACAATAACATTAACGCGGAGATAAAGAGATACTAAACGAGATTAATAGAAAACGATTTGCCTATGAACTCCACCGCGAACCGATTAATAGGGAATTAAATAGACACCTCACTTGTACAGATGTCTGAGAAAAACTGTCTTCGTTTTTGCTCATTAGCCGGTAAGTTTTTGCCTGCTTAGAGAGCACTAGTCCCGTATTCCCGTGGAATGCTTTTGTTGTGACGGAAGACGTTTCGCAAAGGTGGTGCGTGTGTCACGGGAGGCCTTTATTGCGCGGCCGGCCCGTTGCGTAACGACCCTTTTACAAATGACTCACAAAAACTCGAGATGCGGAGATAAAGCGCTAACTGTCGCGACGCGACATCAGCGCTACCAGCCGCACCTACCGCTTATTAATAATTCAAATAATACCGACACATTTCAAAGGCGATCCGTGAAACAGTCGCCATTCACGTCGCGCGCGCGTATCTACACCCGAGTGGGAGCGAGAAAGGATATTTGTTTGGCTATTAATAACAGAGAAACAAGCCGATCGGAGTGGATTAACACATTAACAGGTCCGTTGTCGCCGGAATAAAAGCATTCCCGGTGTGTGTCGGGGACGGAGAGAAAAAACGCGGTGACAAGCGGAGTGCGCGGGCGCCGATCAATTAGTACGCGCCGGCGCATACCGCGCGGTAAATTACGAGTCTGACGAATAAAACCGACAAAATATCTCCCGAATAGATGGTCGATCGGATTCGGTACGTTAGGGAGGTGTCGCGTTACCTCCAGTGGGCGATGATCGAACATTAGCGCCGGCGATAGACAACAATAGAAACTATATAGATTACCGAGTTATGATGTCACCGTATTATCAAGTGCATGCTAAAAGCAATATTTTATGAACAAACACAATCATTTAGATACCTGACAATTCATAGTTAGGTATAGGCTTTGAGTATAAGTAATAACTTTAGTCTTAATTATTAGGCTCAAAAACAAATTATCTACAGCCACAGGTATGCATGTTATAATCGCTAAATATTGGACCCTAATTACAAATTAAGTTTAATATTCATGTACAGGGTATGCTAAATTACTTTTCGGCAAAATAGCACCAAAATTAATATGCATTTCGGAAAATAAAAATGCTGGTACGTTCATCGCACAGCGGCTTAGTTTAGCCATTCAGCGAGGAAACGCTGCCAGTATCCTTGCTTCCTTGCCTCACGAACACGGTTTTATTTTTGAGTAGGTATTTATTTACTATTTATACGTAAATGTTACAGTAGGTACTAAGTTAGTTTAATTTAAAGTATAATTTATTTTCGTTTGTGTTATTGTATTTATTTACACACCATCAAATTGAAATTATTGCGGTAGTGCAATCGATAGTTTTTTTTCTTTATAGGTAAGTTACGGTTTTCTAGGTAATGTAATAAACAAATGTCAAAGTAGTTTTGACTAATAACAGTTAAAACTATATATCATAGTAGGTTTGGTTGGTATACGCGGTTGCCAGATATGCACTAGTCCAGTTTACCCAACTATGATTCTTATAAATACGATTAGATATTTAAACTTTTTACTGATTCCACCAATCAAAAGTTTTATAACTGTTTTTTGACTGTAACATTTACGTATAAATAATATTAGCGCATTTAAGTACTTCAGTTAATGCTCATCTGTCTGTTATTTGCCCAACAATGACACAGAAAGTATCGACAAACCTTTTATAAAGTGCGTTATCTCGCTGAGTCAGCCGCGTGACGCGCTGCGGTCGCCGTAGCGGGAATAACTATTGTTCGTTGGAAATCGCGACTAATTAATATTGGATTAAACAGATTCTATTTTCCCTAACACAGTTCGTCATCATTATCTTTCTAGCTTTTGCCTAAAGATTTTGTAGGTAGGTTGGTACAGTCAACATCAGAAGTTGCTGATCAAAACCTTACAAAGTACTGAATTTTGACAGACTATTGTGGTGTTGAATTTTGTTTGTATTTATATGTATATTCGTCAGCGGTCAATGATGATGATGTCCTCCCAGACGTATCCGTCGATGGCGATGCCCCGCAAATCGAACTACCGTTTTTAGGGATCCGTAGCCAAATGGCAAAAAACGGCACCCCTATGGATTCGTCATGCCTGTCTGTCTGTCCGTATGTCACATCCACTTTTTTCCGAAACTATAAGAACTATATTGTTGAACCTTGCAAGTAGATGTATTCTGTAAATGGCATTAAGATTTTCACACAAAAATAGATGCATTGCGAAAACTGAGACAAACAGTCTCTGTAGAGGCGGCAGCTTATCACGGCTATGTTTCATCCGTTTTGAGTTATGGGTTGATATTATGGGGAAACTCAGTAAACGCTAATCAGGCTTTAAAAATCCAAAAAAGTGTATGAGCCATCTGCAACGCGAAATTTCACGACAGCTGTAAACCATTGTTCAAAAAACTTGCGATTCTACCTCTGCCGTCGCTGTACATTAAGGAAGTCTGTTTGTTTGTATTCTCCAATCCAAAATTTTGGTAAACACGAGCTGAAATAAATAATAGGCAAACTAGAGCTAGAATTATGAACAAATTATATTATCCTACTTGCATACACGAATATATAAGATAAATGTATAAATACACACACACATAAACTAATATATAAGATAAATGTTTATAATATGTGTATTGTGCTGTTCAATAATTTACCAGACAACTTCAGATTAATTCATGACAAAAATACATTTAAAACAAAGCTGACAAAATAGTTATTACATCACAGCTTTTACACTGTTAAAGAATTTCTTGAATTTAAAGATAAAATATAATAAATTAAATATTCATTAATAATTATTATTGTAATAGTATATTTGCACGCTAATATTAGGCTGAATGCACTGGCCTCATTCTATCATTATCACCTAATGTATTTACTGTATTCTTGCAAATAAAAAAATTGACTTTAGAAAAAGAAACAATTAATTTTGGGGTTTCCCATACTTAGAACTGAATTATTATTTTTTCATCAAACCCATAGGTGTAAGTTATCTATGGATAGGTATTCAAAAATGATATTGAGGTTTTTTATATATATTTTTTTCTAAACTGAATAGTTTGCCCGAGAGACACTTCCAAAGTGGTAAAATGTGTCCTCCTGTAACTTCTAAAATAAGCGAATAATAAAACTAAAAAAATATATGATGTATATGACCATGTAAACTTCCACTGAAAATTGGTTTGAACGAGATCTAGTAAGTAGTTTTTTAAATACGTCATGAATCGTAAACCGCAATTAGATAATGGTACGGAACCCTTCGTGCGCGAGTCCGACTCGCACTTGGCTGGTTTTTTTTTTTTCAAATACATTTGATATTAGTCTTGATATTGGCATAATGTGCCTAGATAAAAACAATTGAATGTAGCCATAAATGCGTATTAAAGATTTTCGCTGTCGGTCCCGTCTGCGTAGAAATCAATGCAAATTGCTAGCCTTTGTCGTGTCAATCAATGCAAACAAAATTATCAATTTAATCGATAAACCATCACATTTGATTAATGGTGTCTAATATCATGTTGCTGCTTTTTATCTGTTGTCTTTTATTAATTTACTAGAACAATGGGATTTATTGTTTTCATATTTACTACTCACGCCTGAATAGTCTTATTTGTCTTGTACAGTCAACAGCACGTCGACCTTCACCAAAAGTCAAAAATACTCCAATAGATTTTCAACTTTAAGCCTGACATATAGAGTTCATTTGCAAATGAGAAAATTTGACATTTTGTGGTAGGTCGACGTGCTGTTGTCCGTACATAAAAAGCTAGTAACTAGACTAAGAAGACTTGAATAGTTTTGTTAAGGTACATGCACATTGTTAATGATTGTAAATAATAGCCGGCCAATTTGGTGTACTTGATAAGTGCATGTGAATTGTGAACTAGGGATTAAAGATCGTTAATAAATTTTGACAGTAACCTAACTGTACAGTTGCTACCGGTATCCCTACCTTTGGCCAAATTATTTTTCGTCTTTCACTTCCCAAAAAACTTATCGCCTAAGTTTCATTTCGCAATTAAATCATTAGCAACTGTATATTTCGCACATAATTCATTTGGTCCAATTATCATTTGGCAATATTTTACTATGGAACTTAGTCAAGTTCCATTATGACAAATGTTAATATAGCAAATGTAGTATTTACGAAAATATTATATTCCAAAAAATATTTGCTCAAATTGTCACTTCACATACTCAAGTACTCAAATCTAACAAAACGTATATCTCAGTTAATTCATCTGGGTTAGGTTAGAACAGTGAGCGTGCCACCGAGCGCTAGATCACCTCTATTGTTAATGAAAAATTTGGAAATTTTGATAAAAACGATTAAATATGATAATAAATTTAGATTTACTTATCAAATAAATTATTCCCAATAAAATATTTGTCCAAGATGAATATATTTGATCATGATATTTTCAAAGTTGGAGCGAAAACTTTAAATACTACCTTTCTCGAAATCTCTACGCATACTTTTAGTGTCATGATCAAGTTATGCAATAATTTGGTAAGAGTAGGTTATGCCAAATGAAACATTTGATTAAATAATATTTGGCTAAAAGAAACATGACCAAAAAATTATTTGTTAAATAATATGAATTATATGAACTTAAAGCTCAAACTCAAGACCCTAAAATTATTGAGCATGTGAAAAAATTCTCTAAAATCTTTAAAAAGGTATGTTCAGTAGCCAAATCAAATTACATTCGTGATATTATTGCTAGCTCCAAAAATAAAATAAAAGCCACTTGGAGCATTATTAATAGAGAAACATGCAAAAATAAACAATTAGATCGCACAATTAGCCTTAACGTTGATAATAAAATTATTCAATCCGACAATGAGGTAGCAAACGCGTTTAAGGATTTTTTTTCTAATATACCTATTGCTACAACTAGTAATTTAAACTCTTCACAAGGTCTTGCGGAAACTTTTTTGAAATCAAATGTCGAAAAATGTACTTCTATTCTAAATTTTAGGCATATAAATCCCGAAGTTATTGTAAAAACTTTTAAAGAGTTAAATATGAAAAAAACAGAAGATTTATGGGGCATTTCAGTTAATATAATCAACCATATAATTGATAGTATAGCAACGCATCTTGCTTGTATATTTAATCAGTGTATTGATGAAGGTTCGTTTCCTAATTTGATGAAGTACAGCAAAATCATACCCTTATTTAAATCCGGAGATAAAAGTGATCCCTCTAACTATAGACCGATATCAATTTTACCAGCTCTTAGTAAAATATTTGAAAAGTTAATCTTCAATCAACTCTTATCACACTTCAGAATAAACAAACTATTGCATGAGAATCAGTTTGGTTTCACAAAGGGGAGAAACACAACTGATGCGGGAGTTGCACTCATTAAGCATATCTTTGATGCATTTGAAAGTAAGCAGGATGCTTTAGGGGTTTTTTGCGATTTGTCTAAGGCTTTCGATTGTGTAGATCACAAAACGTTATTAATGAAATTACGGCATTATGGTGTCTCAAATGAGTCAGGAAAATTGTTAGAGTCATACCTCACAGATAGAACGCAAACAGTTAATGTCAATGGAACTGACTCATCCGGGGCTCCATTACGCATGGGTGTGCCCCAGGGCTCTATATTGGGACCTTTATTATTCCTGATATATATAAATGACCTTCCTTACTTTACTAAAGATCTGTGTGAGATAGTATTGTTTGCAGATGATACGTCATTGATTTTTAAAACTGACAGAGGTGAAGCAACCTTTGACGATGTAAATAATGCTCTCTCTCAAGTACTACGATGGTTTACTGCTAACAATCTTTTACTTAATGCAAAAAAAACCAAGCTCATCAAATTCACTATGCCCAATGTGAGGCAGGTCAGTACGCATATTAATATGTCAGACGATCACATAGACGCAGTCGATTCAACAACCTTTTTGGGAATCACTATAGACTCCCGACTGCAATGGGGTCCCCATATAATTGCCTTGTCAGGAAGGCTCAGTTCAGCGGCTTATGCTGTGAGGAAAATAAGGCTTTTAACTGATGTCGAAACGGCAAGACTAGTATATTTTAGTTATTTTCATAGTTTATTGTCGTATGGTCTATTGCTATGGGGCTCAGCTGCTGACATCGAATCAATCTTCGTGTTGCAGAAAGGAGCTGTACGTGCAATATATTGTCTTGGGCCTCGCGACTCTCTGAGGGAGGTCTTTAAAGATATTAAAATATTAACAGTAGCGTCACAATACATTTTTGATAATATTATGTATGTTAGAAAAAACATTAGTTCGTTTAGCCTTAAATGTGATTCACATCATTATAATACTAGAAATAAAAATAAACTTGCCGTTCCGAGCTTCAGATTAAAGAAAGTAGGTAATTCATTTTTGGGGAAATGTATAAAAATATTTAATAAAGTACCATAAACTCTTGTTGACTTGCCTGTTTATAAGTTCAAAAACCACATTAAAAAATCCTTATGGAAAAAGGATATTACAAAGTTGAAGATTACTTGAACGACAAGAGTGCATGGACTTAATAACCTGCCTAGCTCGCACTTACACTATCTTGTAATTGTATTTCCTGTAATAAAATCAGGCTGACAAAGGTGACTGAGTTTGTTGCGCCGCTTCTTCTCATCACCAGCCGATATGTAGTCCCGAAGCGGTGGTAGGAAAAAAAAATTGGGACATGTAAAAGTGCCATTGATGGCCAATTTGCAAAAATAAATGACTTTGACTTTGACTTTGACTTTGACTTTGAATAATATGCCAAACAAAACATTTGCTAACTAAAAATTTGCAATAAGTAGTTTTAACAAATGTTTTTGTGCTAAATGAAAAGCTTAAAATAGTTTGCGATGTGATATTTTGGGATACGTTTTTTGGCCAGACATTAGTAATCCGTTGCCACCTATAGAAGTGTATGTATAGTTCGCACAGGAGTAATAGTTGCGTTGCGGCCCAGCGGGACACTCTCGGCGGCTTTCCGAATCAAGCGGCATTATCACATATACCAAGGCAGGACTAACACGATCCTACTCGATTTAATTTTAAATTAATTTTACTTCAGTTGTTGTAGCTAATTCAGAATGTTTATAAATGTTTTAAATATGTTTATACGTTATCTGGGGGGTAACCATGAACTCTTAAAACAATCTCCAATTGTCAAATTTTGTCGTCTGTCAAATTTCGTACGTAATGACGTACGAAATTGACAGATTTGAGATTGTTTTAAGAGTTAATGATTACCCCGCTGGTCGCCATACATAGTACAAGCTTTGCTTAGTTTAAGGCTAGATAATGGATGTATAGAGGAAAGATTGTAAGTATGAAGTTTTACTGATATGTTTTTTTTTTCAATATTTTTTTTTGGTAAATTCATGTATACAATGATTGAATAGCCAGTCAATTGACAACAGTACACAATGATTAATTAGCCAGTCAATTGACAGTCTCTGTTAATAAATGTGCTTTTTAAATGTCGTATTATATCCGTAGTTAAGTGGTCTGATGTATAATTTCTAAAATCTATAATTAGTTTACCAAGCTAACCTGTGGATGCGGAATAAGATATGCTGAATTCAAGAAAATTTTAACCACCTTGACAATTAGCAGGTTTCCGGGTTTGATTTGTTTCATACTCTCGTCCAAAGTCGGCTAGTGTAAATCCCAGCTTGATAACGTAGTACCGGCGGTTAATTCATCAGGTTTAATTGTGGCGGCGCGGGCGCAGGCGGGTGCGAGGCGCGGGGCGCGGGCGGGGCGCGGGGGGGAACACGGAAAGGCTCTCGGGCGGCGCTTCAGAGCGCGCAGGCGCAGATTAGCCGCGACGCCACTATAACCCTTCGATATTCGAATGTCTAATTTATGCGGCGACTGGCTATGACGTTAATATCTATTTAGGATTTTTGATTTGGTTTATCTATTAATAGCCATTTACATAGATTCTTCTTGCTTTTAGACAAGTAAATATCAGTGTTTGCCAACGCATTATTAAAAATCCTAATGTTGATTAAAACATTATATGTGCGTAATTTTACTGCTCGCAATTAGCAAACTAAATATTTTTCCTTAATAACTGGATTCGGATATAATGACAACCTCCGTAGCCGAGAGGCGAGCACGTCGGACTGTATATGGCGCCGCCATCTCTGAGGTTCCGGTTTCGATCCCCGGTCGGGTCAATGTGGAAACGAACTTTTCTATATTGTCTCGGGTCTGGGTGTTGTGGTACCGTCGTTGTTTCTGGTTTCTATAACATAAGTGCTTTAGCTACTTACATTAAGATCAGAGCAATGTATGTGATGTTGTCCAATGTTTATTTAATATTTATTTATTTATATGGATCGGAGGAATCTGATACATTTTACAACTCCTTGTAGTCTTCTGTGCATCCTGCATCAGTAGTTATACCGCCAATAAACCCAAACTTGTAACGTTGCTACGTTGCTAGGCCCGTTATTAGCTTTATGTCACCTTAAAAAAAACTGGATTATGGTATTTTCAGTTCAAAAATTATCCATTGTCATATTTTTGATTTTGTCATGTTTTTGCTCCACATAAATTATAATATATGTTTTCTCATAGCAACAGTAGATTGAAATGAAACAGGAAATATTATACAGTTTTTCACCGTGAATTTACACTCGTATTAATTACCTAATTAACGCTAAGCGACGAATTAGGATGCCTTCGAATTTCTATGCACATATTCCGAGCGCTGACCCCTCGGCGCAGAGTTTTAATAAGAAGTGTTAATTTAGTTGGCACCTCGTCTGCGACAGGGTGGTGCATGGCACCGCCACATTACAACAGCCAGCTCATCTGTAATATCTCAGTTATGCATACATATTTGACGACCTCAGTAGCCGAGAGGCGAGCACGCCGGACTTTAAATGGCGCCGCCTCTCTGAGGTTCCGGGTTCGATCCCCGGTCGGGTTAATGTAGAAAACGAACTTTTCTATATTGGCTCGGGTCTGGGTGTTGTGGTACCGTCGTTGTTTCTGATTTCTATAACACAAATGCTTAAGCAACTTACCTTAAGATCAGAGCAATGTATGTGATGATGTCCAATATATAGCTTGTGCTTTATGGAATGGTAGTAAAAATGCCCAAATGTCATGTCATGACACGGATTTATCGCACCGTCATACACGACGTCTAAGAGTAGCTTATTGTGCAATGACAACTTTCATAGATTTTTAAGACTACTTAGTACTAAAATAGGTTAAGAAAAAAAAACTTTTGTATAAGAAAAATATCACAACAACTTAAAAATATACGATAATAAGTTACGCAACATAGTAAAATATTTTCAAGCTGGATCTACGAAACCGTTTTATAACCTTACCGATGCAGCTGGCTAAATTATATGTTCTGTGACAATGGTAACCATCCAGTGAGATTAAAGTTAAGCGTCAAAACAACATAATTTAAAAACGGAGCCAATTAATTAGACAGAGGTATTCGCATCGGCTAAATTGCGTATTGTGTGTGCGTCTGTCAGTGGCGTAGATCTAATCTGCGTTACCGCTGTAAAAATAACCTCCGCCGGCTATGCCTTCGCAGGGAAGAACAAACGCTCGTTTAATTCACATTTCGCGAACAATTTGTGCGGATTCGAAACTAATTAAGACAATTAGGACTAGCTAACGGCGCAAACGGCGGCAAATCTCAATAAATAGATGAATTGAAAATACGAGAAACGACAGTGACTTGCTGGATATACAGTCTCTTATAAATAATTTGAAATAATTCACAATTATGACGGGAAATCAGTTTAAATATCGTGACAATTACAATACCTCCCGATTTTACAAAGTTAAAGTTAACCTTATCTATCGGGGTCATATTTTTAATACAATACAGTACCTTTAGGTATCTTAATTACATTTTAATTTAAAATGATTTTTCTTAGGATAATTTACGGTATAATCTGTTTTTGTGCTTTAAGAAATAAGTTGAGCAGGTCATTGTTGCTCCTGCTTTTAGCATTAACGATTAGATATTAGATTATGTTACAACAGTATTCAAATGCGTGTGCGGTGAACGTAAATATTACAATCATCATTAATCGCAGTCACTACGTCAGATAAGCTCAATCAACGTATGTCATATACCTACCTATTCAATTCTGTGTGCCTTGCATATAGGTGTAGGTAGTAGTACCAATTCTGTGCGCCTTGCCTATGTGCAAGGCACACAGAATTGCTGTTTTCTAGCTTGTTTAATAATAAGACACTATGGACTATCAGTTAGCGAAATTAGACCGGAATAATGGGCTTTCTGAACTTAGCCATGTAAATAAGTAATTCTTTATCTCATCGCGTTGCCATATTGATGGTTATATACAAATACATAGCGACATATGTACATCTATACCGACCAAGAAATGCGATAAAACATTTTGAAAGCGCAAATCCTCAATGTTTCCTAAGCGATACTTTTGAACTACTGCGACTGGTATTAACGTGAGACTTATATTATAACTTAAAGTTCGACTTCGTTTATTTTCTTAAAATTTCTCAAAACCCAAAATCATTCGGTCAAGAACCCATCAGCAGCGACACCATATTTTTAACATCCATGAAATAACATTAAAACGGTCGCGTCGGTGACAAAAAGAGGAGTGCTTGAGCGACCGGCGACCCGCGGCCGCGGCCGGGCTAATCAAAGGGCCGTATGCGTGTCGCACATTAGGCTGCGCGGGCGCCGGCGCCGGCCGTGGGACACTTCAGGGTATTGATGGTCGATCAATTGACATTGGGACATTTTAAACCCACTAATAACATTTTAAAAGTTTGGCTGTGGTTAGGGCAAAACGACTGAACGGATTTAGAAATAATTTAGTGCATAAAACATGTTGTGGTTAACTTAAAGGATATTTAGATAGTTTTTGCTTTTGTAGCTTAAAAAGTGAAGAAAGAATTCAATAAATAACTATACCTAAACTACGAATGCGTAGTTTAGGTATAGTTATTTATTGAATAGTTGGTTTAGGTAATGAATTTAGTTTAATTAGGGTAACTTAAAAAACATAAATGAAATAAAACTTACTGTTCCTACTGAGCCACGCAAACAACTACGTAGTGTGGTTACTTTGTTTTTTCTCTCATCATCATCATCATCAATTCAGCCACAGGACGTCCATTGCCGAACATGCGCGCCGCGCCGCTATACGTAATTTGTGACATAGGCCTCCCCCGGTTTTGCTCTATTTAAAACATATGTTGATGATGTAAAAATCATTTTAAATGGACTATGTAACCGATTTATGAATATTTCGACTATAATTAGCCTTGAAAAGTACATATCAAATGTGTATTTATTAAAGTATTGTAAGATAATCGTTTACACTGTGTAGATAGATAAGTTATCGCAAATATTTAATATGAACTAGATAAGAGCATAAATAAGCAAATCTTGAAGTATGTAAATATATTTTTTGCGATATAATTAACATAGTTATCAAGGCGAAGCGGTCTGCGTTGCATAAGCGTAATTTGTTAGAATTAAACTTATCTTTTGAAATCAGTTAATCTATCAGATTATCTGATTAGCTCCGTTGCTTAGTAAGTAAAATATAATTAACACAATTTAAAGCAAGCTCTTTGAATATGCCTGGTATTGCAAAATAATATATAACCTGGTCACCTATTGAAGCCATCAAATGAGTCTAAACATAGTTCAAAAACTTTTAGTTAAATTTTATGGACATTATGCAATTACTTTCAAAACATATCATTAGTCAAATCAGTATGGATTTACCTATATTTTTACCTAGTCTGCTTCAAAATTAGATTTGCCCCAGACATACTTAGTGAACGAAGCGGAATTAAACCGTGTAAAAATAATGCTTAAATAGAGATTAAAGTAGATATGTTTCAACACTCAAAATTATAAATGGAAGACAACGACGCGACGGCCAATCTAGTCCCACGATCACTGCCGCAAATCGAGCAGCCCTTAACGAGATGCGCAGACGCAGTGCGCGCTGAGCACCGGCCGGCTTTTGTTTAATGAGCACGAGCACTTGCACCTAAGTCATGGATGTTTATAAACGTATTTAAGTATGTTTATCCGTTATCTAGTCGCCATAGCACAAGCTTTGCTTAGTTTGGGGCTAGATAATTGGTGTGATTGTGGAAACAATTTATTATTATTTATTTATTTAATGATCACCAAAATAATCACAATCTCATGTAGATAACCCATTACGAAAATGCTACATGAAAATGATAAAAATAATTCCATTTATACTTTGTTTAGAGTACCTGCTGATATCTTTTCACAATTTCCACCATCTGGTTATTAATAAACACAATTTATTCATCTTTGCTTGAAAATAGCTTCCTCATATTCGTCTAAGATATGAAATTTAAACTGCAGTATTACAATGTCATAAAATAAAAAACCGGCCAAGTGCGAGTCGGACTCGCGCAGGAAGGGTTCCGCGACATTATAAGAAGAAGAATAAGAATAAAACACGTTTGTTGTATGGGAGCCCCCTTAAATATTTATTTTATTCTGGTTTTTAGTATTTGTTGTTATAGCGGCAACAGAAATACATCATCTGTAAAAATTTCAACTGTCTAGCTACCACGGTTCATGAGATACAGCCTGGTGACAGACGGACAGACGGACAGACAGACGGACAGCGGAGCCTTAGTAATAGGGTCCCGTTTTACCCTTTCGGTTTCGGGTTCCATACCCTAAAAACTCTAGTTTTAAATTGCTACATCGATTTCGTAGTCCGCATACAAAAGACATCAACGCTCACACGTGACTACGAAATCATATTTTCCAAAATGTTATGTTTATAAAATCGTGACGACCGGCCTCCGTGACGACTTCCGTGGCCGAGAGCCGAGCACGCTGGACTTAGAAATGGCACCGCTATCCCTGAGGTTCCGGGTTCGATCCCCGGTCGAGTCAATGTAGGAAACGAACTTTTCTATATTGGCTTGGGTCTGGCTGTTGTGGTACCGTCGATGTTTCTGATTTCTATAACACAAGTGCTTTATTTAAATTTTAGTTTTTAGCAATTACCATGCTAGGTTTATCTAAGATACTTACAAGTGCTTTAGCTACTTACCTTAGGATCAGCAGTATGTGATGTTGTCCAATATTTATTTACTTATATTTATAAAAAAAAAAGAAAAACAACTTTGTAGGTTTATACATGAGATTATTGGTTTCATTGTAAAGTGGTATCTTAGTAAGATGTTTTCTTCTCCTTGTTCATTTAATATTTGTTGTTACAACTATCGTTAAACTTTAATGTTACTTTATAAATATAAATAAATAAATATTGGATAACAACACATACATTGCTCTGATCCTAAGGTAAGTAGCGAAAGCACTTGTGTTATAGAAA
Organism: Anania fuscalis; assembly: GCA_950371115.1. Classification (NCBI taxonomy): domain Eukaryota; kingdom Metazoa; phylum Arthropoda; class Insecta; order Lepidoptera; family Crambidae; genus Anania; species Anania fuscalis. Next base: position 23,229,938 of record OX493329.1, read on the forward strand.
TCAGAAAAAAACGACGGTACCACAGTATGATGACACCCAGACCCGAGCCAATATCGAAAAGTTCGTTTGCTACATTGACCCGACCGGGGATCGAACCCGAAACCTCAGAGGTGGCGACGCCTTTTAAAGTCCGGCGTGGTCGCCTCTCGGCTACGGAGGTCGTCAATTGCCATGATTAGCTGGCATTAGCCGGTTTATAACACGGATTCTTTTTTACCGCAAACAAGTTAACAATTTTAGGCAAAACATTATTCATTTTCAATTTCACTCGGTTTACAATAATTTACACGTTACTTCTATTCCAGGAAATAATCCGGCGCGTTCCCACACAGCCTTTCTCTCTCGTGGCCTTTGTTCACTGTCGCTAATCCTGGGCCTGCTTTGTCTAGCTCGAAGCCTAACCTTAGCTTTGTGAAGGTGATGGTTCAATGTGTGAGGTGAAGTTCCTAGTAGTAGTTGTGGGTTATCGGCTTTTCTCAGTATTGCTGAACTTGAATGCGTTGAGAATGTGAGAACTTGACTAGTTTAAATGCGAAAATGTGTGCTTATTTTATGTACGTCACACGAGTCTATAGGCTATGGTAATTATTACTTTATAGTATTATTTTATGGTAATTATTAATATTGGGTGCTACTGATTTTTATTGTAGAAAACGAACTTGTCTATAGGTATATTGTCTCGGATCAGGGTGTTGTGGTTCCGTCGTTGTTTCTGATTTCTATTACACAAGTACTTTAACTATTTACCTTAGGATCAGAGCAATGTATAGGATGTTATCCAATATGTATTTATTTATTATTCTTTAAATATCTTTTTAATAGCTATCAGTTATCACTATTAGGCCAACTTTTATCGCAACTCACTTCCGCATATAAAACAACTTTTTAGCTGTTGTATTAAAATATAGGATAACTAACCGTTTTGGAAATTTCCATCCCCTGGTAGGTAAAAGTAGACTTACCTAATAGGGGAGGGAAAATAGCGCTATCTGTACAGATAAACACTCACACATTCTCTTAAGTGATGTTAACTTATGAATAATATATAGAGAGAGAGATATATATATATATATGTATATTATATTTTATTAGACACACACAACAATACAAAAGTAGAATAGATACAAAATACAAAAATACAAAAAAAAAAACACCAATAGACAAAAAGAAAAAAAAGAAACACAAGAGCAATACAATGATCCGCATCGATGTGGTGTCTAATGGGCACCAGCTCAGCGTGTGCTGCAGAAAATTGCAGCACTGATTTTCACCAGTTCGTAATTACTGCGTGCTTAGTAAACTACATAAATAACAATAAATATATCTAATAATAAGTAGGCACCTAGCGAATGAATAAGAGAAGAAAAATATAAGAAGAAAAATTAATATATAAAATAGGACCGGCCCATTCGGCACAATTGCAAATAAATTGTCACACTACACATACTATACTTGGTGACGACGAAACAATAACATATCACTACCGACAGAAGAGAGAAACGTCACGCGGTGGCCGGCGCACGAGCCAACTTGTACCAACGCCATCGCTGTGACGTCACCGTATCTTTTGTATCGTCCCCGTAATACTATTATTTTGACGTGCCTGGATCATTGTGTGTAGCTTTCGTTCACTGATTTTAAAATAATCTATAAATATGTGAGTAAGCGAGCTTTATTTTATATTTAAAAAATAACTATTAAATATTGGACAACATCACATACATTGTTCTGATCCTAAAGTAAGTAGCTAAAGCACTTATGTTATGGAAAACAGAAACAACAACGGTACCACAACATCCAGACTATCTAATAAGTATTCATTTGAAATCTGTATTCAATTATAGTCAGTTGAATGAAAAAAGTTTGTGTGATTTTTATTTTACATTTTTAGGATTTGAACTGTGTTTAAATTAAAATGTTCAAAATGTTCAGTCTTTCTATAAAAACTATAGAAATACAAATAGAAATAGAAAAATATTTATTTGACACACACATCATACATAGAATACAAAATAAATACATAGTTAAGATTAGAAAAAAAATGTGTCAAAAAGGCTCCGGATATTTGATTCCTTTATCAGGTACTGGACCAAAGTAGGCATATCTTTTTTAAACCTCAGGCTTTCTTTGTACCAAATTTCGATTCAGTGGTTTTGCTATAAAAGCGTAGCAGACTGGCAGAACTGTCACTATCATAATATTAAGAAAAATAAAACTTTTAGGGAAAGCAATATTGGAACAAGATTCTAGAAAACAATAGTTTTTTTTTAAGATGAGATAATTCATGACTAAATTATTTACGCTTACTTGACGTAAAACCCACAGGATCTTTCAAGCATCACCTTTGTCCCAATTTTCCGCATCATATCTAGCAGCTCAACATTGCAAGACAACAACAGTGAGCTGCCCAGGCGGGGCCATCATGCGCGAGCGAGACGGCTACACGTCGATCGGTACGAGTGAGCGGAACAGCCTACAACCCTACGGACCCACAATAAATAACGAGGCTCCTAATGCGCAGGCGCCACGAATTTTTTTCTGATACCGCAACAAAAAGGTCTTGATACTCGAAGACGGATAATGCAATGACAATAGAACTGATAAAACTCTTTATTATGTGACCACAAAGCATTTATACGATTGACTCATTAAACAATTCTTTAGTTTGCATTATGTTTTTATTGTTATAAATGCATTTGGGATATACAGTGATATCCAAACCGGTATTATTGGTTTTAAAAAATACATTTTTATCAAAGAAATTAGTGTTTAAAATTTTACTTGATAATTTTATGTGCCTACGTTTATACCTGTTACTAAAGTAACAGACTTGTTTGCTTGGTGGATACGATGTAATTATAGGCCTTATCATTTACAAACTAGCCACGAGTAAACTAAATCCCTGATAACTGATAATTTTACCTGAAGCGTTAATTAAACAATGATATATTTAGATCCGTATTCTTAAGCTAGTTAGGGTTCCGTACCCAAAGGATAAAACGGGACCCTATTACTAAGGCTTCGCTGTCCGTCTGTCTGTCTGTCTGTCTGTCTGTCCGTCTGTCACCAGGCTGTATCTCATGAATCATGAAAAATTCAACTCTTTAACTATCAAGTTAAGGTGTTGAAATTTTCACAGATGATATATTTCTGTTGCCGCTATAAAAACAAATACTGAAAAACAGAATACAATAAATATTTGAGGGCTCCCATACAACAAACGTGATTTTTGCCGTTTTTATAGATTATGGTACGGAACCCTTCCTGCGCGAGTCCGACTCGCACTTGGCCGGTTTTTATCATTACATTAGCTAGTATTTAATTTCTCCGACTGTTTTTTCATCAATGTAGATTAGCCTTTAACGCCAATCCTTTCAATATATCTTTTAAAAATCTTAGTAAAAACATAACATAATTATCCACTGTAACAAATTGCAATGTACGAGTATACTTTCAATAATAAGCAAGCTCTTTAAAATAAAACTCGGAATTTAGCTACGACATTTTCATAACGTATATATTGGAATGATGGCGAATGAAATGCCCGCGTGCTATCTCGCGTTGTAAAGAGCCACAAAACAAACGATACTCGCCCTAGACCTGTGACATTGAAACATCCACAAATAAGAAACAACATGTGGCAAAAGCTACGAATTTGCATGCAAACTAAACGAATTCATAACACATGTATTTTATTCCCTCTCAGACCTCCAAATGGCTCTAGTCTACAGGAGACGATCAGTTGTTTTAAAACGTTTACTTATAGTAGTCTATTTTTATTTAACTTCGTATGTTTTACTTTTAATTTTGGTACATATAAGTACATACTTTACACATTCTATTTTTCTGCACATTTAGTAGATGGCAATGCTTATTTATTGTGACGGTTATTTGATAGTATTAGTCAGTTAATGCTCACTATTTCTTTACAACTTATAAAATAATATATACCTACTTAAAGTTAACACCGTACATATTTCATGAGTACTTATCAAAATAAAAAAGAGAAGAAATAAAACTTGAGTTGTCCCTGCTTGCAACATGTTGTATGTAAATGTGACTGCCGCGATGCCGGTTTCGATATACATTTTCAATTCAACTCTACAGATTAAATAAAATATTTAATATAATACATACTTATTTATCAAGAAAATAGTACATAAATATAGTTTTGCATAAAGTGGCTTTACATAAAACAGTTCCCGTTTGTACTAGCTGACATTACGCACAGCCTGAACTTGAGTCAAAGATAGGAGCATGCAATTTGGACAATATATACCCTAAACTTTTAGGATTATCAAGCTTATAGAAGTGCACCTCAAAGAAATGTTTTTTCACGAATCCACAGTAGAATAAAAAAGAAAAAGTTTTGTAAAAGAAAAAAACATAAGTATCAAGGCATACGGTTCCGAGTATTGGCCGCGTACTGACGTTAAGTGCGAAAATATTCCAACTAACCCTCGCATCGACTTGACAAAGTCCATGGTGACATCAGCTCCCTAGCTGTCCCTATTAGAGGGGCGGGGCGGGGCGGGGAGGCACAAACAAACACACTGACCATGACTCCGCGTATTTGCAGGGAAGGGGCGTAATTGATCCGTCAGGAAAGGATAGGGATAATTGAAATGTTATATGGGGTATTATGATGGCACCCCTCTGTTAAGAGACCGCTATTATAACAAATACTTGTTTTTGTAAAATGCAACGCTCTGCCATTTTTGCTTATGGTTAAAAATAGTACCGAAATAACTTTAATAAGGTTAATAAAACAATAAAAAAGGTAAAGTATGCCTATTTACGTCCCACTGCAGGGCACAGGCCTCACCTCAACTATGAGATGGTTTGGGCCATACTCCACCACGCGGGCCCGGTGCGGTGCGGTGGAGGGGTGTTGTAAGGCCTGTGACTGAACCTTACTGTCATATGTTATCAAGCCGTCTTAAGGCCTCTGACTAGGCTTCACGACCAATATCAAGCGATATTGGCCGGGACCAACTTTTAACGTGCCTTCCGAAGCACGGAGATGCTCGTGATAAATGTCACTAAATATGGTCGGAATGGTCACCCATCCACTTACGACCGCGGTAGAGGTGCTCGTAGCTCAGTGGCGGCAGCGCTTTGGTATCGATTACTAAAGTTAAGCAAAGTTAATAGAACAACAAGTTTTTATGATTAACTACACACGCACAAAATGGTCTTTAGATTAGCCTGGTGAAAAAATGATTTTTACAAATCTATCATTAACAACCGGCACATCATCTCACTTCATGAGACCACTTCACTTCAAAAAGGTAAACGATGCACTATTGTGCAGTTTGTGCGATGGCTTACAGCACGGGGCAGGCGCCACCGGGTCATGTAGCCAGTGCAGGACGCAGGTAGGTCGCACCGGATCCGCACAGGAACGCACAGTTCCGGCCGACTCGCAGATTGAGACCGGAGATAGCGATAATAGATGTAGATCGAGATTCCTTGTTCATTAGACTAAACAAAAAACCGGCCAAGTGTGAGTCGGACTCGCGCACGAAGGGTTCCGTACCATTATCTACAAAAACGGCAAAAAAAAACACGTTTGATGTATGGGAGCCCCCTTAAATATTTATTGTATTCGGTTTTTCAGTAGGTTTTTGTTGGAAGCATGCTATTATTCAGTTGATGAATTTATAAATAATACGAGAAACATTGTATGACAAAGGTACTTAGTAAATAACAATTTACATATTTGTTTTAAATCACTGAAATTATATAGAATTAATATTATTAACTCTTTGGCTTTTTTATTTTTATTATATAATTATTACTATAGAATTTGTATAATCAATGATGCATGTTGTATTTTTATCTTATTATTGAAATGTAATTTAATTAATGTTCAACACAATGTAAATTGTTATGAATAAATAAATAAATGAAATGAAAGTATTTGTTGTTATAGCGACACTAGAAATACATCATCTATGAAAATTTTAACTCTCTAACTATCACGGTTCATGAGATACAGCCTGGTGATAGACGGACAGACAGACAGACAGACGGACAGCGGAGTCTTAGTAATAGGGTCCCGTTTTACCCTTTGGGTACGGAACCCTAAAAAAGGGAAGAATGTAAACAAATCAATGTCATTCTTAGTCCGAGTAAATTATTTAAAAAAATGTCATCTGTTGGTGAATAATGAATGGATAAGGACGACGTTGCTACACTACAGTTCAGATTTCTGTATGATTTTTGTAATAATCAGTTTATACTCAACACTCCTCAGTCCATGGCTGGACACGAGCCAAGACTACTTTTGTTATTCGGTTTGTTTATGCAGCGGATCCTTAGTTGCTAATATATACTGTATATTGTTTAGTATTCACATAACTTTTGTAACTCCCCTGAGTTCTAGTTAACATTAAGGGCATATTTAGTTGTAGTTTAATCTGTTACAGAGTTAGGTAAGAAAATTAAGGCCTTACTACAAAAAGATAAGTCAACCAATTTGAAATGTTTCTTAATAATATGTTTCGAATGTCTGATGTGTCAACATTTCAAATTGGTTGAATAATATTTAGACAAGTGTTCAGAACTAATCTATCTTTTTGTACTAAGGCCATTGATGTTTGGTTTAGTTAAAATTTAAAAAGTTTGTTCACTTATATGTGGAAGGTTTTTTGGTATTAGGTTTGGTAGGTATATTTCAGTAGATAATTAAGGTGCAAAATTGTTATGCTAATTGCATCCCTCGTTACCAACTTTTTACAAACACTGAACATGTGTCAGGCGTGTATTTATTGCATCCGTTGTTATTTTTGTAGGTAACAACCTAAAAAAGTAACGTAAAATGACGCTAAAGCAACCTTTGTTTCCTTTAAGAGTTTAAGACAAAGAAAATTATAAGAAGTCAATTACCACTGCGTTACGAATACGTTTTTAACAACCCTTTTTCGCAAAGGAATAATCTCAGGTAGTTTCTTTCTTAGTCTATATTATTACAGTCAAGCACTGTAGACCACAGGTAGACGGCTCGATTGTGATAGAAGACAATGATCTCAGCACCCTTCAGTTATTTTTTACTTTTTACTAATCAGGTCATCCAAAAGGTTGTGCAAAAACCCAACGGTCAATTCAGTTCCGGCCCGGACGCCAGTCGGTCAGACAGATCGGGACAGAGATAGTCCTAATAGCCGTTGATAGCGGATTGGGACGTCAGCGGGACGCGATCACACTTTTTTTGCGCAACCCTACTAATGTGGGGGCGTTTTTGTTGGCCCAAATTAGCGCCACTGTCACTTTCCAGATATAAATAGCAACATAATTTACAGAGACGGATTTGGAAAGGACTCTGATTGCTTTTTCTTTATTAGGTTTCACATAATTATATTTATATAAAAACTCTTTTTTACGGAATCTTTTCATAATTAAATTAGAATCAATTTTGTAGCAGCAAACATCGCAATCGTAAATGTGTTAAAAAACATTTACATCTTATTTTAATCAGTTTATTTAGGTACCAAATTATTTTGGAAAATAGTAGAAGTTTTATTTAGAGCATTATGTAGGTAAGCCTGTTGTGGTCAAGAATGAGTTGTCTGGAAATAGAACTTCTTGCCTTGACTTCTCTATCTGTCTAGGTTTTAGGTAACTAAAAGATGGTCTAACTAAGTGGTCTGTCTATTAGGAGGCATACTTCAGAATGCATGGAGCAATAATAAACGCCTATTCTAACTACCCAGATTGCAGCTATTGGTTGTAAGCAACTAAGCTATTAACTGCAAGCCACGAGCTAAAACAGCCTAAGCTGCATTAGTCCAGGCTATAACATCTGATTTAGTACTATACCAGGTACTAACTTGCTCATTGATAGTCGAAGAACCTAATGTATTTAAAAACTCTGAGCTAATGGTCACATAAATGACACTTTATTTAAACAAACGAACATTTTACATTTGATTATCTTTCAATATAGTAATGAAAATGCAGGACATTGATTTATATAATGCATTCTAGTATTCTAGGCAATAGAAAATATTTCATTGTAAAACATTAAACTGTCTGTATAGGTACTAATGATGTAGTAATGTATCATTTCTTTCTATTCCACCAAGCCAACTGTTTTAGTTTCACCATAAAAAGTCTTTATAGAGAGATCAAAGTAATGAGAACCAAATAATAACACAGAACATTGTACACGAATTTAAAAAAAAAAACCTAAATAATATTATCAAAAGACAAAAGTCAAAATCTTTATTTGCAGAATAAAATGTTAGGTAATACATGTATTTAGTATTAGAGTCAGTCTTAATAATATTCTACCGGGAATTGTATCAGGTATAGTTTTTTTACTTCGTGTTCACTTGTTCAGCTAGCATTTGACTTCAATTAAATTTGATGGTAAATAATAACAACACAGTAAATTTGAATATCAGTAATTTAAGAAGAGTTCTTTTGGTGACCTGAGTCAATAGTATAATGCTAAACGACTGGTTACTATTGTTCTCGCATTTGGTGACGTAATCCCCAATAGTATTTGCGCAAAAAGTGGCAGATTACCATCAGCAGATAGTAAACAAGTATTTTACGAGCGGCAGCGGAATGCGCGCGCGCCGCCGGCGACGGGGCGGCGCCGAGCCGCACTTACCTGGCCATCAGTTACATGCTTTCTGCATTCGTCAACACCTATTTTTTATGACTAACTGAAAGTAATACTAGCAATTATCTATCGTTTTCTTTTTGTTCGACAATGCTTAGTTTTTAGCACGAGTTTAACCTACTTCAGGGCCATAACCATGAACTCTTAAAACAATCTCAAAGTTGTCAAATCTGTCAATTTTGGTACGTCATTTCATACAAAATTTGACAGAAATGATAATGTTTGACAGATTTGTGATTGTTTTAACAGTTCATGGTTAGGGCCCTGATTGTTGTATCGATTTAAAAACATTGTAACCCGCATAATTGGGCAATAATTTGATACCGTCGAGTTGATCTGATGAAGAAGCTAGGGATGGATGGTGGTACTCTTTAATGGCTACTGACAACATTTGAGTTTAAGCTTATTTTATTTGTTTTAACGAGCTCTGCATATTAACGAGTGGTATAAATTGTTTTGAACTGTAAAGTTAATATCATTATTTAATGATACAAAAATTTTAAGTGGCACCAACGTGTCATCATCATCAACCAATGAATATATCATACCATTTTGATACCGTACGTACAAGTACTGAGGAAACATGACACGCATCATGACACCGCCGTAACGCGAACATTGCTGCAAGACATCGACGAAACAGGCAGCTACGAAAATTCACTTGCTTCATAGTCTTATAACTTTTTATTGGCCTTTTTAATCACACTAAAACAAAAACTTTCCTCACTTCTCCACCGTGGCCTATCCATCGCCAATGACTTCACATTCTTCGTCAGGTTAATGAAAACGTCACAGTATTTCTCTGCCCAATGCCAAGGTCTCCTAATATGCTGTCTCCTCCAAATCCTTGGGTAGTTCTTTTTTTCTAGCTATCCGATGATACCATTAGTGCCATTAGTTAGGGTATTTTTCGAAATGTAAGGTCTAACCCTGCATTCACGAAATGAATTCAAGAAATTATTTATCTCCTTGAAAGTAGGCACTCATCTGCTCTAATAAAGCAACTCTGATGATGCGAAAATAAAAATCTTCTAATATAACAATATTGTAAAGGTGTTTTTAAAGATTCTAATTTTAATCAATTTTTATATAACGTAATCATTGAAAAATGTTTACGTTATATAAAAATTGATTAAAATTAGAAAGGAAGATACCATTTAAAATTTCCCCTGTGCATTACAGGTAACATAAATGAGATTCTGATCATCAATAAAAGGTGTCAGAAGATGCGTGTGATTTTTTGTAAAGAAAGAAGTGTTGAAGTAGTATGCGTTGCAGCACTTTGCAGCGACGCAAGCGCACCGGAGCGCATCGCGGCCGGTGGCCATAGACATGCGTATTGCAGCAGCCAGCTGTAGATATTACTCGAATTTGAGCACTTAGGTATCTCGTTATACAAATATTTTTTGTGGATATTAAGGAATAACAATAAAGAATATGCTCGTTCAGTTTGGATATCTATTTCTAAAGTTAAATACAAGCCTTTTTAATAAAGTGTGTAGGTACCACCTGCTAAATTGGCCTATAAATTTATTTTCCAACTCATCCGCAATAAATGTTTTTGTTATTATAATACAAACAGCGTAGGTTTCAAATATCTACTCGTAAAAAAAGTTTATATTTAAATTTCGAGTTTTAGCTACAAAAACACATTCCCGAAAATAAATTATTCTAGTTTACGAGTATTAAGTCTGTATATCTTATGTCTAATAAAGGAATCTGATTATCTAAGCATACGTTGTTATAAGAAATTACTTTACTAACTAAATTGACTATCAGCTGATAATTTTTTGTAATAAAACAAATAATAACTTGTATTCGTGGCGATATGTAAATTGTTTGCAAAAGTGAAGATACGAGAATTAAATGACTATTAACTACAGTATTTGAATTCTATGTTCACTGAGTGAGTAATGAATTCATGATTGCTTTTAATTAACAATATACTCAACCGCTTGTATAATAACGAATAAATAAGAAATGTTTTAAAGCATTTTTTTTCCCTAAAGTTAAAAACAGAAGTCATTGTAAAACAATTACAAATATTGATATGTAGTCCTTAATTACCCTATTAGCCCAGTTCCGATGGGGTGGCCGAAGGGCGGGCGCCGCCTTACGCGTCGGGCGCGTTTTTTGCGCTCGTGTTGCTGCACTTAACTTTTTGCTTGCTTGATCGAGTGATTGATAGGCTCTCATCTGCGACGGCCGCGTGAAACGTTTTAACCGTTTTGCGGGTTATCGCATTCCTTCGTTTATTGCTTTTGCAGATATTTCTTTTTTATATTATGCCGTACCATCATCATCATATATAGTCATCTCAGCCTATTGAAGTCCACTGTTGGACGTAAGCCTCCCCCAAAGAGCGCAAAAGAGCAGAATCTCCCGCTTTTTTCATTCATCCACTGCCAGCCATCTTCCTAAGGTCGTCGGTCCATCGAGCTCAGGGGCGTCCTACACTACGTTTGCCTAAACGTGGTCTTCACTCGAGAACCCGTTTACTCCACCTTTCATCGGTTCCGTATGCCGTTCCTTTGGTTATGCCGTAGGTATATTTTGTGTAAATTATTTTAAATTTTATTTGCTGTTTTGTATGCAAGAGATGGAACATAAACGCTAATTATGTTTTTATTTGAAGCATAAACCTTTAATACTATTGAAAATGGTTTTGCACAGCATTTTAACGACATGTAAATATTACTAATAATCCAGTTTTGCTGGGCCGTTTACCTACCTTTAATTAAATGTTGTCTGGTCGGTGAAGTTCTACGGTGCTTAATTTTCGGTCTTAACATGTATCAGGCTTCAATCAAACTTATTCTCTGACATTATTTTTATAAATTTCTGTTGAAATAATGTCAGGGAATAAGATTTCTATTTATTGATTTTGTTGAGAATACTACTGTTGTTGTAGGTGTTAAGTAAACATTTTATGCAAAACAAGAACTGCTTATCGCTAATCACTTACTTTCTCGTCGGCTTGCGATCCACTTCAAGATATAAGCTGCCAGTCAATCTCCGCCAAGTAGGGTGGGTCTCACTTAATATATCACAGTGCACGTGCCACTGATCCTTATCAGATATCAGATGATCGCGATACGCGTTATCTGTGACGCGTGCGGTCGGAGCGGAGCGCGCGGGAGCACTGCGGCGGCCGCGCCCGCGCCCGCCCCGCCCACTCCCGGCCATTGGCCAGGGGAAGGGGCGGAGCCTGCACGAGCCTGCACGGGCCCGACGCACGGGAAACCGCTCCGGCGCAGGAAAACCGCTTTCCCGCGAGAGCGAGCGAGCGGGCGGCGGCTGTGGGCGGCTTTATCGCCGCGCTCCTTCGCTTAGATTTATAGAGGGTTAGTTTTCGGCCCTAATGGAATTAGCTGCGTTTTTGTTTATGGGCACGCGGGCGCAATCAATCGCCGCGACCGCGCATCGGGCCTCTCTAATTAATTGGTAGTAGACGAATTATTTTAAATCAATCTAGACGTTAATTGATGCGGCTCGTAAATAATGATCATAGGCTAGTTACCGTTGTTCTAATTTACCCGCTCTCATAAGTTTATGAGACTATCCTTGCGGCGACTTAGCAACTGACTATTAATTTATGCCAAGTACGAACAAGTCATTTATAACTGCTTAAAAAAAATTAAGAGTGCTTGAACGATAATAATCTCTGACAATTATAAAAAATGTTAAGTGATTTACACTGTGATAATGTGGAAAGTAAACGACTCATAAGAAATTCCATTATGTCAGAATTTAAAATTTATTATAATACTATATTTAGTTAGAATTTTGACACAGTTTTTGATAAAAGTAAGGTGCCACATTAATCCACATTTGTTATAAATTTTAAGTTACAATAATGAATGTGGCGATGTGTTATTAACGAATGGACATCAAATGCCTCTTTGAAATGAAATGATTATTTATATGCCAGAAACAGGTAACAAAGGATAGACAGGTATAAATTAAAGTCCATGTTCTGCTATGCACATCTTAGCATGCAAAAGGTTTTGTGATTATAATCAACATGTCAAAGCTTATATTTAAAGTAGGTACTCGCTTACAGTGCAGCGTAGAAATTATGTTGAAGCAACAAATTATGAATCTCTAAGTAAATAAATGATTTGATTTGATTTTACGACGAAGACCCTTTTAATTTTACCCAACCAAAGACAGCTAAATATAGCAAAAGTTGCATAATAATGTGTGTACGAATATTTAACAAAATACCAACGGATATAAAAAACCAAAATATCCACGTTTTCAAGTCAAAACTATTTAGGTGGCTTATGGAACATAAAATATATGACATAAAATTTTATGGACAGTAACTTTTTATTTTAATTTGATTATTATTATACTATTGACATTATTATTTAAATTATTATTATTATTTTGACTACGTACTAATAATATTTTGTGACATTACTTATTGTTTATTACTGTAATTGCATCATAATAATTATTGTTTTAATACTTAGATTTGCATGCTAAGTAAATTTTAGCAAGACATGTGTGCCTTAGAAATTATAATACCTTTTTATACCATGTTTTTAAGCAAATAAATTTGATTTGATTTGATTTAATTTTTTTTTATTGGTAGAATTTTTATGTCAGCTGGCAACCTAATATATATTTTTAAGCCCATTGCTTAACATTTTTTTTAAACAGGGCCGTTCTATGGGCACTAGCAAATACCAACCTATCAGGATTTCTTGTGTTCCTAGGATATATTACTGCAGCATTTTTGAAAAGATACATGTGTTGTTTAACGAAACAGGACATTTCGTAGATGTATAGGGAAGGTAGAGGTAGAATATTTAATTTATAAATAGGGGTTTGCAGCTTCTGCTTGAGTTTGCCTTCTTTTTCCACATGAAAACAACCTAATGTTAATTAATGATAAAAATACAGGATAGTGATAATTTATTTTTGTCAAACAAATGTATATTATTAAATCAAAAGTTTGTTGATACCTAAAAGAAACCCCACGACAATGATTCAGCACAGGTCGAAATCTTTCTCACGCCTCATTTCAGTTTTAGCCTAAAGATCAATACTTACTCACACGACCCGCAAATCTATGAACAACCTGCTGCATTCGAAGAAGCCGCCTTATCACCGCTCTCCACAATGAGCACTGATAGGAAGCACAATAGCGCACAATGCGTGTGTAGCCGCCAAAGGACGAACGATATGACTAGGTACCCTAAGGATTAGCAACCGTGCGTTTTATGTTTGGACATAATAGTCGAAGCATTCAACTCGGTGTAACAGGATATATTAGTGTAGTATTGTCTTCTTGTGTGTAAGAGGATTTGGTGGTTTTTTGTGTGGAGGCAAAGTTGAAGATGGTATTTCCTTGGGCTTGTTCTCACAACCCTTGACTGAGGCTCGCAAAGAAAGCTTATCTTAAAAGTAGCGAGATCCATTGTATTTTATGGTTATACTAATAAACTACTAGTACTAGTAGACGCCTTTCCTTAAGCACAAACTTACAATTAAGGGCATGGTTATTTAAAAAAAACATGTACGATTCGCACTTACACTTTAAAAGCTTTAGTGCGGAACTGTCTCTGGTATGCATAGTTATTTGTGTGTGTAATAGTAAAATTATCAAATCTGAATACCTAACTAAAATATCATATTTTTGTTCTTAGCTTTCATTTTGTGGTCAACTTACATCAATTTCAACAAACCGGATAGCTGCTTTACTACATACAGAACATTTTGCCATTACATTTTGACAATATAAGCAATTGATGGTGTTTAGAAAATTCCATTAACGGCTGCTATAAAAATTCGTCGTCGCCTTATATTAATGTGTAGTAGACAATAATTAAGAGGCGAAGACATTGTCCAATTGTTAGTTATTAATCCTGGGGATGGTGTGTAAGCTTTTTGTTACTAATTACTTCAAATTGAGGTTGAATACTATCGAAGCATACGATAGCCTTGATAGTTTTTTAAGACGCTGACGTTTTATTTTTAAAAAATACAGTAAAAATGTAAGAAATTCTGATAATTTTAGTACTTTGTCTCGTATGCACTACCGTTTCCGCCAATATCTCAATCCGATTTTCCAACTAAACTCTCCGTACTTAACCCGACACCGTGTATTCATTCACAACACGAAGCTAATCTGATCATCAACGGCTTTCACATCTAAGCGGAGATAAGATAGCGCCTGATCGCGCTGATAAACCCGATAATACCTACTCGAATAACATGTAAACAACGAAACTTTGACATCGTAATTTGTATAAGGCAGGCGTTTCTTAAAATGGGATTGATGTAAACACGTTCTATTTTGTTTAAAATGTATGTTAATTATTTAAAAATATGTCGCTTTTTATATCCATTTATAACGCTAGTTGACGGTTTATTAACTGCAGAGAATGAACACAGAAAGATTGGTGTAACTTCCAACTAATTGCAAGTTTTTTTAAAATATACAATTACGTTTAGGATCATAAAAATATTAAAAACATCACTGATATAATTGATTTTTGGGACGTTTCTTAAAGACTAACCTCCCGTTATATACATACTGTATGTATTTATTTATATATCTACATTTTTTTAGCTCGGTGCGCGAGTCCGATACGTACTTGATCGGTTCAAAAAATTTAAAAACCCTCTCTTCAATCTGAGTAAAGCTTAAGACTTTGAGAATTTGCAAGACACTAAAGTCGAAGCAAGATTAGACAATTGTTGACAACAGAGATTGCTACTTAGTTTACACATTTAACATGTAAATTAGTACAACAAAGATGGCACAAGTATGCGTTTTCATTGAGCCATAATTCACCAGATGAAAAGCTAAAAAATTCATTTTTTCTGCTGTCTGATTTTCTAGGAAAATTTATGTAACTTTAACCGAGAACTTACCCATGAGGGCAGTATTGTAGTGCAGGTAATCACGGGTATATTATATAAGAGTGCGGTTTGATGTAATATCGCCGTTTGCGGCGGGTCCTGGGCGGAGCGGTTTACGAGCGGCGCGCACGCTCCGCTAAGTAACGAGCTACGAGTAATTCCGTGTGTCGCGTCAGCTCAGGAACTAATGCGTTGCTTGCATTTCGTTATGATTTCCGTAGATAGACTACTTACGAACCTACCTTTGGACACAGGACCTAATCGTCCCCATACTACCCGTAGTATGTAAATCGTCCGTAGCCTGAAATTTAAATCTAAATAAAATAAAATAAACATTTTTTTTTGTTTTGCATTCAAAACTCGTTAACTAAACGTTGAGTTCGATTAAACTCTCAATGAAGGTCACCGACTTCAAAAATAACTGATTAGGTGTAGTAAATTTTAGCTTTAGTTTATTTTTAAAGTCTCTTTTAGTTTTTTTATATAACTTTATTGTTATTCACATAGGGTTCCGTAGTCCTGACAAGGAGGAGAGTTTCGTCATGTCCGTCCGTCTGTCCGGTACCTTGATTCCGTATCTTGCAAAAGCAATGCGATAGCAAAAATTGTCCATTCTGACTTTAAAATCGCAAAATGACAGAAAAAAACAAAAAAAACAATCTACTGTCAGTGCTGCCCATAGATTTTGTCACTTACCATCAATCGGGCGATGACCGTGCGATTATTGCTGATTGCTATTTTTTAGGGAATAAGGGTACCAGACGACATTTTTTTTGTAAAATAAAATAAATTAAACTAAAATTATGCTATATTTTGTTTAAAACACCTACACCTGTCCTACTAGTCTGCTCGTATATATCGTTTCTTTTTATTCATTAAATAAATAAAAAAATTCGTTCAGGGTAGTAAGTAAATAAGTACTTAAATACTTTCATCCATTCTAATGGAGGCAGATATTTTTGAAACACCAATAACAGAAAATGATTTAACTTCCAGGTGCAAACACTTGAATAAGTTATTAAAAGTTAACAAACACTACGTGCCCTATTTTTTTAAACTTCTGTTGATTTCCCTGAGGTTGTATCAATCCCAAAAAAATTTATAATATTGACGAAAATATCGGCGTGTAACTTAACTTGTCAGTGTGTGACTTTTTAAGTCGGATATAAATAGGAATCCTGACCAAGATACAGCGACCATTGGTTTTTTTACCTTAAAAAAAACACCTACAGCACAAATCCTAGCAGTTGACATAATATTATTTTAAGCACAATATTTACATATTTAATATAGCTTAGAGTAGATATTTTAGTACCAGGATTAGCCCTTGAGAGGTTTCTATAGAATCACAAGTATACCTAAATATAAATGAATAAAAAATAAATAAAATTATTTATTCAGCTCAGTTAACATGTACATAGTTTAGCTACTGCTATTACACAACAAGTAGATTAAATATTACAGAGTTTTAAAAACAAATATACCTAAACCTACATATAATATTTTCTATTCTTCTATTCCTACATATTCGATGCATCGTGCGTAAAGATCGGTGTAGGCAGGAAAACAAACACGCAAGTAAAATAATATTAAATAATAATAATAAATATTAGACAACATCACATACATTGCTCTGATCCTAAGGTAAGTAGCTAAAGCACTTGTGTTATAGAAATCAGAAACAACGTCGGTACCACAACCCAGACCCGAGACAATATAGAAAAGTTCGTTTTCCACATTGACCCGTCCGGGGATCGAACCCGGAACCTCAGAGATAGCGGCGCCATATACATAATATATCAAAATCAATATAGTGATAATATACAGTTGTTTTATACTTAAAATCCCCCACAGCGCAGGCGATACATATTCCCAATGCCCTGAATGCTCAGGAGCCAGTTACTGGCTTGTTTTATACTAGACAGAAAATTTGTAACTCTTTGTATCTGTTGTTAGTTTTTTATTTATGTAAGTCTTTAAAGAGGTGCTCGTAGCTCAGTGGCGGCAGCGCTTTGGTATCGATTACTAAAGTTAAGCAACCAACGCCGCGGTCGTGAGTGGATGGGTGACCATTCCGACCATATTTAGTGACATTTATCACGAGCATCTCCGTGCTTCGAAAGACACGTTCAAAGTTGCTCCCGGCCAATATCGCTTGATATTGGTCGTGAAGCCTAGTCAGAGGCCTTAAAGCGGCTTGATAACATCTGACAGTAAGGTTTAGTCACTGGCCTTACAACACCCCTCCACCAATCCGCACCAGGCCCGCGTGGTGGAGTATGGCCCAAACCACCTCATAGTTGAGGTGAGGCCTGTGCCCTGCAGTGGGACGTATATAGGCATACTTTCAGTCTTTAAATAAGTCATAAAACTTAAACAGGTCCACACCACGCTTTGGCTAACAGCTGGTCTAGTGAAGTGTCTGTAAACAAAAATATATATATTCTAGCTTGACTATGGGGTTCGGTCTCCTGGCTACTAATCCGATCGAATTAGTAGTTAAAAGAGATCGAATCCCGCAATGGGTGAATGTTTGTGCGTTGGGTCCGAGCAGTCATGGATTTCTATATATTAAATATCTTTCAAATGTTTATTTTTGCATTTAAGTACATTTAATGTATTGTCGCTATGTACGAACTTTGGTTAATTAGATAGCTAGATAATTCGTGTTATTTAACTTTTACTTTTCCAAATTTTGTAGTACTTACTCGTACTACTCTGTATCCGAATGCCGTCCTCCTGAGTTCATTTCTGCGCCCGTGACTACGAGTACAGTATGTAAAATTTCTTGATAATCGTCGATGGAGTTGTTAAAACGTGAAAACGTAGCAAAAGAAACCTATTCTCGCATTTATAATATTAGTGGATAATCCAGGGGGATCGATATTCATATTTTTTTACATTTCTTTCAAATAAAACATTGCGTAAATATACTTACTAAAATGTGTGTCGTAACTGCAATAAAATATATAGTTTTCCTAAAAAGCGTACACCTTAATAATCATATTTTAGATTCAATCAAATCAACCTTCATTAGACATGATGACGATGCGCTATAGGTAACGCTAAATCTAGACTAGTACAGTACTAGTGACATTTAGAATAATATGTATCCGGAGTTCTCTAAGTGCTCCTAGTGGAGAGAGTATGATCTTATGAGCAAACGTGACCAATTATATCATGTCAACTCCATAAAATCAAAACCACTTATTTCTGCAAATTGGCCATTAAGGGCACTTTTACGCGTCCCAATAATATTTTTTACCCTACCACTGCTTCTGGTCAATTTGTGGGCTACCTAAAGCTAACTCCATATTATCTTATTGTAATTGTATTCAAGTAGCATTGCTAAGTCATTCGTTTAAAAGCTCTCAACTTTATAGTAGTCATACAGACCATAATAACTGCTGAACAAAACACACATGTAAAAATATTACGCATACATGTAATAGTACCCGGCAGTATTATAACCGCTTTCTTACATTGTGTATGACAAGTAATGGTCACGGTTTTATAACGTGCCACTGACAAGTATAATATTTAAGGCCTTCACACGCTTGAATGACCTCGACGCGTCGCGCCCATACAATTACGCGCGTGCGGATGACCTCTGAATATCGGAAAAACATGTTTTTAATGAAATTAATGCTATAAACAACAATTTTTAAATAAAACTCTCAACTCAAAACATGTATATTTCCAAAATCTTGTATTGTGTGAAAACAGTAACGAAATAGCTTGTGCCGTTTAAGAGAACATTTGCAGTTTATGAAAAAATAGACACTTTTTTGTGCATGTTTTAATCCAAGGGACTTAATGGAAAATCAAAATTATTCAATTCGAGATGCTTATTAAATCCTCTTCTAGCGTATCGTATTTATTTTTTTTAGATTTAAGTAACATGTATTCTGACAATTTGATTATCAAATTCGAGATTTTAAGCACTTGGGTGGTGTTAAGGCCTTAAGCGAGCAAGACGAGAATTGACATAAAGAATTGAATTTTAGTATCTCATACCAAGTTGTAGAATATTTTTGATAACTTTGCACTTATTATTTGTAATTAATCACTTTGCTTTTTAGGGTTCTATACCCAAAGGGTAAAACGCGACTCTACTAAGACTCCGCTGTCTGTCTGTTATCAGGCTGTATCTCATTAACCGTGATAGTGAGACAGTTGAAATTTTCAAAGATGATGTATTTCTGTTGCTGCTCTAATAACAAAATAATACTAAAAAACAGAATAAAATAAATATTTAACGGGCTCCAATACAACATACATGATTTTTTTGTGTTTTTTCGACTCGCACTTGCCGGGTTTTTGAATATTTTTACATTATGACATTATATTGCAGGCTGTTGTTTTACTTTTCTTTATTCATAATAATCGTAAAGACTGTAAGAACTTGGGTACTAGTTATTCCATAACGCAAATAAGCTTGCAAACTCTAACGCGTAATGTGTACTACCGAAGTAGAAAGGTGCAAATATTCTCAGCTTTTCAAATACAGAGCGAGCCCACCTAGAGTTCACTTCCGATATACTAACTACTATCGAGTCTTAATCGAGAGAGCGGAACGCGGCCAACCGATGCGATCAATCGATCGATTCGAAATACTGCGTTGAAACTTAGTGGGTCTCAACCTATTAGCGCTATTCTATATTTACTTAAAATTTACCTCCATATTATTCCAAAATGCCCAGAACCTGTTACAAATAGCCCCAAACAAGAGGTTTTAACCGTTGCCTTTTTCAGATAAATTTATAACAAAAATTAGTTATAATAGGAGTCCAAAGGCTTATATTTAATAAATTATTAAGGAATTAGGTAAATATAATTTTAATTTTGTTGTTTGACATACTACCTTAATAGGTTAATTAATAGCACCATAATTCTAAAATACACACAACATATAAACCGGAGTACGAAACGAGATTAAACATCTGGAAGATAAGGAAAAGCTAATTACATAGCCTAAAACACGTTCAATACAAAATTTTAGTATGGAACGTGTTTACGTCTATGAAACAGGACTTATATACTAAATCATTTTCGCGATTTCATGAGTTTTGTTAAAAGTGACACTTTACCTTATTTTAGAGTTTGTATGAAGTTTATTTATTCTGTAGAAATCTGTTTTGTTTACTTTATTAAGGCATTGTAGTAACATTAAAAAGATCTTAATATTCTGATGCAAAAGCAAAACTAGCCACCATATACAAAATACTGGCATAAATGGTGTGTTTATTTTGCATTAAGCTGTTGGTGTACCGGTTCAATAAAATAAAATAATTAATTACAATAAAATTAGAAGATAATTTTTATTTTATATTATAAGATATTTAAAAACACGCCTCGTAGATTTTTTCGTCTACTTCACTATAAACTAACAAATATCAATAAGGTTCTCGAATGGAGACCACGCTTAGGCAAACGTAGTGTAGGACGCCCCCCGGCTAGATGGACCGATGACCTAAAGAAGGCAGCTGGCAGCGACTGGATGCAAAAGGCGGGAGATCGTGCGCTGTGGCGCTCCTTGGAGGAGGCCTATATCCAGCAGTGGACTGCAACAGGCTGATATGATGAACAAATATCCTAACTTAATGTAAATTGTCACTAAAATCGGTAAACTCTACACATGAAAACCACCACAAAGTTCTTCGCTCGACACAAAGCCTCCGTCTAGCTCAATACAAGCCGGCCGTATATTTTAATGATGGTTAATAAACTTGTATTTAGTCATAAAAGTTTCCATCAAAATGGGTGCTTCCCAAATTAATTGTAGCAAATCGATTCGGAAACTCTTTATTATAAAATAGATAGTTGGATACATTTTTATAGATTTTTGCGTTCCTTGACATTATAAAATTCATATAAATATCACCAAATCGTAAACTCATTAGTAAACAAATATTTGACGTCTAAAATTTTAGTTTTTATTGCTTACTTGTAATCTGTTTCAGAATTGCTAATGTTAAATTTGCTTGTTTTGTTTTCTTTCTCTATAATAATAGTATCAATGCTAAATGTTAGTCTCCTACTCCCATCTTTATCGTATCATGTAAACATTCGTAAACTTGTAGATCATGGCAAGCTTTCTTTGTATTGTAAATATTTGTTTTTAGCAATTCCATGCAAGGTTTAATTAAAGATAAATAACACTTGAAAAAATCATACGAGTACTTCGGCACTCGCCCGGTATGCGATCTTTTTTTGTATTTTGAAGTATCAATGTAAAGTTTCAAATGAACAAGAAATCAAATCAATCCAATACTTAAATAGTGTCAAAATGGACACAGTTGTTCATTTGTAATTCAGTTTCAGTTGAATGTATTTGTATACTAAATTAGTACCTACTTTAATTTGTAGCAATGAGTACCTACTTAATTGAATTTGTAATTCTTTTTATTATTATTAATTCGGCTAAAGACAAAATAGTTCAACAACCCGTCAGAACCTACATGAATCATTATCATATTCATTTATACACTTAATAATATGAAGTTCATCATGTTTATGTAAACAGTAGTCCAAAACGGGTAATAAGTATAGTAAAAAAAATACAGGGCGACTTATTTGTTAAAATGCCTCACAGGCAGAATGTAAAAATCAAATTCACTCTTCCGGAGCTTCATTACAAATGCTACAATATGTTAAGCTTATTTTAATAAATCAGAAGAAAATTTGTTATGTGGTATAAATAAAGAACGTTTAAAAATTTATAAAACTAACTGCAAACACCAAGTTTTTTTATTGCATGTGTAGGACGTTTTTTTTTTTGTTGGATTCGACTACTTAACTAATGAGCACGACTTTTTTCCTTTTCCACGCGTTACTAACCTGCACAACGTGCTCATTAATGAAAAGGCCTTTGGCCCTGGTCCATTTATTTGACATAAATGCATTTGACGTAAATAAAATAACATTATATGACTCCAATATTAACCCATTAGCTGCGGCCACAACACGAGTCGACAACTGGCAACAATGCCTTATAAATCGTATTCCTGATAAGGGCGAATTGGCCGTGGATTCGGGCGCTTTGAGCTATCCTATTATTCGTGGCGATAAAAAAGGAATAAAGTCTCGGCTAAACGCAGGAATGTTGTAGAGTTCGTTTTAGGCGGCGCCGGCGCCGGCCGCATTAGCCCACTCCGGCCGACAACGGTTACACATTAGCCCCTCTGTCTGCGTGCGCGCATCCCGCAACGACACAACCACACGTATACGTGCAAACTGATTTGAACTTTCAGCTCTTTTTTTAAGGTTCAATTTGTTTTAATGAATACGACTCCTATACTTCTTAAAATGTGACAGACTCAATAAACGTTCCGAATCGAATAGGCGTATCTCCAATATCAAAAGTGTAGGACTCAACCAAATCAAGCTGATACTAAAGTTGTGAATTGTTAAGTAGCATGTGTGCACATATTGAGTATAGAACGAGAGCGTCACCCGCCCACTTATCGATCGGACAATTTAGCCGATACGTGTATACGTGTAATATATCAAGGCGCAGTGCTCGCGGCCTAATGAGCAGATTGCGGCCGTCGGCGCGCGCGACGCCGCGTCACTCACCCCCGAGTTACGAGTCTGTGACGAGCCTTATCGCCCTCTAATGGCGCCCTGGAATTTGCCATAGGATTATGGCCAATTAACTCAGCTCTATGTCAATACAACTTATAAGGAAAACTTGTTTCAATCAAATTTCTGTACGAGTATATTTTTATTGCAGTCTATTCAACCATAGCGTTACAAGATACTGAATGAAAATGAAAAAAAATATGTTCATAATAATGTTGTAACATAAGAACACGTCATTATTAATTAGGACAGTATTCACTTAAAGTTTCGTGACCGTCTGGTGCAGTGCTCCGGACTACAAAACCTGGTGGTTTCGGGTTCGAAATGGCAAATGTTTGTATGACAAGTATTTGTATATAAGTAATGGATGTTTATAATCGTATTTAAGTATGTTTGTCACTCACCTAGTCGCCATTATACAAGCTTTAGTTTGTGGTAATCATTTATTTATTTAAAGTTAGATGCTTTCACAATATTTTTAAATCAAAAAATGGAATGTGCATCGCCATTGTTTAAAAATTCTAAGTCTAGAATATAATATTATATTTTTAGTCAACAGATTTCAAACTGACGACGACCGAATTTTATGTTCGTGCTTTTCATCATCATCATCATCTCAGCCACAGGACGTCCACTGCTAAACATAGGCCTCCCCCAGTGACTTCTAGATCGGCCGGTTGGAAGCGGCCTGCATCCAGCGTTGTCCTGCAACCTTTACCAGGTCGTCTGCCCACCTTGTGGGTGTGAGTCCCACGCTGCGCTTGCCGGTACGTGGCCTCCATTCCATAACCATTCTACCCCATCGGCCGTCAGTTCTACGTGCTATGTGCCCCGCCCATTGCCACTTTAGCTGGCTAATCCGTCGGGCTATGTCAGCGACTTTTGTTCGTTCACGGATATCTTCATGTTCTTGCTTTTGGCTGGCTAAAAATGTGATTCTTTCTTCATGTAACTTAGCTTTAATGTTTTATCTTTGTGCAATGATGTCATTGCTATCGTTTAGGATATTGATCCCTTTGACAAGTTTTCAGTTCATTGTTGATTTGAGACTAATATTATTATGAATTATATTTTATTCCATACAATAAATTGTATTGTTGATTAAAAGTCTGTATTTTACCAATAATTGTTGGCTGAAGGATGACGAGTGCCATAACTCCTCTAATGCAGACTAAAATAATGATATGAATGTATCCTCCGCTCTACTTTACGTAACTAAGACTGAACTATGTTACAAGTCTAAGTCTGAATTCTGACTAAATGAGTTGCGTTGCAACGACGAGCTCAACAAAATATAGCAAACACTATAAAGTAAGACATTCCTTAGATTTTGATCAACTGGTTGTGAAAACCAGGGTTTATACGATATTAAAATACATCAGTATAGTATCTATTAAACCACTTATAGGTCTTCACAAGTAGCGATTATCTAGGAATTAACAAAACATATCAACATAGCAAAAACTTTGAGAACGAATCAACATTCAAAGTCTCACACTTTTATAATCTTAGAGCATTCAACCAACATGCTCTAAGTTTATAATAGTAAAATAATAAATCAAATTTAAAAAAATAACTATGCTTTTTAATTATTAACTGCCGCCTCACCGCACTAACACTGGTATGGTAAATGTCCAACTTGCCATCTAAAATAATTTCATTTAACTTGCGACCAGCACGCCAGAGGTAACTATTTTGCTTATAATTAGTTTTCACTGTTGGGAGATAAAATGGAGCGTTACGACGCAACTTATATAGTTACAGCACCATACCAAGAGTACAGATTTTTTTCATAAATTTTGCCGTCTGTTGTTAAGAAAATAATCATACGTCATCGTCAAGAACGAGCGATTATAACGTAATATATCGTACAGCATTTTTCCTTTAATACAAAGTTGTCGCAAGATTTTTTTCCTGTTTAAAATTTTAGCGGTTCATACAGTTTTAGTTTGTTTTGAAATCGGAGTGAAAAAATAAGAGAAGTAGTAGCTCAATTGTTGAAGATCCGGAGACCCCGGATCTTCAACAATTGCCTTACATCTTTGAGTAATGACTTTACATTCCATCTCGTACCTCTGAATTTTTCAGAATCTGACGATTGCTGACTGACAATATCGTCTTGCTGGCCGAAACACCGAAAACTTTGAGGAAAATATTAATGTTCGCCCGGAATGTCTAAGACTCAACTCGGTCTAGCTAGACGATGTGGAGAGGCAACGAAGCGCCAGTGTTGCGATCACCGTGGAAAACAAAAGCGTCGAAGGGCTAGAGGAATACATTACTTGGGCCACAAGATAAAGTTAGGCAGAGACTCGTTCAACATCGAGATAGATAGACGAGTGTAGTTGGCCTTTTTTAGACTGGAACGTCAAAAATCTCTCAAACGTAAATTCAAGAGTATAATCAGTGCGTAATCCATGTAATGACTTATGCCTGCAAAACATGGACGCTACTGTTGGGCTTCTATTTACCCAGTAGTGACCCAAAGGGCAGTCAATACTAGCAATTGCTCTACGTCGTTCAAATAGCGCGAAACTATGGAAATTATCCGCTAGCGCACTAAAGTTACAAACGGCGGCAATAAAGTAATATAGTCCTCCTTGTCGTGTCCGACAACGGCGACCTCAGACTCTTCTATCGTGAGCACGAATGTGGCTGGCGAAGCCAAACTTTGATTTGAACACCCGGTCACATAGGGGGCAGAATAGCTGTCCATCCGCGTTATAGGTGTAGTTGTAGCTGGGTTTAGGACGATTCTTGCGAGTTTGGCACTTTTCGTCGAGTTCCTTCAGACGACACTCTTTAAAGATGGCTACCCCTTTTTTTACAGAATGACGCCACTCGGGTCTGAGAACAGCAAGCTCCTCCCACCATTCAGTGGAGATACCGCAAGCGGCCAGGTTACGTTTTAAAACGTCCTTGTACCGCAGATACTGCCCCCCGCGTTTGCGCTTTCCACTAGCTAATTCAGAGTAGAAAACTGACTTTGGGAGTCTACAGTCATCCATACGGTGGACGTGACCACACCATCTTAACTGCATCTTCATGAGTAATGCCTCCATGCCGACCATACCCACGGCACTACTGAAATGGCAATATGCAGGCCGCGTCTGACGTCGAGACAATTAAAGTTAGGATCACAACGTCCCGTTCTGGAGACCCCGTACAGGAAGACGAAGTTCGGGCAGATTACCAGTCAGATAATCAGAAAAAGAAAGCCTGACCTAGATCACCTAAGAATCGCCGCACGAGCTGAAGCTCTTTCCAGCTAGCTCTTGAAAGAGGCATATGCTCGACAGTGGACCAAGCGGTTCACGGAAGGAGAAGACGAATGTATGTTGTTTTGTTTTTGATCTGGCTTTAGAAAGTGTTTAGCTCGCTACAACCACTTTTCATTTAATTTTAATTTATCATAATTTCTATTTTTCTAATTGTGTGTCATTTGTTATACATATAATCTCTATAAGTGTAGACTTGTAAATGACTTCCAATGTTTCAATTTGTATGTACTATTAAAATTGTAATAGTCGATAGTCTTCCTAAATCCAATAAATAAAATAAAATAAAAGTATGGATTTATATACTTCTTACTCGGCTCTGAAGGAAAGCACCGCAAGTAAACTTCCATTTCAGATACACTGGATGCGTTTCCAAAGTGATCTAGTTTCTAGGAACTAGAAATAGGTCTTAGGGTTGCGTAGGTCAGATGCCAAATACTTGAAATGTAATTGTAACTAGATTTGCCGCATTTTGCATTTTAGCCTAACGTACCGTCTAGGAGCGGAACAAAGCGATAAGAAGAAGAAAATAGAGTAAAAAAACAGTAATTTTCTCACACTCCGATGAAATATTACAGTTTTTATAATGTAGAGATCACATTATTTATTACAAATAAAGTTTATTTATTTATACAATAAGCCCATGCTCTATTGCCATTAACCAGTAACAAACCACTAATGAAAATGACATAATTTAATCTAAAAGTAGGGGACTCCTCTCGAACTAACTCGTTATTAGTCTTAAGTACTTACCTACCTGAATCAATACATGGTGTCAAAGGGAAGGATACCTTGCCATCATGTGCTATTTGTCCGTCAGTCTAACACAGCAAAATTAATTAATGTTTACACATCGACATTATAACTGCCATAATGATCGTCAGGTATTTAGCATTGGACATCCAATCCAATGCCAATCCAATTGACAGATTTGAGATTATTTTAAGTGTTTATGGTTACCCAACCATAAACTCAAAACAATCTCAAATCTGTCAAATTTTGTACGTTATGACGTACGAAATTTACAGAAGAGTGCGTGGTTACCCCCCAGATATTTTAAAGCATTGTCTTTGCCCAAATAGTAAGCACAGTAGTCGACTCTTTTGGTGCTAGGTACACATTGTCACGCAATTAGACGACTGTCTGTCTTATAGTGAGTCGCACTCCTGACTTGCCTGACAAAGCCCGCGCTTGCGGGTTCAAATCCCGCCAGGGGTAAGTGCTTGTGCATGGATGCATTGTAATTGTACTTGAGTCATGATTTATGGTTTTATTGAAATGAAATTATTTATTCTGTATATAGGCCCTTCTCCGGGCACTAATACACGTCCCAAAATATAACTTAGCCCTACCACGGACCACTGCTTCGGGACAACATATCGGCTGGTGATAAGAAGAAGAAGAAGAATAAGTAATGTATTTAGAAGTTTGTCTATGCGTTCTCTCAGTTCTTTAGCATAGCAAAATGTAAGTATTCAACACTGTTCCAAGTAATCCATAGTTTAAGCTATTACAATTTCTAAGGATTAAATCAACAAAATGGTAAAACATCTGACATTTTTTATTCTGAGTTTTCTTAGTTACTACCATTCCTTTTAAATAAAAAGGCGCAAAATTAAGTAACATTTTATAATAAAGCCCTTTTAATCCGAAATTGCTACAATTTGACAGAACATAGTTGCAAACTTTATATTTAAATTATGTCACGCAATTCGGTGTGCCTCCTGGCATAGGCCTCCTTCAGCTCTTTCCACTGAGCTTCTTTTATTTATTTCCTTGTCTTTCTTAGTCTGTAAGTCTTCGGGGGATATAATTTGTCCTAGGTAAACATATTTATTTACATATTCCAGTCTGTTTCTGTGAACCTCTATGTTGACTTCTGTGGAGTTGGTCATCAGTTTTGTTTTGTTAGCATTCATTACTAAACCCACAGCTCTGCTATTTGCGTCTATTTATAATTAAATTAAGTTGAATATAATTATTGTGTTAATATTACACAGGTGTTATACAGAAGTCCATAAACAAATCATTATATTATACCCTACTAAGTAGCGTTTATGAAAACAAAATGTTTAATTACTGCTTCACATCATCACCAGCCTATATCAGTCCACTGCTGGACACAGGCCTCTCCAAAAGGAGGATTTTGCCATAATCGCCACGCTTGGCAAGCGGGTTGGCGATCGCAGTTTGGCCAATGGTGGAGAGGAGACGCTGCTGCCCGTCTTTTTGTGGCGGTTCTCTTGTAGTCGCCTCTTACGACACCCATAGAAAGAGAAGGGGTGGTGCAATTCTTTTAAAGTGCCGGCACCACACGACATACGGCAAACTTAAACATTAAATGGAATAGTTTTTATAAATAACGCAGTAACACAATACTATGACGTTTACTTTATTTGCCACTAAATGAAACGGAACAGAATATTTACCTTTTTTTTCACAACATACTACAACAAGTATATATTGTATACCCCGTTCTTACCTTAGTAGAATGAAAATAAACAAATACAACATTTCCCAGTGCAAATGGGTATGGAAGCGCCATCTGTCGTCCTCGCGCAAAATTACATTTTCTGTGTAACGCTCTGCCATTAGTAAGTACCTCTCACGTGTTCGTTTGGCGCTAGTGCGCTCGTATTTCTACTTAGTTATCCTACCAGTGGCTCATTAGGACGAACTTAGTTCACTGAGTTATGTGGAGAGGGCGGTGTAGAGCTCACCTTGTGATCAACGAATCAGATTTTAGAGACTCGTATTGTGTAGATTGTAGGAATTTTAGGATTGGCCTCTATTATTATGAGTAATAAATAAATGATTACTTATTTAATATGAGTTTTACTGTAAGTAGTAACGTGTAGTTATTATTGAAAAATATTGATCTTACACCAATCACACCTAGCCGCAAATAAGCAAAGGCGGTGGTAAAAAGTAATTTTAATGTTTCAAAGTTGTGGAACTCTAACATGTGTGCAGTTTTGGATTTTATCAACGCGATTACGAGACTTATAAGTCTTCGTAAATTACAAAAGTTGTTCCAACTAAAAAGTAAGGATGGTGAAGTGAATTGCTTGCTTTAAATTGCCGAAGCTTTTCTTTGATAGATAATAACGACAGTAAAATGTATGTATTGTATGATTAAAACAATACGGACATGAGTAAATAATTTGCCCTTGTCACAGACCGCACCCTCTATAAACACTTATGACTTTACTACTCGTACCCGTACGTACTTAATATAATGTAGTGAGTGGAGCGAAATTGTTGACAAATATGTTTACCTGGGACAAGTGATCCAGTTGGGTAGGTCCAATTTTGAGAAAGAGGTCAATCGACGAATCCAACCCGGATGGGCAGCGTTCGGGAAACTACGCAACATCTTCTCGTCCAAAATACCTCAGTGCCTAAAGACTAAAGTATACAACCAGTGTGTGTTACCAGTGATGACATACGGAACTGAAACGTGGCCTCTTACTATGGGCCTTATTAAGAAGCTTAAAGTTGCACAGCGCGCTATGGAAAGGGCTATGCTCGGTGTTTCTTTGCGAGATCAAATCAGAAATGAGGAGATCCGTGAACGAACCAAAGTCGCTGACATAGCCCGACGGATTAGCCGGCTGAAGTGGCAGTGGGCGGGGCACATAGCACGTAGAACTGACGGCCGATGGGGCAGAAAGGTTCTGGAATGGAGGCCGCGTATCGGCAAGCGCAGCGTAGGACGCCCACCCACAAGGTGGCCAGACGACCTGGTAAAGTTTGCAGGACGACGCTGGATGCAGGCCGCTTCCAATCGGCCGATTTGGAAGTCACTGGGGGAGGCCTATGTTCAGCAGTGGACGTCCTGTGGCTGAGATGATGATGATGATGATGATGAGTGGAGCATACGTGCAACTGTCGCAGAATAGACAAGTTTGAAATTTTATTTATACAATTCAATATATTTTTCATTTGATCAACAAAAAGGAACGTGCCTTGTGTTGGGGCAAAAATCAGTACTTGACTGGTCCTATTACTCTCTCAGTACCACATACAAAGCTCATCTGTTTTTTTAATACCTAGCAGTTACGGGTAGTAGGTCAAGAGTAAGCCTACTAATAATTAAATTTATTATTCATTCACTAGCTGTCTCTGCATCTAAGTCTTGTCCAAAGTCATTCTTCTGTCCCATGCGCCCGTTGTATCAAAATATTCACGGAAAATAGAGCGTTCAGTATTTCATTCACTCACACACTTGGAAACTTAAAAAAAATATACAAACATTGTCTTAAAAATTGCAAACTCAACGAAGAAGAAAGTCGAGCCCTTTTGGCTGTGGATTTTCATTGGCATAGATTTAGCCAGGATTTAAGTAGCTCTGTGTTATATTAACCCAGAATATCCATGTATTTGACATCTAAATCAGTAAAGCCGTTTATGCAAAATTACAACGTACTACATGCATAAGCTTATAGCTTTTTATCTGTTTTCACTTTCAACGTCTTTCACTTCAGTAAGTGACAACAATGAATTGGATATTTTACTTATGGGTCGAAAAAGGTGTGAAGACATTCAGTGCGTCAGATTTTTGTTGCTAAGTCATGAATTTGAATGCTTACAAAGAGATCAAGTGAAATAAAAAATATTAATTATGTTAAAAATTATAATTTCCTAATTACACCACATTACAATAAACTACGACAAATTATAAATAGTACAGACCTATAGAAAACACTTGACAATTGTCACATTTACACGCTATTAAACAATACTTAAATATATTAATTAATAAATTCGTCGCTTATTATAAGTAACTTGTCTGTAGTAGGTAATCGTTGCGCGTATCCACTTAGAGCTGCCTGAAACTTTGACTCGAATTTGTAACTAAATTGTTTATTTTCTGCTTTACAAAACTGACCTAAAGTTCTTGGTTAGAAAATGATCTTGGAAGTCTTTTATCTAAGTGTAGCACAAATAACTAAATAAAAAGATGAGAAACAATAAAATACGAGTATGACATGTGTAAATGAGCGGTAGAGTAAACAATTACTAAAACTCCTCAAACATCACGGAAAATTTGTCCAATTGTGTAACGTGAGACTGCGCAAACGCACTGCTCCATAAACCGTAGCAGAAATTTGAACGCAGCTACACTATTTGAGAATTAACTTAAGCAAACTATGCGTCAGTTGACGTCCAAGCGACGACACTACAGATAAAGTTATTTTACAAAATTAATAGACTCATTCGTCTTTTATATTTGGCTCAAAGCTGTTTTTTGTTCTTTAATTTTACATAATAATTCACAATATTTACAAAGGCAGAGCGGACCCATGTATTCTACATCATCACATCCATTTT
Organism: Anania fuscalis; assembly: GCA_950371115.1. Classification (NCBI taxonomy): domain Eukaryota; kingdom Metazoa; phylum Arthropoda; class Insecta; order Lepidoptera; family Crambidae; genus Anania; species Anania fuscalis. The sequence goes on from OX493329.1 coordinate 23,261,642, forward strand.
ATACATTTCACAATATATTTAGTCAATTCTTAAAAAAAAAATTGCACTGTATTTTTTTATCGGATAACCTTGGGATTATTGGTGATTCAGATAACACTGGGTCATGCCATGGTCAACCGGTAACGTAGTTGTTGTAGGTTCGAAGGTCTGATAGTAATCGCTTCAAATATTGCGATGCACGATAGGTACTACCATCTTGGACAAGCGTAGTCTAATAAAACAAAACAAAACGCTAGAATAAAGAGACGGGCTTGAAATCCCAAATTATATCAATAGAAATTCTCCCTCTAATTAAGGCGAATTTATTGCCATAAAAATCCCTTTTATTCCTATAGGTGTCGTACGAGGCGACTACGGGAGAACCGCCATAAAAAGACGGGCAGCAGCGTCTCCTCTCCACCATTGGCCAAATTACGATCGCCAACCCGCCTGCCAAGCGTGGCGATTATGGAAAAATCCTCCTTTTGGAGAGGCCTGTGTCCAGCAGTGGACTGATATAGGCTGGTGATGATGTGAAGCAGTAATTAAACATTTTGTTTGTATAATGATTATGATTTGTTTATGGACTTCTGTATAACACCTGTGTAATGCTAACACAATAAATATATTCAACTTTATTTAATTATAAATAGACGAAAAAAGCAGAGCTGTGGGTTTAGTAATGAATGCTAACAAAACAAAACTGATGACCAACTCCACAGAAGTCAACATAGAGGTTCACAGAAACAGACTGGAATATGTAAATAAATATGTTTACCTAGGACAAATTATATCCCCCGAAGACTCTATGTCCAAGGAAATAAATAAAAGAAGCTCAGTGGGAAGAGCTGAAGGAGGCCTATGCCAGGAGGTACACCGAATTGCGTGACATAATTTAAATATAAAGTTTGTAACTATGTACTGTATAGGCTGGTGATGATGATGATGATGATGATGAATGCCATAATGCACAATTTCATCCAAGAGAATTTAATTACAGAAGGAAGGGAATTACAGAGAGCTTGCTTAGAAGAAGCCTTAGCATAATTAATTTACATTTATTACATATTAAGAAACAAGAGACATGGGTCCGCTGAAGTGTCGCCTAATGCTACGCTATGTACAGGATGCGCAGGCGCAGGTCACGGCGGGCGGTAGGGCGCCGGCGCGCCGAGCTCTAGCGCTGATACCCTGCGGGACACAAGCATATCACAATGTTTTAATTTACTAATTTTATAATTGTTTAACTACGGAATGGTGTTCCTACCACAAATGTTAAACTCTTAAGGTTCACAATTAAAGTGCAAGTTTTTTTTTAAATTCACAAAGTTGGAAATGTTTAAAGATTTGCTTATAATATCATAATATCCTCACAGCACAGTGCTATGCTAATGTTTAGGTAGTTACAATAAAATGTCATTATTTCTGATAGTTATCACTAAATCAACCGTTTGTCCAAAATAGTACTTAAAAAAAAGCAACAAAAGCAGCAGTGCAATTTATCGAGATAAAAAAGTCGTGTCATTAATGGGATATAAAAAGTTCGCAGTACAGTTTGATTTTAGTCTGTCTCAAATTTCGATATAGGTAGGTAGTTGATTATGAGGATTCAAATACATAGATTCTAGTACTTTGCGTACATACATACCGTGTGATCACAGTAAATAATATTACAAAGAAAAAACACAATATCGATGAGATCGACGGATATAGCGTGTCATGCGTCGGCGAATGTGACAAGACACGATAAGATTCTAATCAGTTGTGAAATCAGTTCGGCTGTCTCAATCTGATCGACATGTTACTTTCGTGGAAAAATACAGGAACAAATGTTTTTAAAGTACACTAAGAACTAAACATGCAATGACATTTATGAATTATGAGTAGATAGTAATGTTTTATAATTAAAAATTACGAGATAATACATATTTGAAACGATATCTTATGTTACGATATGTTGTGGCCACAAACATAAAGCCACACAATATTTTGTAACTTTTAAAAAAAGGTTAAATAAGGTACTTCGGGTGATTTAAAATGTCCCAACACCAGCGTTCGGCTCTACTAAGTAGGTGAGCGAAGAGCACACATTGTAAAAATAGCTGAAAGTGAAACAACAGCCGAGTCTAAGCGCAGCGTAAACCTTGAGATAACGAGCACTAAGACTCGCGCAAATACGCGCGAGCGGAGACAGGCAGACGAACGTTCGAGCACAGGGTTAGTGAACACACACAAAATGCCAAGACCATGTTAGTGCTAGAGGCGAGCCGATATGTAGTACCTAGGAGTGCTAGAGCAGGAGTTACAGTTGAAGACAGGTGTTTGCAAAGTTGTGTGCACGAAGCCTAAAGAAGTGCAGGAGAAATGTAAAAATAAAGTGCTTGGTGGTTTTCTAAAATACAAGTAAAACTATAAAACTAACTAGCATTCATGCCGTTGTCAAGATTGAATTGATTCAAGAAGTATAATCTATCATATTTAATGGAAAAGATTGCAATACAGGCTGGCAACCCACAAGCACATTTCTGGAGTATTCGTGTACTCACATATCGGCTTGATGGCGCACAGAGGGGAGCAGCAGCAGGGGGCCCGCAGGTCCCGCGCCCCCGCCGCCCCCGCCCGCCTCCAGCGCCGCGTACAGCGGAGGCAGCACCTTGTGCGAGTGTGCCTCCACTGCGACACACACAAGGATGAGCGACATCGCGACAGGCGACAGCGGCTACAACACTACACGCACACGGGCCACCACGTACCGGAGAGAGCGCCGCCGCCCGGCCGCGCCACGCCGCCGTGCCCGCCGCCCATGCTCTTGGGCTTGCGCTTGCGCGTCTGGATGCCGTCCTTCTTCATGCTCAGCGGCCGGTTCACCTGCAAGCACGCGCACCTTAGCCCGGCGACCGACACACGGGGAAACTCCTCGTAATCTGCCGCCACGCGGTCCTATCATCCTTTAAACAAGCGTATCTACTACGAGGAGATAATTGATAAAAGATTATTTATCTCATTATGAATATTCGTGGTCGTGCGATGATAATTCTCTATCAGTCGGTAGCCCCGCGTTTTATCTCGCGAGATTAGATGAGACCCTGTGTTTTGATTTTTTATACAGACCCAATATTTGCCGAGGAGTTCCCTGATAACTAGTGCACCGGCGATTAGATACCTGCGAGCTGGCTCATCTAATCAGCATAGCGCCGTAATCGATGCACAATCGCGCGATACTTCTAGCGCGATACGCTCTATCTGTCGTTAATAAATATTGAATTGCTAACAATACAGAAGCTACAACTATCACTCTCACTGAATACCTTACAATCAGCAAGATTAACCATATCAGAAGGAGTTCAACAGTCTAAGGAACTAAAGAATGATTAATGCTTATGCAAAGTTGGAGAGCGTATTGACCATTGCTACAGGTAGATGTTGAAAATTTGGGGGTACCAATATGTTTGATGGATGTTAGTGGTCAAAAGAGATCGCTTACGTTGTGCAGCTTGTAGTAGAGGCCGCAGGCGTTGCAGACGGGCTCGCCGTTGTTGTTGCGGCGCCACAGAGTGGTGTTGGAGGTGCGGCAGTTGGCGCAGGTCACGCCCACGCGCCGGTTGCCGTTCGTCGGCTGCCAAACATACTGCTGATTAGGGAGCACTCATGCATCATCACTTCTTATGTCAATCAATTTGTTTGTAAATCCATGTAACAGACTATGCTAGTTCAATTTTATAGGTACGTAAAGAAACAGTCAAAAGAGACACTATATATTTCCGCTATATTATGTGAAAACATCGTGTAATGAGGGTTTTTTTTATTTCCAGACTGACTGACTCACTTGTAGTTTAAATTTCTATGGGAACTAGGGAAAAAATATGGTAGAGTAATATGAGTCAAGTTTCATGTACAATAACATATTCTTAGAATCTATACTTCCTCTTTGGATACGAGAAGTGAGAACCTAAATAAATTGAAATGTTTAAAAGTTTTAGAATGATGGTAAAATCTGAATTTACCGTATGCGATTCAGGCAGCCATATTTCTCAAAGCGATAGTTAGATGCATCAGTATCAGAAGTCCTGAGAAAGCTATGTACCGGTGAGATAGTTACCAGCGCCTGCTGCGGCTTCGCCTTCTGCCCCTTGAGCGGCGGCCGGTTGACGCCGTTGATGCGCGTGTACAGCCCGCACGCGTTGCACAGGTAGTGGCCCGTGCCGTCGCGCCGCCACAGCGGCGTCGTGGCCGCCGCACAGTTCACGCACTCCTTCACCTCGCCCATGCCGGCCATCGCTGGGAGGAAAACATTGGGCTCATTAAAAAAGTAAAAAGTTAATCGCGCATCTACGAACACTGCAAGACCAGGGCCATAACCATGAACTCTTAAAACAATCTCAAAGTTGTCAAATCTGTCAATTTTGGTACGTCATTTCATACAAAATTTGACAGAAATGATAATGTTTGACAGATTTGTGATTGTTTTAACAGTTCATGGTTAGGGCCCTGCAACCATCCGCATTATGCAACCGATGCGCTCGCTGCGAGCGGCTAGGTGTGCGAGATTCCATACGATTTCATACAACGAATTCTAAAATGCAATGACTGCGGTAGTTGCGAGTCTTGCAGTGTTCATAGATGCGCGGTCGCCTTTACAAAGCAAAACATTTGCCCCGTAATTCCGAATTCATGCAACCTAAAGATTTCTAGGCCTTTAGTGAATTAGTTACTTAGATTACATGTACATATAGGTCTAACTATAATCAACAGTAAGCCTGTCCAATATGAAAATAAACACTCGATATGTATAAATATATGTAGGTATATCATAATATTATGGACCCACTTAGTAGTTGACTTTACTATTAAGCTCAATACAAAAAATATTGTACGGTATGTCAGCCAGTCTGAGAGTCAGTTTGAGAAAAGCAACATTTATAAAGTCAAAATTAATATGTAACTATTTGTATACTTTTTGGCCCTTCAACTTTATTACAAGAAATGTTACCTAGTAATGTTTTGATCCAAGCGTCTAAAACATTGTACGGTATGGTCAGTCTAGTCTGAGATACATTTGCAATTAATATAATGACGGAATTGTCATCTAGTAATCAATCAGCATAATATCATTTGACATAATGTATTGAAAATTAGATTAGAATGTAATTAAGAAAATGTTATAGAACGAATTATAAGGAATCATGAATGGAATGATATCTCAGGTATAATTTGATTTCAATGTTTGACAATGTTCACGTATGCCTCATGGAGGTTGTAATGTAACCATTGACCACCTTTAATGCTAATGTATATTATATATAATACTGCTGTTACATTATGAAGTGATTAAATGAATATGAATATGAATAAGTCTTATTTTAGCCCTCGTTAATATGATGCTGTATTTTGAAAACCAGCCAAGTGCGAGTCGGACTCGCTCACAAAGGGTTCCGTACCATTTTCTATAAAATGGGCAAAAAAAAACACGTTTATTGTATGGGAGCCCCCTTAAATATTTATTGTATTCTGTTTTTTTTATTTTTTTTGTTATAGCGGCAACAGAAATACATCATCTGTGAAAATTTCAGCTCTCTAACTATCACGGTTAATGAGATACAGCCTGGTGACAGACGGACAGATAGACGGACGGACAGACAGACGGACAGTGGAGCCTTAGTAAAAGGGTCCCGTTTTACCCTTTTGGTACGGAACCTTAAAAATGTAACTTCATTTAATAGCACTAACCTGGGTCAAACCCGTCGTCGATGGGCAGCAGGTTGTGCGTGGGCCAGGCCTGCGCCGGCGCCGCGTAGCCCTCCACCAGCAGGCCGCTCTCGTAGCCCGACACCGGCACGTACTCCACGCCGCCGCCCTGGCCCAGGTAGTGCTCGCCGCCCACTTTGTACTGCACCGTGTTGCCGTGGGTGTATAGCGTCACCTAATAAACATATTCTTTAGTCATTGAAACATTGCACAAAATCCCATCATTGATCAACGCTCGTGACTCGTACCTGCTGAGAGTTTGGACTAGGAGGGGCTTCATACACAGTTTGTGACTGTGGCACTACTGAGCCGTACACGACGTGTGCCCCTCTTGCAGTTAACGAAGAGGAAGATAGCGTCGGATCGCTTCGGTACATTAGTTGTCCTGGCGGAGACTCGTCTCCGCGCGCCGCTGTGCTCGGCCCCGGCGCGCCTCCGCCGTACAACGTCAGCAACTCCTTGCCGCCTCCCGCGTACGCGCTGTACCCCGCACTCCCGTACTGAGGACTCTGTCCCGCATATGCGTATCCGCCATGAACTGATGTAACGGGCTGCAAGCTCGCGTACGTCGTCGGTCTCGGGTCACCCTCACCTCTCGTCTCATACTTTACTTGCTGATATGCGACTCCAACGGACTGCTGATTACTAAGCGACGTTGTCTGAATCATCTCTAAAGCTGTCGATGTAGCCGCCTGATCACTCAGTACGGCCGCGTATTGTCGTCCATCTCCCGGACCGTTAGGACCCTCAGCACTTGTTGCATATACTTGCATCTGTTCTGATTTGTCTTTGTGTGCTAAAAAGGCCTCATGTCCGTGGTCCTCAGTTTCACCTTCTTGTGCAACAATGACGTGGTGCGGTGCGCCATATCGAAGCGCGAGACCGCGCCCGTAGGGAGGTCGCTGCGGGGCGCGCGCGTACTGCGGCGGGAGGCGCTTGTCCGCGGGAGCGGGCGATGGTAACGTTCTGTAAGGCTCCTGTTTGAAAGCCAGATATCGTGCTGTTTCAGCTTCCGCTAACCGTAACCTTTCCTCGTCATAATGTTGCTGCGCGATTTCACGCCCGTCGGATTCTTCCAGTTTAGGCGCGTAATGATGTAGCTGCTGTTGCTGCTCGTGTTCCATGTGTGATGTCTCAGGCGGCTCGTCTTTCACTCCATCGTCATTTCCTAGCTCTCCAGTTTCTGTTGTAATATGTCCAGCGGCGGTGATGGTGCGAATCGCACGTCTCGAAGTGATCACTGACTGTGAATGTGGGTGTGGAGACGAATCTCGACTGGGGGCATTAGAGTTCATTTCTGCGGCCGCCTGCTCGCTCGCCGCGTTCGTGGCGTCTATCGGCTGTTCTTGTTCTACTCTTTCCTCATTTTTGACTAGTTGTAGCGCTTCCTGCGTCGGTTCCTCCTCTTTATGCTCCTCGCTTACTACGCGTCCCATCGACGTTACTGTCTCCATGTCTGCAAACAACGACTTTGTTAATCTTTTTATCGATGCGTTTCTACAAAGGTCGCGATAGTTCTGGTAATGTCTAAAGTTTTTTCACCTGCGGCAACGACAAATAAACTAAGGCGAAGGCTTCGCGCGGCCGGAAGAGCTCCGTCGCGGAAGTACAAATAGGGCGAGCGGCGCCGGCGCCGGCTCAGACCCTAGTTCGAATGTCATTGACACCACTATGCTGATGCTGGGTTTTTACGTTAAGGCATTGCTAAATTATGTACTTTTATTTTATTTGAGTGATCTAACTATTATAACATTTATCATTAAACAGAGCAAGAACCAACGATTCGAAGCAAGTAATAATGGTCAGTGTCGGACAGTCAAACTGTAAAATATCAACTGAAATTTATTTTTGTCAAAGAAGTAAGAAATGCAGCTGACTATCTCGAAGACAGATGCCTCGACTGCCTTCATTTTGGGTGTTCCGTGTACAACGTTATGAGTTAGCAAACACGTCCTTTAAATATTCGTTCCTCCTTCGTAATAGTGTCAGTTTATAAAAACAAGCTAGACATTTATGTTTGACTATTTCTGACCTTAATTTTGAAGTGGTAAGGTGTATTTTAGGAGCGTCGCGTGGTTTCCGCTGCACAAGTTTATGGCGAGCTGTTTGCTCGCTGATAACACATCACGGCTGATAACAGTTTCATCATATTAATAACCCCGATGAGCGGGACTCGGTGGGAAAACGTGTGTTCAAGGGAACGAAGTGAGGAATGCAGTAGACGAAGGGTTATCACGGTGGTGCAACAAAAAAATACTTTAAAAAATACTTTAATAAAGTATAATTTATTTTGTGAATCGCCAATCGAATCTATGAGACCCGTAACAGTAGAATTGCTATTGTGTCTCGTTTCCTTGGGCTAGAGGTCATAAGGTTTTTTCTTTTGCTGACAACCTGCTAAGGCGGGATCTAACAGCATGGCTGCCAACAAATTACAACCTTAGACAGAAAGTCCCGCGGAAAATTAAAAAAAGGCGCCACTCGAAATTTACAAATATTTTCATATTATTCAGAAAGAAATATAATAGGTATAATACTTACACCACATACCGTGTGCCTTCCCAACTGTAAGCATGTTAACCCGAAAGTTCCCATGAAAATTCAGACCTTGCCACATTAGAAGTTAGTCACAATGAGAAGTTAGTCAAGACTTTAAAACCTTAGTTTAACTTGTTTCTCAAAAATATTAGCATCAATAAATTATCAGCAGATCACCGTCAGATCTACCAGAACAGAGCCTATCAATATTTACAACCATTCTTCCAACCGAATCTTGGTCTTCCAAATGAAGTCAGGCCGTATTCTTTTAAGCATCGACAACAATTTATCAAATGTATTTCAGGCTGCCGCGGGTGTAACTAGCAAAATTACCTACATTTACCTAGACATAAAGGGATTAGTGTTAATAAACCTATTCACTTTAAGAGTGACACAGAATGGTTAAATCCCTACAATGAAATCATATTTACCTAGGTATTGCTTATTTGGCGTATCCGAGTTAAAAGTAATTTCACGGTACGTATGTGAGAGAGTTAATATCTGATGTTGTCTCTACTTTCAGATATTAAAAGGAATTATTATTATAGGTAAATAAAAAGTGTATAATAGGCATATTTATGTTGTTTTAGATCATAGATCACTTTGAACATTGTTTATATATTTTTTCCAATTTCCTATATTAACACCGCCTCTTAATTATACATTACATAACAAAACCAAAACAATAAGTAGTTAATCAAGAGTATGCCCATCTCAAATAAAAAAAAAAAAAAACAACTGAAAATAGGTCCTATTCAGAATTAACATAGCCACGTTTTGTATTGTAAATAAATAACACATAGGCATCAACAAATATTAAATGCGATATAGATTTACTTCTAATCCACCCCGACTTACCCGTATGAATTCGGAGCACTTAGGACGTATAAACGGCTATAAATTAATCTATTTTAAAAGTAAAAGACACAAATCAGGATACAGTTGTTACAAACAAACCTTTCCGTTCGTAATCAGTAAATTTATTACTTAACAAAATCATACCAAACTCCTAGCAGGAGTTTTGGCGATTATCTTAAACAGGCCGACAAGAGTTACGTGGCCACGGAATTGAATAATGTGTAGTAAATAAATTAGTGATGATTGGCGTCACAATATTCGATGGACTTTGCCATAGTGCTACCACTTGCCTGCCATTAATTACTGCGACTACGCTTACACGGACTACGGTACACGAATCGAAAGCTTCTGGCTTGCTACGAGCGCGGCGGCATCGCGTAGCAACTAATTATGAACAATTGAACGTATTGTGAAGCTTCAAACTAAATTCATCATATTTTAATACGAATATCATTATTGGCAGAATGTGTTGAACCTGTTTATTTATAAGATCTTATGCTACCAGTTTCTCAGAAATAAATACTTTTGAATTTGAATGTTTTAGTAAATAAATACTAATAAAGTAGATTTGAGTGTTTTGCGCACATTCTAGCGAAAAATACGTTGCCAGATCTACGGAAAATTGGTAGTCTATATAACTAACAATATCTATAAGAAAAAAATATATGTAAAGTAGTATAAATAAAAAAAAACCCTAATTAAATATGCAATCCTAAACGAATAAAAACGTTTATTAGCAAATGCAAGATATAATATATTGCAATTTTCAAATATTAAATACAGATTGAGCACTTCTAATAACGAAAATCGGTTTCTCAAAGTTGTATTAGTAAGTCAATGGAAAATGAAACGTTAAATACAGTTAATAAAAATTAAGAGTAGGCATAAAATGAGTACAAATTATCCGATCTCTAAGTCTTGTTTTATTTTGCTTTTGTTGTTATATCTCCGTTAATTTTTGATGCAAAAGTACTAACTAACACATATCTTTGTAATCTATTTTATAAGATAACATGTCACCATTGATGAAATTTAATCGACAAGAAAAGCGTGTTATGAAATGTAAATAAAACTTAAACTTAACTTAAATGTAAGCACCTCCTCGATCACATCAAATTAAATGTCCCATACAGGTATCCCCGTCACCCAATTCGCAAACTATTTAGCATACCGAGCCACAAAACAAATTTAGGCGCGCATTATCCCTTGGCCAGAATTTGTAACACCTACAATGAAATTATGACCAAGGTACCGGACATTGACATTTTCAGCGACTCTGCCCGCAGCTTCAAAAAAAAATTGACCACTTACTTTTGCCCTCTCAGCACACACTCATTCCCTAGTTAGTTTTGTCTTTTGTTTTTTTTTTTAATTTATTTATTTAGTTTTAAGTAGTTATTTTGTTTGTTTTATTTTTAGTTAATTTAGTTTTAGTCCATTATATTAAAACTGAGCTACACATTACGGTAGATGTTGTGTATACCTGTAATTGGCAAACATATTTAACCATATACTTGTAATCGTGTTGTTGTTAATGTTTTATGTGTTTCGCTGTTGGTGTACCTTATAAATAAATAATAATAATAATAATGAAGTGAAAATATGCTTTGCAGTCTCGTCAGTTCGTGGTCATGACTGAACATAAATTTTAGTTCGTCATGAAAACGTTGGGTGAAAGAAGGAACACAAGTTAATTAACTTAGTGTGTTTTTTTAATTTATTAATTATGTATTTAGTTATCCTATTCACCTACCATTGAAGTTTCAAAATAAATAACTCAAGCTACTGAAACTGAAAACCTAATACTTAAGTTTTCAATATTGCATTCAAATTCGATTTGCAAAGTGGTGATCAAATAGTACAAATTATTTTTAAAATAAAATCATTTTAGTAATTCAACTTACAGTGATTTTAGCAAATAATAAAAAAAAGTTTTTGACTCTTAATGGAAAGCTATTAAATAAAAATACAAAAATTATTTACCCTATGTATGAACAATGGATACAAGTGCTTTAACTCACCTTTTACGATATGTAGTATCCTCGATAACAATCACAATAGGTTAGTCGTTCCTTGGCACAGTGCACAGCATCGCGGCAGCAACAGCGCTCCGCGGACTCGCGACGGGTCTAAGCGGCGGGCGCGAGTGGGGCCGCCTCCGGCACCGCGCGCGCGTGTGCGTGCGCCGCCACACCTGTGTACCCCGACCGTGCCTCTGTGTGTGTATACAACAAAATACAGACACATGCGCCACTCATGTGTGCGAAGCGTGCGCACCTATGATTGGACAGGCTTCAGTTTTCAGTTTTCCTTGTCCGCACTGTATGCTATTTCGAACGATGTAGTTATGATTTTTCTTCATACTATTTGAACTCTTTAAACATTCTTTACGCACATATTGATAAGTCAATAAATACATTTTTCAAACTTAGGTGCGTTGTTGGGCTAGTTGATACACTGATGGCGTTCTTTAAAAAGTAAAAACACCTGAATATATTTCATATTTATACAACGGACAACGACATTATAAGATCAATCCTAAGTTTACTGATGTTAGCAAATAGAGATTAAATGGAAATCATTTAAACATTTCCTACAATGATTTGCTTAGATACAAGTATAATCATCGACTCATCAATGATACGGATTTTCAGCGACTAAATAGTTATAATATCTCTTGATTTGAATTGTAAACAGGCCTAAACTTATAATAAAAGCTAGCCCTAGCAAGGGCGTGCAGTGCATATAGGCAATTATGCAGTGCCTACCTGGTAAATAAAATGAGGTAGGCAGTGGTACTTACAAACGTGTGTCATTGGTGGAAACCACCAATTTTCATCAAAAAATACCTAAGTATCTACTACTGCCTACCTCAAATAAAACAAATGCCCATCACCGGCCCCTAGTTCTTTCTCTAGAAAGATTATGTATGTACGCTTCTGAATGGACATTCTACACAATCCTTGGAAAAATATTTTACAAATATTACAAGGCATGCAGATTTTAAAATTGGAAATGATAAGTCATTGATAAAAAACGTAACATAAAAGTTAGTTACATACTTGTTATCGTCGTGTATTGCATGAGGCAGAAGGCCTCTTAAAACACAATATTAAACACTCAAAATTAAATAGTGGAGACGAATATAGGAGAATAAATGAAAACACATCTATAAATGTTTACATGGAACAGCAACATTAAAACCGTGAAAAAAAATACAAATAAACTGTTACATACCATTGACGATTATGTATTAAGCATCTAAATTTTAATTCACGATTTGAATGTTTCTACTATAGTAAAAACCGGCCAAGTGCGAGTCGGACTCGCGCCCGAAGGATTCAGCTCCCTTAAATACTGATTGTATTCTGTTTTTAGTATTTGTTGTTATAGCGGCAACAGAAATACATCGTCTGTGAATATTTCAACTTTCTAACTATTACGGTTCATGAGATACAGCCTGGTGACGGACGGACAGACAGATAGATAGACAGACAGCGATGCCTTAGTAATAGGGTCCCGTTTTACCCTTTGGGTACGGAACCCTAACAATAGCTTGTATAGACGAGTACACACAAACAGTTGTATAACCTGTGTGAGGAAAAATGAATTAAATGAAAACTCAGCTTGTTTTCATTTTATTCATCTTTCCTCACACAGTTTACGTTAAATATTGTCAAAAAATAATAATTCATATTAAAATTAAAAACAATACTATATCGAAATATATGAGAACATATCGACTAAATCAAGTCTAATAAATGATCGCCAATTATAAGTAATAAAATAAACATAAAATACTTTTTCGAGCTTTGAAAAGAAGTTCTTAGAAAGAGTCTGGAAAGCGAAAGCAAATAGTCTAGCCTAAATACAGGTTAGTGCGTAAGAGCATCTAACACCAATAATTTTCTTTATAATGTTTGTACTTACTCTATAAATAATATTATCGCGATAAAGTACTTAGTCATTTGATTATCACATTCAATCAATCAAATAGGTATAATATTTTATAAATTTTCATCTAAAGTAAAATCTTAACGATGGCCGTAGAAGATTAAATAAAGTACCTACCTAGACTATTTTTGCGTAGTCATTAGCTATGCTTCATTTGATTCATCGTGATGAAACTAAAACTGTATCAACTCATATTATTAAAATGCGCCTGACAACACACTATCTTTATATACGATCTTTGTATACAAGCTTATTTTGTTGCACTGCCCATACTATCTCTGTCTGGCCCTATGACTGACTAGTAGAGAATGCTTTTGTCATTAAGTCCGCTATTTATTGTCTGTGCAATAAAGTTTAAATAAATAAAAATAAATAAACGCACCAATTATCATAGTGTCGAAGTAACGAATTAACATCTTTGTGTAACTCGTAACTTTGCGGCACCTCGCCTCGGCCGCAGCATAAATATAAATATTAGACAAAATCACATTCATTGCTCTAATATTAGGATTACATTCGTGCTTTAGCTACTTAATTTAGATTAAGTAGCTAAAGCACTTATGTTGTAGAAATCGGTAACAATAATACCGTCGTTGTTACGTACAACAACACACAGACCCGAGACAATATAGAAAAGTTCGTTTGCTCCATTTACCTGACCGGGATTCGAACCCCGAAACATAAAGATGGCGACGCCAAGTCCGGCGTACTCACCTCTCGGCTACAAAAGTTGAGGAATCGTGCTGAAAAACACCCAAACCAAAGTGAATTCAGACTTCAGCAAAAAGCATTGTCTAAAAATCACAAATAAACAATTAAGGTCCACCCTGCAACCTAGTCGATCCAAAGGTCCCCATTATGCTGGCTGCATTGCCGCGTTGAATGGCAATAGAGACCTGCTGGACCAACCAGGAACCAGAGCGGGGATCATTTCCCTTCTCTCTCAATCTTCGCCCTATCTCTCTAAAAAGGTCGCGGGCCTCAGCGCCCCATGGTCCAGCTGTTTCGACAGCTACCGGAATGAAGTCATACATTGACTCCAGGGCCGAGTACTTGGCGTGCTTTAACTTCGCAGCGTTTTCTGCCGCTGAGCCCGCCGAACACACCGTCTGCCTCAAATGAGACGCAGCAAACGTGCTAACACAAGTAGCATCCCACAAGAGGCAACGGCCCCTCCGCCAAGGAATCAACGTAAGACCGTCTGGCCTCTTGCCATCCGTTCGAGATAGACCCAGACCAGACCAGACCCAGATATATTCAGACTTAATTGACCTGATACACTACTGCAATCGGATAAGATGTGGTACTATGTTCCTGTTGGCCCAATTCTACTATCTATAGTTAGGCACAATTTAAAACATAATTTATCTAGAACAAGATATACAATATATGAATCCAAAAGAATACAAGAACCACGTTGATGACGAATATATTTATACTACAAAATATGATGTCTTAATTTGATTTAAAAAATTGACTGAAATAAATATTATGTAAGGCATAATTAATTGAAGTAAGTAAAATGTATTTCTCGTGTAGAGGCGATATTGACAAGATGTCAAGATCTTATTAGCATGACAATGGAGTAAGAGAGGAGCTGATGCCGTCACCGATGTCCGTCCCTAATTATAATTAAATAGAAAAAGAAACAATAAGATGATTGAAAACAGAAGCTCTGTTTTAATAATATTTATTATTCATCGTAAATACGTGTAAAATAAATGTTCGGACAGATTTCCAGGTGTGTTTTTACTTACGCAAAAAACTATCTTTGTGATTAAAAACATGAAAAATGTGTTTTTATTGGAAGTCCAAAATGATGTCTCATATTTATAGCCATGCATCTATCGCAAACGAGGTTGATTTCATGGGTACAGTCATGTCCTGACTTATTGATAAACTCTATGTTAACATGCTATAAGTTACACTTCTAACTTAAAATAAAATACAGGAAAATTCTAATTATGTTGTTTTTATTTAGTGAAGAATGGACAGACTCGTATCATGCTCTACCAAATTAAATTTAGTTTCAATTTTATAACATTTTTGTAGGTAAACTGTAATACGTGTGTTTACGATCTTTACAAATTACGAAGGTTTTAGCTGTAGGTAGTTCGTAATCCAACTAAGAACATGCATTTATCAACACTGTGACACAAACGTATAGAAAACAATATAAAGGACTTTTGCGTAATCTCTTTTTATCCCTGAATTTATGCTCTACGCAGAAGTAGGTACTAAGAAGCTATTATTTTTACGATACGTAGCTGACAATAAAAGTGCGATAAAGCAGCGTGGTAATACGCTCAGTCTTTATCTAATCAATTAAACTGACTTGAGACATCGATCATCGGTCTAATTACGCACGATAACTTTAATCGTGTGTTCCTACCTACTCCTGCTTGCTCCCCGACCAGGGAGGACTCAGGTTTTATGAAGTTTTATATCGCAGATCGCAGGCTACGATAATTGTTGCTTGTTACCGCGACAAGAATCTATACGAAAGTTTAGACCATCATCATCATCATTTCAGCCATAGGACGCCCACTGCTAAATGCATCAATAATTATTTTATTTTTTAATTTATTGGTGTCGTAACTTTCATAAGCCTTAAGTATATTACACAGTAGAATTAGAAAACATTTCTTAACGTTTATATCATTCTAGTATTCATTTGACTTATTTAAAGTTTGAACCATGGATCACATAGTATACATACCCTAATTAGCTGTGCTCTTCTCGCACACAAGAGTTTACCTCAATGGTTAAAATAAACTAGTCTACCTATTCTTTGTACATTGACACGCTGCGTAAAACGTAGACACTTTTGTGTCTTATATGGGATACAATCTACCAGTGAATACGAACTTAGCCCTCTCTGCGCAGACGCAGACACTTTTTGTGTCCAGTTACCTCCACCTGACACACTCGTCGCCGATCAAAAAGTGTTCAGTGTTGGTAATTTAAATCTAAAAGTCGTCAGTTGAAAACACAACGCTATTACAAGATTTCCTTAATATTGTACTGAGCCGCTACTAGACACAGCAACTCGGTTTAATGTGATGGTGTGCCGTGTCGGTAACAAAAAGTGTCTAAGTTTGCGCAGCGCCTAAAAGTTAATTAAATTAAAGTAAATTCTTATTAATATGATTATTCCAGTATTTTATTTCTTATAATATGGTGTCGTTGATGTCTTTCATAGTGCACATGTTACCATGGTTATGAATTGCCCCATACAACACAAAAATTGCCATAGGCTCGACGTGGTACCAAACTAATATCCTTGTGCTACGTGGTATCAAACAATTAAAATGATTTACACATAAGGCAACTTTAAGCAGCCGGAAACGGGTCCGGGATTCAATCTGTCGCTCAAGTAATAAGGTCGGTTTTTGAACGGATTCTAACAAATTCGGGCCGAAAACAGCTGCTTATAGTCGAGCCTATCAGCAGGCATACACCTAGAAATCTATAATATACATAAAAATAAATTGCTGTTCGTTAGTTTCACTAAAACTCGAAATCCGCTGGACCGATTTGGCTAATTTTAGTTCTGAAATATGTATAGAAAGCAAAGCTTGTACTATGGTGACTAGATAACGCATAGACATACTTAAATACGTTTGTAAACATTGATGACTTAAGTAAAATGCTAATTTTCTTCACACAATCATTTGCCCCTTGCGGGATTTGAACCCGCAACCAAAGGGCTTTGTAGCGCGACCGGTCGTATTATAACTTCACCGGAAATCTATTCCGGTATCCTTAGTTTTAAAAGATGATTTGGCTGAAGCTCTTCAGCAAAAAGGCCGTCCAATCCAATGAAAAAGACGAGGATAAGTCTGTCATTAAAATAGTAGGTTACTTGCCATACGTGTATGTGTAATATCATCACCATGTCCTTCGGCCATCTGCAAACAAGTGCTCCGTGAGTTCCGTATGGAAATGACGTATGTATGACACACATACCGAGTATAGGCCGTGACGTGGCAAAGCATGAGTGATCCAAGCCGACTTGCCGAACCTAGGATGCCGCGCCTACTAAATACGACAAATTGATTATGGCTTATTTTTCACATAAGACCGAGAATCCATATAAAATTACGTAGTTTGCGGTTACCATAAGCATAGTTAAGTGTTATTCTAGAGTACCCTATAAATAAGAGTTTGCGAGACAGGGTAAAGCAGTCAATGTGATAGATAGACCTTAGCTGCGACCGTACTAATCAGGTTTTGTCTTTAATGCCCGTTAAATTATGTCAATTATTCTTTTAAAAACCTTTATATAATTCAAATTGACGACCGTCTAGTGTAGTGTTTCGCGCTCCGATCAACAAAGCCCGTCGGTTCTGGATTTGAATTTTGCATGTGGCAAATCGTGCCGTGTGGTGCCGGCACGTTAAAAGAATTGCACCACCCCTTCTCTTCCTATGGGTGTCGTAAGAGGCGACTACAGGAGAACCGGCAAGAGAAGACGGGCAGCAGCGTCTCCTCTTCACCATTGACCAAACTGCGATCGCCAACCCGCCTAACAAGCGTGGCGATTATGGCAAAATCCTCCTTTTGGAGAGGCCTGTGTCCAGCAGTGGACTGATATAGGCTGGTGATGTGATGATGATGATGAAATGGTTGTGTGATAAGCACGATCATTTGTACCTAAGTCATGGATGATTGTTAAAGCATTTAAGTCGGTTTTCTAGTCGCCATATACACAAGCTTTGCTTAGTTTGGGGCTAAACAATTAAATGTCTGACTTCCAATGCAATGTCACTACTTTAATTTTAATAATTTATCTTATATTTGAAATGCAATGATGTTACTATTTAATTTTAATAATTCATTTAATATTTACACTGCGATTTTTTCCATTGCAACGCCCTTTCAGGGCCCATATGTTCACTACCCTATATAATAATATCTTACTGTATTATACTTAAGTGATGCAATAAATAAATGAATATGAATGAATGTGGTACCGTAATGTTTCATGTATACATAGTTATAGTTATTTACATAGAATAATCAATACAAACCAATACACCAAACTCAGTTCTTATAAACGTATTTAGTCTGTATAGCAGTACCCTCGAATACTTTCAGTAAGACTGCTTGAGCTGAGGTTGCTTCTGCAGGTGCTCCATATCACGTACCTACATGCGAGTACAAGAAGAACAAGTACAAGAACGCAACACCAAACGTCATTTGCTTGCTTACACCAAGTCTTGGTGGAACTACGAGTATATTAGAACTTTATACTCTCTTACATATGACATAAATCCTCTTGATATAAAACATTAGGTACCTTAGTTAGATATAAGTGATTTCATCGTTATTATTGCTTACAATGTGTCATATGATTATGTAGAGAAAAGTTTGAAATTTTTAATAATTTTAAGGAAGCTATGCACCACATTTAATATAACACTTTAAAAAAAAATGGCTCAGTTGGTCATCAAACCCATTTCTCCGAGCGACTGCTCAGCAAACTGAACTGCTGAGGACAAATCCATCGTTTTATTTTTAGTGTTTCTCGTGGTTAAATGTTATGTTGTTGTTTTTTAAAGTGAAAGTATCTAAAATCTGATCTTCTTCATTAAAGTTATTAATAGAATAAAGCCACCGGTTAGAGATTAGGATAACTAATAAGTTTGGTCCTATTTTTTGTTGAAAAATAGGTGTTTATTTTAACTATTTCTTTATGCTTTTTGGTCATCTCATAAATGTTCTGATCTAAAATATGTTATTGTGGTAGATAACTTTATATATTTGAGACGTATGCGGGGAGCGGCGCGGGGCGCGGGGAGCGAGGGTGGTTGCAAACAGGCTTGTCTTATCAGCGCGCACTTGACGCGATAAATATTTCAGCCGTCGATATCTCGCCATGTACCACTTATAATACATGATTCATTGTTTATTCTCCATATTTTGATCAGTTATTTGTTTCAGCTAAGGTATCACACGCCCTGAAATTCTTTGAAATATCGATTTGCTCGTCAACTGAAACGACGCAGAATTCACATGAGATGATGCGTGTGGTCCAACTACAAATTTTATATTTTCATTTAGCGCATTTTCATTACCATCATATCATCCACTCTGGTTTCACTGCAGGGTTTATTAAACCTTCTCCTTGAACGCCATGTACTACGGTCATGTGTTAATTAAATCGATCCGATTCCTGTCATTCGCAAGATATTCTACTGCCGATAAGTGTCGTTATCAGCTTGGTAATGACAAATGTATCTTTGAACTAATAACGTATTTCAGTATTTACAAAAAAAGAATCTGTCTCGAAGTAAGGAATAAATATCCCCGTGACACAAACTACCAGACCCTAGTCAATTTAGTAAAGCTTGTTGCCTAAAATGATTCGAACCATGAGTCGAACTCGGACCTCTTTGCATTCAAGGCAAATCAAAGTCAATATTGATCACCAATATCTATATCATTTCATTTCATTTCAAGACGTTGTTTATGCACAATTTCTGTTTCTAAATAGGTTAGAATGTGTGAGTTCTCTCGTCACATCATGAAGTGCCCTGTCACGTAGAGTTTATCTCCAGGTGACAGGTGTCGATAACAGAATTCCCATCACCTCTCCAAATCTATCGTGTAATCCAGAGGTGACCTACTCGCTGAGCAAATAAACTTTGGGCCAAACCACAGTAGGTATAGTAAGTTAGCAACCAATCTGAAATGAAATGAAATTATTTATTCTGTATGTAGGCCCTCCTCCGGGCACTTAAACACGTCCCAAAATATAACTTAGCCCTACCACCGCTTCAGGACTAAATATAGGCTGGTGATGAGAAGAAACGGCTCAACAAACTCTGTCACCTTTGTCAGCCTTATTTTACAGAAAATACATTTTACAAGACAATTTTAGTAAGTACGAGCTAGGCAGTTTAAGTCCATACACTCTTGTCGTTTAAATATCTATCAAAACTACCTTTTGAGAAACAGGATAATAATGATAAGTTATCCCAAATAGAAACTATTACAACTATACCTAATTAATAACACTTAAGAATCATCATCATCATCATCATATCAGCCTGTTGCAGTCCACTGCTGGACATAGGCCTCCCCCAAGGAGCGCCACAGCGCACGATCTCCCGCCCTTTGCATCTAGTCGCTGCCAGCTGCCTTCTTCAGGTCATCGGACCATCTAGCCGGGGGGCGTCCTACACTACGTTTGCTTAAGCGTGGTCGCCATTCGAGAACCTTCCTGCTCCACATCTCGTCGGTTCTGCGACAGACATGGCCAGCCCACTGCCACTTCAGCTTGCTACATTTTTGGACAATATCAGTCACCTTAGTCTTATGTCGTATGACCTCGTTCCGGATCTTATCCCTTAATGAGATCCCCAACATAAACCTTTCCATAGCACGCTGAGTGACGTGTAGTCGGTGGGCCAACTCAACTGTCATGTTCCACGTTTCGGCTCCGTAGATTAAAACTGGTAGGACGCATTGGTGTAACACCCGGCTTTTCAGGCAATGCGGCAGTGACGTGAAGATATGACGCAATTTCCCAAATGCTGCCCAGCCAAGCTGCACTCTTCTGGCGATCTTAAGAAACATTAATTTAATGTTCTTAAAACACCTTGTTTAGTTTTAATATTCATTAAAACATATTCCAAGCACCAATCCTTACATATCGTAATATTGTAAAATGTCTCTTGAACATTTGCGTTACCAATAAATTTTATAATCCCCAAATTTCCACACTAAATGTACCTATACTTATAGGTAATTCAAAGCGATAGCATCTTTTATCAGCCGCCAATCTTTTTCATGTGATAAGAAAACCTGTAACAACACAGTTGTTTTAAATTATTTAATTTTTTAACCGAAAGCGATTTTGCCGATATTCATTATGATAATCATTATCCATTACAGTAATGTATTTTTTGTTAGAAAACACAAAAATTAAACAAATAAGATTTTATCGGAAAGTGAAGTGTAGATAGACCACTACTCAGATAAGCAAAATAAAAATATGGAAGATCAAAAATAAGCCTTTGGCAAGAATCGTTGTAATGAGAATATAGTAGGGATGTTGACACCATTCTTAAATAATTCTAAGGTATAATTTATTAAAACTAATACTCTATTTTAGGCCTAATTACCCGGTACAATATTATTTATGAGAAAAACAGATTTCTGTGCTTCAAAATCGATAAAAAGTAAGGCAGTTGAGTTAGGTGGACAGTAACATCATAACCCGATATCGCCATACAAATTATAAGGAAGAGGTGCGTTTTGACAGCACATAGAAAGTATGTCAATTGATTGGTGGTGTCAACTAGCCTATTCATAAAGATCCATAAAAATGTTGACATTAGATATTAACTTAAATAGAACATAGAACTACGCTTGGCTATCAGCCGCCTAGGGCTTACTTTCAAAAACGACAGTCCAAATAGCGGATTACACTTATTGCCCAACGGCGCGGCGAGTGGCCCACATCGTTGCATCGTGCGGAGCGCGTCGCGTCGTCGTTGCGACATCGCTGCGTGTTTGCTGCCGTCGCCTAAATAGGCTATGTAGGATAATATATTTAATTCCCGTTTTATTGAGTTTTAAATTATGCAACGCGAACGTTTAAAAGTAATTAATATATACAGTTGCAAATAATTAGAAATTGAATACAGCTAATTACTTAACAGTTATCTTGATTTTTGTTTCTATTATTTTTTTGTTTTTTAGCAATTACCATGATAGGTTTATCTAAGATTTTTATTATTTAATTGATTTTAGTTATATATATTTCATATTGCTTGGATAAGTACGTGTATAGATAGTAAAAATAATATTTTTTTAAATTTAGATTTTTAATACTTGAAAATTGTTTTCGTCGAGTCGGCTAACGTCTTGGTAGCTTAGTGGTAAAGCACTCGCCCGGTATACGATGGACGTGGGTTCGGATCCCACCTGAGGCGGACGATTTTTTGTTGCCATTTTAAAAATACGAATATCATTTTAAAGGTCTAGGTAGATACATTAATTTATCTCTTAGTTACTTTATGTAGGTCTTATCATCTGCGACTATTTACGCTCTTGAGATATAATCTGACGTAATTGAAACTTGTGAGCTTTAAATAATAGGTAAAAAACTGGCTAAGTGCGAGTCGGACTCTCGCACGAAGGGTTCCGCACCATTATCTATAAAAACGGGAAAAAATCACGTTTGTTGTATGGGAGCCCCCTTAAATATTTATTGTATTCGATTTTATAATATTTGTTGTTATAGCGGCAACAGAAATACATCATCTATGTAAATTTCAACTGTATCACGGTTCATGAAATACAGCCTGGTGACAGACGGACAGACAGACAGACGGACGGACAGCGGAGTCCTAGTAATAGGGTCCCGTTTTAGCCTTTGGACACGGAACCCTAAAAATAGTAAAATATTTATTTTCACTAAATCATGTAAAATGAAAATCTCCAAAGGTAAAAGGGATAAAGGACACCTACATAGCGACGACCGACGTGAACCATGTACCAAATGAAATGCTGAAAATGACGCAGACCCGCCAACAATAGCCGA
This sequence comes from Anania fuscalis, assembly GCA_950371115.1. Taxonomy (NCBI): domain Eukaryota; kingdom Metazoa; phylum Arthropoda; class Insecta; order Lepidoptera; family Crambidae; genus Anania; species Anania fuscalis. The sequence continues at coordinate 23,284,272 of OX493329.1, forward strand.
AACTATCAGGATTTTTCAGTTTTTGGACTGACTCCGAATATGGAACAAGCCACAAGATTAATTCATTGTTTTTACAAAATGTGCTACCAGATTGAACTTTGACCTTGAAAAAAAACAACATTCAGACGAATTGAGAACCTCCTCCTTTTTTTTGAAGTCGGTTAAAAAACACTTCAACGAGCTACAGACATTTATTTGCAAAACTCAAAAATCCTAATTCTGTGACGTAATTAGCCAAAACATCGCTCTGGAAGTATCGACCGTTTATTATAATAGAGTGCAACGACCTCATAGATATAGTGCTCGGGTATCGCGGTTTCCTTAAGATATGCAAATCTTTATCTCGTTTATCTTAACTAGGCGTTAATATGAGACTGGTTATCTTAACATTTTGATACCTAATCGTATCCAACAGATACAGTATCTAGCGGGACAGCTGTTTTTATCTACTCGTTGCACATGCAAGTGCACGTCGTGGGTCGTAGCAGCTGTGTTGAACCGCCTCTGAAAGTTTTAGGCTTAGGATCGACCGGTGAGTCACGGAGCTGGCAATCTAATCATCGATCGTAATTATTCCATGAGTAACGTATCGCTCATCCGGGTAATAATAAGAGCGATGCATGTTCCCCACGTAGGCCACCGGTGCCGGCCGGGGTGCGCTGGGTGTGTCCGCGATAACGCGCGCAAACACGACGAGCGCTGCGCAAATATTTGTCGGGAGCGTCGCCCCTCGCCCGCACCCCGCCCCCCGCGCCCCCCGCCCTGGACGCCTGAGCCGAGCTGGTGTCGCCGTATCTGGGAGCTGAGATATCGCGATACCATCCCCGATACCGGGTAATTATCAGATAGAAGGCCTACAGATTTGATTACGAGAGCGCGTATCTGCGCCGCCAGCTCATTACAGTCGATGCGGCGCCCGCGCACCCACGCCCGAGATGAATGCGCCTCAGTGTCACCAAGCCAATCTTTGCTCACTGACCAAGTCTCTCGCGGATCTGTGGTATCGAGCTAACCTCGAGTGCGCGTCGCCACTCCTCTGAAGTGTTTTGTGTGCTGTGGTAACAAAGTGAAGCAGTGAACGCGGTCACGTCGCGTAATCCTCGCTCTGGATCTGATACGACACATCGACGGATTATTGATGGGCGCCGCTCGGCCTCGTCGCGATCTTATCAGTTGTTTTTTTCGTCGAATATTTTCCGTGGAAAGCTAATAAAGCGAGGCGGGGGGCGCGGGCGCGTGATGCGGCGCGCCGATGCGACGCCATATTGTTTCAGGACCCTCCCCCCCTGCCCGCCCCGCGACACCCCGCGCCCGCTCACCTGCACTGAAGTGTTTATGGATCACGTAGCTCTCTCGTGTCTCTCCGGCTTGTTACTTCGAAAAAAACTAATGAAGGCCTTTACACTTGAGGAATTACAAGAAGATGCATGTCAAATTAGTACTACATCAAATAGCTTTTTTGATGATAAATATTGTTTGATGTAATATCCATCAAGAGATCTAGGATTTTTAATCTACTAAAATCTTTCTTTTTGTAATGATTGACGCACGTATTAGCATCAATATATTATTAAGTACGTATTAGATAGAGGCTGCACTCACATTAGCCTTTTTTTTAGTTTTAATAGTAACTAGCTGACCCGGCGAATTTCGTACCGCCAAACAGGATTTTTTCAACTTTTTAATGTTTTTATTATTTATTCTGCAATTGGGACGGAGACAAATCCAAAAAATCATAGACCATGAAAATCGGTCCAGCCGTTATCTTGATAAAAGTATGGGAACAAACACGACTTTGTTTTTAAATAAGGATTTATTCAGTCACTTAGATAGGCCTTTTTTCGGGCACTTGTACAATACCTACACTTCCCAAAAATACAGTTTTGCCCCTCCACTGCTTCGGAATTACATTTTGTTCGATCACGTCACGGCGGATAGTATGTTTGGCTGGATGGTTGTTTTCTGAATGCATTCTAAAGTTACACAATTTTTGTTTAAACATACTCCAATGTTATTGGCACTGCTAATAAAGCAAAAAAATAGGTGCATAATGTTCAAATTTACGATGTGTGGGTACAGAAAAACATCATTTTGTTATTATTATTATCAATTTATTCAAAGTATACTCTTCATATTTACAAAGAACTGTAAATTATGACTAACGCCAACGAGTCATTGGCGATAACACATAAATAAAATATAACATCACATAGTGTGCTCTATGTTCACTAATATATTTGGCGAAACGCGCGAGGCGGCCTCTCGCGCCCCTCCACACCTACGCGCGGACGTGCGGCCAAACGGTACAATACTTAAATAAAATTTAACAACATCTTATTAACATTCGAGATTTAATTCGGGTTTGTTGAATGAGAGAGATCGTTCAGATCTGGTGAGGCTACTCAACAACGAAAAGCAACAGATCCTAGTTCTAGAAATATTATTAGTCAATTGACATGTATAAATGAACGATGTTATGTATATAATAGACTTTATACCAATATGATTTTTGGTTTGTTTGTAGCGCATTACATCTCCAAATATACTTCACGTTCCAGGATATTTTGCTGTCATTTCGCTGTCGACGGCCTCTGACTTCAACACAAAAGACATTGCACTTGTATGGCCAATATAGTTCTAACAATTTGAAATTCACTTAACTTAATCATAGGGTTTTGTTTCGACCACGGAGCAAGAAAATTGTCTACGATTAGTTTACAAAGTTGACTACGAATACACACATCCTTGTAATATAAAAAGTCTTTCGGAAGACACTGAGTCGTATCCCCAGAGGGTTCATTCATTATTACTTTAAGGGGGATGGTAAATCCTACCAGAAATAAATGTTTAAAGATGAAAGTCAACATTTGAGGCTTAGCGGCAGATGCTCCCCAAATAGATGTTAAATTAATTATGGAAATGCCGATCTGAACCAGTGTCATCCTGCGCGGTATTTTGGAAACTAATAATGTTGTAAACAAAACATTTGAAACAAGATTTGCAAGTGGTTGTTCTAAGTCACCAATGAAAAGAGATATTAGATGATGTTTTCGTCTTGTAAAGATAATTTCATCTTTTCATTGTGTATATGAATTATCTTGACATCAAATAGTATTATGAGTAACCTTGTAAAGTAATCGCCAGGCACACCGCTCACCCAGGTCTCTCGTACGTGAGCAATATCTTAAACAACTACGCTACAACTACTTATTTATTGACAAATTCGTGGAATGCCTTTTCAAGTCATGGAGTTCAATAAAATCTACAATATATAACGACTCATACAAGTAAAATATTTCGATATTTTATAAAATAATTGTCAGCACGTAATAACAATATAATATCAATTAAATTCAACTTCGATTCGCCTCACACATCGAAACGGTTACATGCTAACTTCTCTATCTATGTAATTATTTACTTAGGAATGCAACACGCTAGGAATGGTACAGGTTAGGTACAGTCTTATAGTTTTTATACAAAGATTATTTGGTAACACGTTAAATAATACACACGCGCGGGCGATCGGACGCGACGAATGTGGGTCGGAGTGTCGCCGCCGACTCCGAGACAGACTGCGCGAGAGACGCGGGCGCGCGGTATGTACAGGGGCGCCGCCCGCGCACGGCCGATATTTGGTCAACTAGCGACTGCGCCGGCGTCGGCCGACGGTCCTACGCTACATTAAACTAGGCTTAAACGACTGAGATTCTAGATTATTATTCCTCGGCGAGCCTGCGGCGGCTTCGCGTGTTTTATTATGACGTGAGGTGCGGGTCGGTCGGTCGACGACGCCGCTCAACTGCCCATGGAGACGACGGTGGGCCGCTCGAGGCGCTCGTCGGGCGCGCGCCGGTACTCGTCGTCGCACAGCGCGTGCGCCGGCGGCGGCTCCTCCAGCTTGAAGGCGTGGTGCACGTAGTAGCTCACCGGCAGCGGCGAGCGCGCGCCCCCGCCGCCCATGCCCCCGCCCCCGCCCACGCCCGACACCGGCTCCACTGCACACACAGACAACTCACTCAGTTAGTTACTTGTATCAATAAAGCAGCACCAAATTATAATATATCATAAGGGGAAGCGCACCATTTAACGGAGGTAGTCTTGAACGTAGAGTTGAGTCTAAGGTCTTCAGTGCATCATACAATAAAACCAAGAGATGACATTTGCAATGAAAATCTCATTGAAACTAAGATTTGTCCCTTTAAAGAGTCAAAATATTGTAATCATTTTACATAATATTAATCTCACTAGATAATTAGGACACTCCCACCAAAATACTTTTAATTAATAGAAATTAGGAGCAAGCTAATGCGAAATAAACATTGCTATGATGATGCCTAGGAAATATTGCATACGGTATGATTGCATTTTTAATATTCTAGTAAACTTACGCATATTTTCCAACTTGACTCCTGATGCCAGCGTGCGCTGGACCGCAGTCTTGAGATTTCGCTCTGTTTTTATACCATTCTTTGGTTTCCGTTTTCTAGTCTGAAATAACAAAAAAGGACAAGATTGTTACCTGCAAGAAACACTCTTAGCGGTAGTCACCTACAAAGGTGAATTTTATCAGTTTTAAAAGCACAGCTCTAATTTTATCTGAATTCCGTGAATGTTCTTAATGCTGAACAAACATTTCGTTTGCAACACGTCCATTAGAGCATTGGCGGAGGTTAATGATAGCAACGTAACCGTAAGCGGGTAGAAAAACACGCATGCATTCTTTCACCGCAGCCACAACGAACGTCATCATCAATATCATGTTCAGCGGGTAGAGGAGCAGAAGTGTAGTGTAGGTAGAGGGCTCACCTGTATGGCGTCCTTCTTCATGGCGAGCGGACGGTTGACGCTGTGCAGCTTGTAGTAGAGGCCGCAGGCGTTGCAGACGGTCTCGCCGTGCGCGTTGCGCCGCCACAGCGACGTGGTCATCGTGTGGCAGTTCGTGCACGTCGTGCCCGGCCGCTTCGTGCCCGTCTGTGTGCACCAAATGCTAGGTCAGTGAGGGCGGTGGAGCGACGAGGCGTTTCAAATCAAACTTCAAGATTTTATTAAATTTAGTTTCTCTTGTTTCAAAAAAATGAATTGAATTTAATATGTACTAAAAATAGAGCTAATTTGCAAATAAATATCAATTCAGATTAACAACTACGCCAAATGTTGATTTACTTGTTTTACCGACATCAAAGCCCGATTCATCATTAGGTTTCGAATAAGTTAATTCTGTTTCAGTAAACTTAGTTAGAATGTTTGACGTTGTTTGTAAAACAATGATGAATCTGACGTCCAGTATACTAATAGGTAAGTTAAATGATGCATGCTGTTAATGTACTCGTATAATTAAGGGGTTAGCACAGGAGAAGCGATGAGTGTTAGTGCGCGGGTGCGGGTGTGGGACCGGGTTCGGGTGCGGGTAGGAGGGGCGGGAGCGAGGTGAGGCAGGGCGGGGCCCGACGTACCCCTTTCTTCTGTTTGTAGTCGGGGGGAGTGGAGGCGGCGAGCGGCGCGGGCGCGGGCAGCGCGAGGCCGTGCGCGTACGGCGACGCGAGCCCGTTTAACAGGGAGCCCTTGTAGTAATCCGCGCCCGGCGGGGCCCCCTCCGCGGCCACTGCAAACACAAGTCACTGAGATCGGGAAGTGGGCGGGCGGGAGAGCGGACACTCGGCGGGCGCGGATTGCTCGCGGGCGCGGGAGCGCGGGCGGTACGTGCGTTAGTCGAGCGAGTGTGTTGCGTACGTCGTGTGCGGGCGCGGCCAGCGCGTGCGCGGCGTGGCGCTGACGTACCAGCCGCCGCGGCTGCTTCAGCGGCCGGTTCATGCCGTTCATCTTGTTGTAGAGGCCGCACGCGTTGCACAGGTAGTGGCCGGTGCAGTCGCGGCGCCACAGCGGCGTGTGCACCGTGCCGCAGTTCACGCACTCGCGGCCCTCCGTGAAAAACTCCGCCATATCGACTGTGCGCAACAACCGCTAGTTAGCTTCCACGACAGCCGAGCGTCCGCTCATACACATTATCAAAAATTCAAATCGCTAAAATCCTTCATTCAGGCTGTAACTAAGCTGGTATTTTTTTTAACTAAAGCTAGGTAATTACCTTCTAGCTAAAATAACTAGATGAAAATACTGATCACAAATAAGAACACGAGTAGGTATATTCTTAAAACTCGAAATTAAGACAGGGAAGAATCACTTTCATTCTTTTTAAGTCTCACAATGTCTTGAAATGAACAATGTGACAACTCGGAAAGTTCTTTGTCTGACTGACTGTGACGTAGCTGTAATTTTTACACACGTATATTCTCTCATCTCCAAGTCGTCAAACAGAGCCAAGGGTACGGTCCGTTTAAGGAAGTGTAATGTAAACAGTTGAGAGGCGATTCATTGTCTCCGCGGCAACCTTGGCAATGACTGATTCATTGACGAAGCGGCGAGTGCTGAGTGCGCGGGACGCGCGCGCACGTGACGCGTAGCGCAGCACGTCGCACGTCGCGGCGCAAGGCCGCTTGCATTGCTGCACATATTGTTCGCTTCATTCTTCTATCCAATACCATTTGATAGAAATGTAAACATTCGCTACTTTTGCCGTCTCTCATCTCATCGACAATGACATTGTGACATTGTTTACGTAACTATGAGTAACTATTTTCTTATTACTTTTATCACCACTTGGAATTCATTTTGTACTAAAGAAATATTACAGTTAAAATACCTACTTAATTGTATTTTTATGAGTTGCTCTGATTGTATCTTTATTATAAACATATTAGGAACTAGGTTACCACCACTTGGAAAAAGAATTATTAGATCCATTTCAGTCGTTGTTATTTATCGTTGAGTCACAGAAACGGAGTCATATTCCTACGAAGTGAAAATTGTGTTTTAAATTACAAACGCTTGCAAAACTTAATTCATTGATGGCATTATGAGTTATTAAACAATCTCCCTTTTGAGTCCATCGACTTGCTTATTACTCGTATAAAACCGTTTCTATACGTTTGGGTATTGAATGATAGTGAGATTAGACCAATGATGATATCAAATGTGATCTAACGGATACAAAAAAGTAAAAGTGTCTGTTAATAGTTTTACAAACCTGCAAAAATGCGGATGTTTACAAACATTGGTGTTTTTGTTAATCGTCGTGTTAGTGTGCGACCTTCGTGAACGCTTTCGCGCCTGCGCCGCGGCCCGCGGGTCGTGACCTGCTGCAACCCGAGTGGCGATTGTTCTCGCCTCCGCGACCGACCGTTAGCTCGCACTTCCTCCTCGCGCACGGCTACTACTCGATACTAATCTTACACTTACGCATGTTAGTAGCGTGGACTGGTATTGCGCAGACGCAACCGTGAAAATTACTGTGTTGCACGATAATTTACCATCAAATCAAAGACACTCAGTATCACTTAAAATTAACCATGTAAAATATGGATATAGTTTTCAGATAACAACACAAGGTCTAGGTTTTGTATATCGTCTGGAAAATTATTAATTACGTAATCAGATTATATCATATTGATGACCCGTTCCATCGTATAATCATGATTATGTCACACAATACGCCTAGAGAGAAGATAGAGCAGAACTCTCTATTTTCATAAACATAACAAGTATGTGCATACGATAAATATTATTTATTGTAGGTAAATATATTATATTAGGAAATCACACCGGATAGAATTAATGCCTAAGCTCGAAAGCTTGCATTTTAATGTCGCCACATCATAAATCATGTGATTTAACGAACTATAAATGTCAGATATCAAGTTCGTTTTGTAACAAACGGTTTCTGTACAAAGCTCGGTCGGCATGAGAGCGCGCTCGCGCCTGTAACCCGAGCCGGCCATGATTCGCGCCGAGCGCTGAAACTATCCGGCTTCAGGTTACAGTGTAACGCTTTTGATAACGTGCCCATACTGCCCATGTGGTACGCCAATTAAATAGTAGAAGATACCAAATAGATTATTTCTTGGTTAGCTAAACTCGCAAAACATGAGTTGACATAAGTAACTAATTAATAAAAGAAAGTTTCAAAATCGGTTTATCAGTATTGCAGATCCGTTTTTCCCGCATAAGATCTGATGCCGAGGGAATTTCGGGAAATAACATACCCCTTGTCACTCCTACAATTGAGACGAATCTATTGATATATTATACTTTTATATCCGTTAAACGGTTTAGGCTGTAGGGCGTGCCAAAGAAATAGACATACTTACATACATACATACGCTCGATAAACATAACCCTCGTTTGGCAGTCGGGTAAAAACAAAATTATTTCTTAATAATTGTTATGAAATGGTACTAAGGGTGTAGGTACAACACGAATAGGGACTTAGTCCAAACTGTAGCAATAATAATAATAATAAAAAATCATTAAAATTAGAGCTTGAAAACATACTTAGCTTGATTTATTCTCAACGAAAATCAAGCGTATGGACAAATTACCGGCCAGTGTGTGTCATTAATTATAGTAACATTATGATGGTATTGGCGTGTAACGAGACCCGGCCATCTGCCTGCGATGGGACGCAGGCCCCGCTCTATTATACCTATGTCTGTGCTGATAACATATTTAAGTGCTTCTCTGTGATTTCGAATCGGTAACTCCGTAATCCCAATTTAGCTAACTATATTTTATTGCTTGACGACTGGACATGTGGCAGCTATTTAAATCCGATTCCCGTTAACTGTCGCGAACTATTTTTTTTATTTGTGTTCAACAAATTAAATCAACATTGAAACTTAATATGACGCCTAAACATTTGTGAGTTTAATTATTTTAGTTTATCGGACATTTTAAGTACGAAACTATTTGAATCATTTAGGTTTTTGTGTATAGTGCTTGTTGGTGACGTAATTTCGAAAACATGGCTAATGGCGTCAGGGCGTTGATAAGCGACGTCGCATTAGTGTCGCCCGGCTGCGCGCGAGCAAACACGCGGCACGGGACAAAGCGCGCGACCCAGTCAGGGCTGACCACCACTTGACACGAACAAAGCAATGCCTTTGAATTGAAGTTTTGAGCGCCATTTAATTAAAGGTCAGTTTAATTAGAAAGCAGTATATTTCACTTCTAACTTTATCCAGGTTCAACTAAGAATTATTTAAAAATTGAGACAGTACAGTTATTTCAAATTCAAATTGTTTATTGTACACATGTGGTTGGAGAGGTGTTTTACATTTTCATAAGTCCCGTAACATGTAATGATGTAACCCTGTATGTATTTAAAATATTCAAACACGAAAAAAGACCCTTTTCGTTATTAGGTGGATCGTTAGCTAGTGTGCAGTCTTTTTGATAATTCCTCCTTATCTCACCAACTGTGGTAAATCTTAATAAAATCGTCAAATACTCAATTTAGAGTACTCATGTGAGGCTGTTACATTTAGCCAGCCCTAGCGGGCCGGCGCAGGCGCAGCGGACGCGCTGTTTGCGCGGCACGTGCCGAGGGCCGGCCATCTACGGGCGCAGGACCCCCAGCCCGACACTTTTTGTGCCCTGCGCAAACATCGCTCGCGCAGTTTATGATACGGTTCCGCAAACACTAATGTTGACAAAAAACCTAATGCGACTTTTGTTTTGTGAAATCAACGAGATCAAATTCAGCAGCCTGTTTTAATACAATCCTGAAACGCCGATTCTATACTACAACGTGCCTATTTGATGGACTCCCAAAAAAGTGTAAGGGTTTTTTTTTTCTTTAACGTCTCCCTATGACAACTTAGCTTTTTTTAAGCCTCATCGGTTGTCAATCGTAAAATAATGTTGACACTTGAGACTCTGAAATTGTAAGTGTTTAGTGCCGAAACTAACAGTTAAGTGTGTCTTAAAAATAGTTCACAAACAAAATTTACAGTGGTTCAAAGAAAGGCAATTAATTATTTAATAGCTTTTAAAGCCGAAATAAAATCGGTTATTACCGTTTTTGAAGACAGACATAGGTTCAAGTGGATGTGAAAAACCGAAAAAAAAGGTACAAAAACTTTTTCATTGTTCGGAGATAGAACTGTGAACTGTTACCCGGACTCCATTATCGATGTTTTTCGAAAACAGCTTATCGCAATAAAAATATATCAGTGAAGTTATTTAGAGATGGTTATTAGTTTTGACAGCGGGGCTATCGGCGTGACCCGCGCCGCCCCTCCCAGCCCCAGCACATAAAAAATCTCGTAGTTACAAAAACTAAGCTGTTGCTATCAGCTATCGGGATCGTTTATCGTCACTGGACGTTATTACAAACAAATAATAATGGCGGACATCGGATTGACGAGGCAAATACTTAGTGGTTGCCCTCTGTCGTTTTAATTTAATATTTTTATGTTTTAAAGGACTGTTTATATTAAAGCGTCACGGGCAACTCACCCATAATTATTTGAAAGATTTTTATATAGGTACAATAACTTTTTTTATGGAAGCAACATCGAAACCCTTTTTCTGCAAACTTACTCGCCTAACTTGATGATAATGTATGGAGCATCTGAAAAAAATTACGATTTCGATGTTGCTCTCATATAGCTGACTACGTGGTTTTAAGGAGCGTCCTGTTCTTTTGTACGCCCTGTATATTCGAAGTTGGCTGTTGGGCTAATAAGCAAAGAGATAATGTAATACTATATTTTTGTTGCAGTAGTATTTTAAAATCTTGAAAAAAAAAACTTTTTTTATCTAACTCATTTATGAAATACATATTTAGAAACGTATTTTTGAAATCTTATTTTTAAAATTTTTTGGTAATGTCATCGTTAGTCTTGTCCAAATTAACAATAACCAATAACTTAGTAATTAATTATTTACACTTCATTAGATGAGTGTTGTGTAAATATTATTCACAATTACCACCGAAATGGTAACGCGATCAGTGGTGATTCATTTGGAAAGTGGACTTCGTCTGGCGAATCATTGTCGCTGAACAAAGAGCGCTGCTGCGTTTGCGCCGCGGCCGCGGGCTGTTAGCGTTGCTATTATTTAACGAGCGCGAACACAAACAAGGACAGAAATACGTCGCACTAACTTCCGAATGGAAAATTTCGTTAGCTATTTAAATATTAATTTACTTTGAAAGCATAAATTATATTGATAATCACCGATAATTTTTGTAATTACCTACATCAGGCCCTGCAAGTATTATGTTACTAAACCTTTAGTACCTTTGTTTAATATTCAAGTGGATGAATATAATACCATTGTTTTTACCCAAGTGGTGGTAACTAAGTGGTAACCAAAGCCCTAAGCTGAATCCTACTAAATATTTCTAAGATAAATACTGCTACTACACCTAAACGCCAGTCAGACAATACCTAGCTTTTAGTCAAAGTCAAAAATCTAAGCTATTGAAGAGTAAAAATCTTAGACTAGGTAAAATAGAAGTGTAGGTACTTACTGGCTGACAGACTGGCGGCCGCCGAGAGCTGCGGCCGGCGGCTGCCGTCCAACGCCCACACGTCCTGGAACCAGCGGCAAATGGCTTCGTCAGCGATATGAACCCACATCGCACAATAGGGGGACGTATGCATAACGACTTTTGGCTCGGCCAAACGGTTGAACGGTAGAAGACGTATCGGCACATAGGTATAAGTGCGTGCGTAATTCAGCATTATTTACAAGACCATGCACCTTCGAGCACATTGCGCCTACGACATTGTTTCTAATGACTAATCGTAGGTATGTTTTATATCAAGGAACTATTTATAACAACTGAATATAAGAAAACATAATAAATATTACATAGGAATATCAATTTTAATCCCAACCATGATGTCAATAAAAGTTTTTTCAAACCTAACCTAAAAATATTTTAGTATTAAATAGCTTACTACCTACTTGTGTTTTTAAAATGGTGTTATCTTCTTGAAGCCTAACATCTAAAAACTTGAGGTAGGCATGCTATGCTTAATTTAATCCTCGAAGGCAGATAACCTAAGATAATTGTAAGACCGAGTCTCCTGTTCATAATTTTCGATTCTAACATGGCTTTAAGCCGAAATCAGTCTGCGTCCTATCTTGCCAAGTCTGTAATAAACCTGAACAAACAAAGCAAACATACCTGGTGACCATAGGCGTTGGCGGTAAGCGCCGGGTTGCCGTAGACGGTGGACGCCCTCGAGGTGGAGCAGGCGTAGGGCCCGCCGAAGCGCGCGCTGAAGGCCGGCAGCGAGCCGCCGGACGCCGGCTCGCCGCCGCCGCCGCCGCCGCCCGCCTCATTCTGGTACTCTTCCGACAGGACTACGCCGGAGCCGCCGCTCGATCCGCCGTATGTGGGGGAGCCGCCAGCTGGAAAACAGTTTTACGCTTAGTTTTGCTTGTTGTCAAAGCAATGTACTTAATTCAAATCACGCTATTAATATATGTATTACTCATTCATTTGTGATAACTTAATTATGTACCTATAACGTTTGTGCTTTTTAAAATTAGTCTTACATTAAAGTTACTTAGCTATTCGAACTAAATATTTAGTGTGATAGTATAAAGTTAAAGAAAATGTGTTTCCGTTATGTTTGGGCTTCACCTGCGTCTAATGCCAATAATTAGTATGCTATTTAATATAGTTTGCAGGTGTGGCCGGTCTTAATGCGCTAATTTTATTTTTTTTATTTTAAAGACTAAGCCGCTAGACGCTTGAATCTTAACTTAGCGCGTAGCTTAGTGCTTTTATTTAGTAAACGCTAATCATGCCGTTATTTGAACGTTAGGCGTCACGCAAGTGAAGCCTCAGCATTAGCGTGAAAGACCACATTATCCTTGACAAAAAAGTCTCAAGTATTTTGGTTTACCATAGTCTAGAGAACAAGGCGGACCATGTGGCTACAGGGCTGATGATATTTAACTCTTTAGCCGGTCGGTGGAGTAAGTGTACCTTGAGTTAGTATTAAAAACCGGCCAAGTGCGTGTCGTACCACGCGCAGTATAGGGTTCCGTAGTTGTTGATTTCAACCAATTAAAAAGAAATAAGGTTGATTTCAACCAATTAAAAAGAAATGGTGGTGCGGTTGTCACCACTCACCTGTGCTGGGGCTCCAGATCTGCTGCTGCACGGCGAGCTCGGAGGGCGCGCTGAAGTACGGCGAGGAGTTGGGGTACGCGCAGCGCGAGTATACCGCGCCGCCGCCGCCGCCTCTGCAGACACAAAATATGGTTAAAATCTTCTTCATTATATCACAATTTATCATCATCATCATTGCAGCCACAGGACGTCCACTGCTGAATAAAGTCTTCCCCCAGTGACTTCCAGCCAGACTGGCAAGATTGGATTGACAATTTATGCACTGGTACAGTATCAGTTTAGTCTTCTTCTCATTTGCTCTTAAAAACCTTACACCTGGATCCTAACAAAGACGATCACGTCTTTATTTGGATAGGATAGGATTTCATTTAACTACACCATAGACCTAAAAGAAAAAACTACACCATAGACCTAAAAGAAGCTGCCTATTGATTCATCTTCTCTAAAAACTTGCATAGTTTTTGCACGCGCTTCATCTGTAAATGATTATTGGGCATACAAATAATTTCATAACGTGAAATACGCGAGTTGTAACAGCTGTGGCCGATACGTGCGCTCGCGCACTCGCGGCGGCGCTTATCTCGCTTACGACATCCATTGAGTAATGAGAGTTCTTCATTTACGTGACATTCGCGCGACCAGTTGCGAGACTTATCGATATCTCGTTGGGCAAGTTTAACTTCCTACGAAATAAGAGCACATAGCAATCCAGGGTACCAACATGTGGAACTAGCAACGTTTGAGGAGATGGTTAGCTAACCCAAAGATACCCTGACTTGTAACATTGCCTTGCTTGCATCGTGCCTATTATTTTATGTTATTATTGTTTCTGGACCCAACATATATATGAAGTTTACAGATATTATATTGATTTCAGAAATTTAAAGCGGCCCAAGTTTTGTAACCACCAAAATGCTTTGAAAAGTTTTGCACAAGACTGAAAAAAGTGTTACCTAGAAATTGAAACAAAGGATCATTTTCTTGCAGACCGCTTTATGCTTCCCCAAAGCACGAGCTTCAGTCTTTTTTTGGTTTTCTCGGCAAAAGTACACTGTCATAAGTATGCCTGGCTTTGTAGCGAAAGAAAGTTTGAGCCCTAAACACGGCTGACATCAATGCCGTGTGTTTGCGCAGGGTTCATCGACAGCGGCTCGTCTAGGCATTACATTATTTGGAGCGCGCTGCGTGTTGTTAAGTGGAGTGCGCGTTGAGGCTAATGGCTCGGAACGTCTCGGAAGTAGGTGCGTTATCGGCGCGCACCCCGCGCCCCGCCCCGCCGTCGCCGGCGCCCTCGACCCGCTTACATTCATTAAAGCGACACTTTTCTGCTACCGTTGTGCTGATGGCGCGACGAATTTGGAAAACTCGTCCGGAAGAGATAAGGGCTATTACGGCCACATTAGGCCCCATTATGGGCTCTGCACTCGCCGAGCGCGGCTACGCGAATGTATCACGATGCGAAGATAAACCGAAATGGTATGCAAGGCGTGGCAGAAACAATAACATTTCCCCACTGATACTTAAGTAACCCAGAGATGTGTTTTTGCGACAAAAATATTGGTCAAAAGATTCTGCGGCAAACTTCTCTTGCGGTCTTTCGTATTGTAACCAAACCATTGCACCATTGCAGTTGCACATTTAAACTGTTGAATGTTTGCACCGGTTTTGAAACTTGAGCCAGTAAGCAAAAGCGAAATAAGTTTCTGAAGCTAGGAAACAACTCTACACAGTCCATGTCCCGTTAGAACCGAACAATCAATAAGAACAGCCCGCATCGCGCGGTGTACACGGAAACCAAGTTACGGTAACGCCGGTGAGTTACCGGCGCGCGCGCATGTCGCCCGCACCCGACACGTGCGACACGGCCCGTCGCGCCGGTCGACAACATTATGCCGGGAATTACACGGGTCTATTACATTCGGCCAGAAATGTACAAAAGTTTTGCCGATTTGAAACCGATATTGACCAACATCTACAGAAATCAAAATCCATTTCTAGCAGCTTTAGCTTCTATTGGTCTTTACTATTGTTTTCTTATAGTGCAGATGTTTTATTCCAAATAGAAGTCTTCAAAATTCAGCACATCCCATGTCGGCAGAATTCAAACCGTTGCCCCTCAAACAGTAGATAGGTTCATCAAGCATAGAGCTAATTCCTGTTACATTTTGTTTGAGGGCTATAAATCAAGAATGTAAAGTGTGTACCAGATGTTGCAAATCCTACAACTGGTTAAGTGTTCTTTTATGAGGGTAAAAAACAGTTAACTGAAAATATGTAATCTCTCTCAGCAGCACGCGCAGCACATGTGCGGCCGCGTCTCCGGGGAAATCAGTTCGCAAAGGGTTTACAATTACAATTTCCCGTTGGTACACCAAACATACCACCCACTGAAGGTTTTTTGTCAATAAACAAAACGACGGCCGTCTGGTATAGTGGTTCGCGCTCCGGACTACAATGCCTGGCGGTTGCGGGTTCGAATCCCGCGAGGGGCAAATGTTAGTGTGATGAGCACGAGCATTTCTACCTAAGTCATGGATGTTTATAAACGTATTTAAGTATGTTTATCCGTTATGTGGTCGCGATACGTACAAGCTTTGCTTAGTTTGGTGTGTAAAAAAAATCAAACCATTTATCAGACAGGTTTGTATCCGCACCTAGTAGACGTTTAATGTAAATTTAAATGTGACAAATACGTGTGAGACTCCAATCGCGCTTGTTAACATTTAAATTAGTCTTCTCCGTCCTCAAAACAAAAACAAAGGTAAAGCTGTATGTCCATATTATACTCGTAAAGATCCTAAACAAAAATTAACTCGGTATAATATATAAAGCTAATAGTCGAGGGTTATTTGCGCATCATCGACCCGCACCGGAACGCAGAGCCTATACAAATAACTCATTCAAGACACTTAAGCCGTCACTCAACACGACAAAAAATAAAGAGGACAAATTTGGAAACGATCCGAGGGCTCTTAAAACGTGTAAAATGGC
Organism: Anania fuscalis; assembly: GCA_950371115.1. Lineage (NCBI taxonomy): Eukaryota > Metazoa > Arthropoda > Insecta > Lepidoptera > Crambidae > Anania > Anania fuscalis. Next base: position 23,300,257 of record OX493329.1, read on the forward strand.
GCGTTAGAGCGGCGCGCCTGCGCAAACAGCGACGCGGCGCAAACAGCGCAGCGCCGCCGCCAGCCCAGCGCAGCGCCGCCCGCTCTACAGTCTGCTCCGATTCGTATTCATTATGCCTACTTATCACCTCAAATTATTTTTCAGTCTCCATAAAAATGTATGGAAGACTAGAATCATTATCAGATACTTTATTGGAATTTTGATTATCTCAGACTCAGTCTTCTTTGATCTGATAATAATTCCGTATATCTTTTTGTAATAGGCTAGTTGACACCACCAATCAATTGACATACTTTCTATGAGCTGTCAAAACGCACCTCTTCCTTATAATTTGTATGGCGATATCGGATTATGACGTCACTGTCCACCTAGCTCAACTTCCTTACCTTTTATCGATTTTGAAGCAATCAAAAATCAGTTTTTTTCTAATAAATGATATTGTACCGTGTTATCAGGCCTAAAGTAGAGTGTTAGTTTTTATAAATGATACCTTAGAATTATTTAAGAATGGTGTCATAATCCCTATAAACTGATAAATCATTCAGATATGTCATTTGATTTATGGCTTACCACATTATAAGTAATTTATATTAATAATGAATTTAACCCAACTGAAATCATGTTGAAAGTAAATATTAAATAAATCGGATAATGTGAGAGAAATAATATTATATGGCGCAACTACAGACTGCAAAGTGAAACTATAAACGGGACGAAACACGCTGTACACAAGTGCATGCGCCTGCGCCGGCTTATCTCCCCCGGTACTCATCGCATCGGGAATTCATGATGTTATACGATTTAGTTTTGAACGCGATACATAAATGCGAATGAGACGTACTCATTAACACTATTTCTTTCACTATCAAAATCATTTTCTCATAATTTTAATCCTCCGAGTAAATGCGGTAGCAAGCTAACGAGTTAACTCATAACTATTGTTTTGTTATTTCAGTTCATCTAAAAATATAAAATGACGCGTTAATAAATTCCATAAAGAAAACAATTGTTTCAAGCGATCGTTCATTAGCGACAAATAAACAACAGCAGCGACTATTATTATTTATTAATAATTTATGAACAGTTTTTTAGGGGCACTAGCGGTTCGCCGGTCGTGTTGGAATTTTCCTTATTTTAATGACTTACAATAAATAAACTGTGCCATTGTTGTTGAGGAAAATACGTTGCCTAACGCTTGTATTGATGTTAAAAACAAGAAGTTAAATCGCGGCAAAAATAATATATCAAATAAAATATTATTGTATCGACAAACAACTTGGATTTCGTTTATTCAATTGGAGTGATTTAATTTTACATAAAATAAAATTTGACTTTGAGTCTAAATTATTTTAATACTTTCAAAAGAGGTGAAATACTGGTTTTTTGGTATTTAAAGGCAGAATCTTTGCTAAAGGTTACGGAGGTCTTATGAACGCCAAACTAACAATCAGGTTTACTACATATTATATCATAATCCTACTAATATTATAAATGCGAAAGTTTGTAAGTATGGATGGATGTTTGTTACTCTTTCACGCAAAAACTACTGAACGGATTTGGATGAAATTTTGCATACATATAGATATAGAATATGATCTGGATTAACATATAGGATACTTACAATATCAAGCAAACGCAGTCGCGGGGAACAGTTACTCAAGCATAACTGACAGAGAAATCACTAGGTGCTACATATTGATTTTTTCTATTCCCAGTCAGAAATGAGGAGAGGGAGTAAGAAGTAGAAGAAATATAACACATACCTAGTCATCATACAAATAATTTAAGTACAATACATTTAAAAGCATAGTTAATTAAAGCGATTGCACAATGGTTGCGTCATCATAACCGAATAGCACTCAGGTGTCTCTTGATGGCAAATCTCATAACTAGCCCTAAATTGCCAACACATTAGAAGATATACTTATTCTGATGACTTTTATAGTACAGCTAGTGCCTGTAACGGTTTCATATTTACTAAAGATGAAACTCGGACGGTAGTTGAAAATAGCACACGTTTGTACGTACATTTTACTTCTTGAATTGCTATGGTTTATTGCTTTGACGGGATCCCAGGTAGGTACGTGGCAAATATTGTTAGGCAAGCACGTTCGCTGGTGAGTTTTCCCATGAGTGCGCAAACCGCTTCACACGCGGCGCAGGCGCAGGCGCCGCCCACGCCACCTGACATACTACGCCACCAACAACCAACGCAGTTGTTTACAAAAATCTTTAGGAACTACATTGTTTGAATTTAATCATTGAGTTAAATATAACGCGTGTTAACATATTATATCAATGAATTTAATTAAAAAATATAATCCTATTGTCATAAGTGTGAGATCTCATTTGTGTTAACTATCGGCGTATTACTACGTAATTTTAGGTTTATCTTTATGTAATGCCTACAAGTATACAAGTCAAGCTATACCTTAAATATAGTAAGTTTTAAGATTAATGTATCTAGAATTAGATCTTTTCACATAACGTAAACAAAATCACCCTGTTTACTTTATTATTTTCAACAATGAAACGAAAATTATACAAATTTTATATTAAACTAATGCGTAAAACCTTTTTTCCTTCCCTTAAGTAAATAATTTAGGCAACATTTCACCTAAAGTTCCTAACAAAAACAGCCAACAACTCGCTTGTTATGTTTTGTAAACTTCCAAAAGTGCTATTCCCGAGTATAAACAAAGTCTCGAGTTTTTACACTCTTCCGCGTTTCGCTCGGGAGATGCCGAAAAAAATGTCGCGCTGTATTTGTGCAAGGGACCGTCTGTTTGAGGGCTCTGAGTTTGCGTTTCGTCTTAGCGTGGAATTAGTGCGGATCGTGAAGCAGTTTATTGTTCGGCCGGTCGCGCGTTAGTAGGTTAAGTGTCGCGCACAATGCGGCCGCCAGCCCAGCGCGCAGGAAGTAGGCATCGCCATTGCTCGTTCGCAGAAACCGCACACATATACACTGCAAACGACTGCGTACTACCTAACAGGGCCAAAGCTTTAAATCTCAAATCATTTACAAACCGTTTGAAGCTTATTGAACCAGATGTTTCATTTTTTTATTATTTAACTTGCGTTTCTTTTGTTTCTATTGACTGATTAAAAATACAATGATGAATATTTGTATTTTGCACAATTTTAATTATGTTATCGACTAAGTCATGTGTATTAATAAATAAGAAAAAAAAAACCCGTGATCACCGTGATGTAATCAAAAAACCGGAACTCCGGAGTTCCGAGATAAAAGCGCGAACCAAAAATAAAAGTAATACATGTGTTATGTCATGTCATAAATAATTATGTGCCTTTCAGCAAAATCTGAACAAAGTCTAGTTCCTTTATTGAATTGTTCTATAAGGTGGCAATTGCCTGATGAAGCGTTACCGGCTCCTAGTCTAAAAGTTTATTTATGGGACAGAGAAAAAGATCTATAAGGTTAATAGGGATCTAAGGAATTAGAGACCGATTGAACTGCGTCGAATAGAGGCAAAACAGATCTCAGTGTCACTGGTGTCACCTACTAATTAAACTGCTTACTCGCGAAATTTTAGCTTATGTAACGCAAATGTTGTTGACCGTGAGACGCTGTGTCAGCAGGTTCGCGCTGCGCCGGCGCAGTTCATTCAAGCGAGGAGCTGTCACCGCGACAGTGACGTCACCACACTGCAGACCCAGTCGACACTGGACACCGATCGCCAAGTTATGAATTGGGAGCTTGATCGATGTATTTAAAAAGTTAAAACTGATTCTGCTCATCAAATATAATATTTTACCAGATGATTATTTTGGATAATATAATTTCTTACTAAGACTAAAACTAAAACTCAAGTTCCTACCTTTTTAGGTAGGTACAAAGCTTTTGCTATGTTAAATGAGTGTTGAACTGTAAAATACAATACGTTATCGACCACGAATAAAAATAGCTCCATCTGGCTCGCGATCTGGTGCATCGTGATCCGTGTGACTATTTTGTTTAACGATTTTGGATAAATAATATTAAAGTATTATTATCTCTGCGGAACTAAGTTCAACCATTTGTTTCCGATATACTTTAAGTAGTTCATGTTCACCCACTATTTCATTTTAGATTAGAAGATTTTTTAATTAGAAGAACAGTCCTACCTAACCTATCGTCGTTGTCGTTGTTGTATGAAGGGCTACCTCTTGTAAACATACATTTTATATTTCAATACATTATTCTCAAGACAAGCTATCAAAGTACGAGTATGTATTCAATTCAATGAAATCATCTTTATTTTATTATTTCTATCTCCACTAATGACAACAACTTTTGAGATAAATCAGAGATGTTGACAATTAAAATTGGAAAAATAAATGGAACTTGTGTAAACAATGGACTGTTGTAACAAACAGTCGAGTGAGAGCTATGTACCTACGCGCGGCAATTAAAATTATAATAATGTAACAACGAACGAGCAGGCACCGCGACCGCGAGCACGGCGCGCTGGCCGCTTTCCAGCTGAGCCACACTGTCACCGCTACACACGCTGTTATCGCACTTATGCCAAGGGAACGGAGAACACAATGGCGTGAAGAGATCATCTTCAGTGTCAACTCGGGCGCGCGGAGGTGCGTAGAAACAGTCGAGCGTGTCGTTAATTGTGCACGCACACATGCGCGCGAGCTGATAGCAGCTCGAGGACACACGCGCACACAAACGCCAAAAAACACCGCCCTATTTACATGGCAGCTGAATTTTACATAATTACCCGACTTGTTGTAAATTGAAAGATTAAGTCGGATAGTTAAATTGGATATTATGGATAAAGATGAACTTTATCAACTAACAACATTAATTTTATCAGATCTAGCAGACCAAGAAAAAAAATATCAGTCGATGAAATTGCAAGTCTGTTCTGTTTCTATCGAAAATATTTGCTTTGTCAAACATTGACATCTCCAGAATAAAATTTAGTGGTGATTATTCACACCAATTTCTTAACAAAACTAAAATTGCAGCTTAAATCTGTCAAACAGTATCCACAGACCATTCAGAAGGCATTACGGTTATATTAACGTAAGAAAATTAATAGCGATCAAATTTATACATTTCAAAATGTGTAGTTCGCTTTTTAATAACATAAGGTCCTGAAATATAAATGTAATTTTAACTAACTTTTTCCTTAGAAAGTAGAGGACATTTACCAAAGTATTTGTGATATGTTTGCATTACAAACTTTATTGTTCCATTATGTTTGGCTTGAGAAAAATATTTCTTCAAAGACAATACAACCTGTATTGGCTGTAATTTCAGTCTCTACTGCAATATCTTTAGAATGGTGCGTTCGCGTTATTATTGCTGTATTTGTAACCGTTTTTTTTTTTATTAATTAATAAATAGTTAAGTGACGACGTGGCTGCGGTCGGCTAGCGGGCTGCGGTCGGCGATCGTCTGCCCAATTTGCGCTAATCGATGACCGACTTTAGATAATGAGCGGCAAAGAGTTAGCTCTACGCAGTCTGCGAGATGCGGTAACAACACTAACAACCCATCTTTGCCGATCTTATTAGATAGCATTCGGGGAATGTTACTGAATAGCTACTATATCGTTTATGTTTCGGTAACGCGCAGCAATGGCTTGTGCATATCTTACTTAATCAAATACCTAATTAACTCACAATTTTTCGTATTGTCTTCGTGACTATTGATTTCAATTACGAAAATTACTGTAACTGATGTATAATGCATTACGATACTTTGGTTTTTAGTATTCTTTGATACTAGAGTGTAGGTAAATATCGGCGCAAATTACCGCAATGCCAATAAAAACATTAGCTAATGATTAAATCAGAGATAATATCGAAAGCCAACCAAGTTGTAGAGCCGATCCGACTGCGTAGATCTAGTTTGGTCTGGATGGAGACGGAATTTTGGTCAGCAAGTGCAGAGAACCGGTCTGCGATCGTAAGCAATCCTTTGTCACCGTGTAGGTACGTCACCTAATGCTTCAGCTCGTTAAGGTCCGCCCGTCGGCCTGCCGTGCTATTAGTGACTTACTAGCATTTTGTTTTTCTAAGATGTTTTTGAGAAGTACTGCTGTTTGCAAATTAGAAGCTCTAAATAATTTTGTGAATTTCAATCATTTATAAATATGGCGTGAGCCCAATTATTTAGAATCGGCTACGAAATCTCGTAGCACTCGTATCGTAGTAGTTTACACAGGCACGATCTATTTTTATTAAGGCTACCTACGGTAATACCTACGATACTTTAAGAAAATCTTGAAAACCTGAAGTTAGATGTTTATTTACTTTTAAACAAGGATTAATATAGTTTTATAGAGTATGTGGAATTGGGTTAAAGGTCCGTGTTTTGTGTTACAATAATTTTGACTATTCTTCTTAATATTTGTATTGTTTTGCCGACAAATTTAGTTGAGCCAAGTCATTTAGTTTCCAAACACATTTATAATTCAAATCTGTTAATATGCGTCGTAATTAGCGCGGCTAATGAGAAGACAACACGAAATTATAAAGCTACTTTGGCACGTGACATTATAATTATGTGGTACATTTTCCTTTTCGCACTTACAAGTATGTGCGATGGTTGACCTTGAGAGTCTGAATGGAATACCTATTTACAAACTGCTCACACGACGTGCAAAAATAGGAAAGTTGAATTTTACCAAAACCTAATTGTTCAACGTTTTGTAAGAGTGAAATCATTTCTTGAGCGGAACTTAAAGAGGTAAATCGGTTCGCACGCACTCTTTGAATGCCGATTTAAATTACAAAATAGTTTTTTATTTAATTTTGAATGTTAATTATTTTTTATTGAAAAATGCGTTTTCAGGCTTTACTTACATGAGTAAATGACATTATAGACCTAGACAAATGTTATAAAAATGTTAATGGTTTTTTTTTACATTGTTATAATTTCCTAGTTTTTCAAAAAGTGTAATGCAAAAATGCAACTCACCCATCAATGTGGTGGTGGTGGTCGTGCGAGTAGGGCGGCGGCGGCGGCGGCGGCGGCGCCGGGTAGGCGTCGTGCGCGTAGTGCACGGCCACGCGGTACTCCTCGCGGCGCTCCGGCGACGGGCTCAGGTCGGGGCTGCGGCCGCGCAGGTACACGCCGTCCGTGGAGCCGGCGCCGCCGCCGGCCGCCGAGCCCGGCTTGAACAGCGCCTCTTCGAGGTGCGCGTAGGCGTGCATGTCGCGCGCGTTTGCGGCCGGCCGCAGCTCCTGGTAGCTGCGCGAGTGGGACGGCGACAGGCTGCCGTGGTGGGCGTAGCCGAACGGCGGCAGGGGGGGCGGGCTCTCCGCCTCGCCGCCCTCCGCGCCGCACTCCGCCTCGCTCTCTGCGCACACGCACACATATACATCAGACGCGAACGCGTACTAAGCGGCGGGAGCGCGAGCGCGCCGATTGGCGCGCGCTTCCCTGTCCGACCATCATTCTTGTCTTATTGTCTAGAGATCGATGCGCGGCGGCTTGCCTAGTGACATGCGATACTGAATAATCAATATGATGCAAACCACTTTTGCCTACTGAGGTGCCTACACGTACTACAAATTATTGCAAGCCACCACTAGTCCAGTGACCAACTTTTAATTGCAATTGTGTGAGCACAATGCCTAATTATACACAGTTAGTTGTGTTTGTATATTAGACTTAATGATGAAAGTAAACAAATTCAATGTCATTAATATTAAGGAACAACATTGACTCCAGCCTAATTGTTCCTAATTCAGTCTTAATTATGTTTGAGAATCTGTACTTTTTTATTTAAAAAAGATTGACCGCAAGTCCTTAATAATTTATATTAACCATGCAGACATTACAAAGTATAATTACCTAGGAGGAAAATTGTTCAGGAAATATTTTAACGTAAAGTCTATATTAAGAACATATTCCCTACCCAACACAGCTTGGGTAGAAATATTAACTAGTGCTTATCAGAAATCCCTCCAACAAAGACTCTAACTACCTACTTTGTTTGGAAAGCTAAAGTAAATATCTGCTTAGCGTAATACCCATCTATAAACTATATTTCACAGATGACTATGTCGTAAAAACCGATACCTACTCCTATTACTTTATTTTCTTTGAATTTTTGAAATTATAAACTTTCGAGCTTAGAAATATGTAAGTATATTTGTAAATTCCAGGATCACGTTTATGGACTTAGAAGATAAGATTGCAAAAATGTCCTAGTAAAAAGCAAACCCAGTAGGTAGGTTAGGTAAAATTTAAGGCCTGGGAATCTGAGATCTAGTGAAATGGCAACAAGATAGAATAAAAAAATAAATAAACATTGTACATACCACATCACATACATATTGTTGGTCTGATACTAAGTTAAATAGCATTAAGCAGTAGTGTTATAGAAATCAAAAACAACGACAGATCCACAACAATAACAATTGTCTTTCTAAATCAAATCTAAGAAAAATAAATAAAGTTAGACTGTTTAAAAGATAATTAAACTTAAAATGAAGATAAGAGATGCTGCACACCAACTGCATTTCTGAATGAGACATTCTAATAAAATATAAGGTTCAGGTCAAACTGTACGTACAGTCGGCAGTATTTTTATGTATGTTGTATTGTCAATGGAGAAGTAACTCGGCTCTGCTCATCAGTAAGAAGGTGGTGGTTAAAAAAAACGTTATATGGTTCATCATATCCGAGTTCAATTCTTCAAAGAATTTTGCTTATTTAGTGTAACGAACACTATAGAAAATGAAGCAATCTTGATAGGTGGAACAGACCCCCTGCCAGTAATCTTAGTGTATTACTCATACTGCCATTAGCTTCACTACCAGACTTATGTATGTCACTGTTATAAACAGAATAAGTTTTTTTTACTTAATATAATTGTTATTATTTTTCCGGTTGTTTCATGTCATTTTGATGATATCGGATGATTATCATATTCTTGTTTGCTTCTTAAAAAATGTATAGATTTGGAAATAATTGTATTTCAAATAATAACTATAAGACGTCATAAGTTTTTTTTTGGATGGTTGCTCGCAACTTTGTTAACTATTAGAGGAATTACTTTAACAAATTTTAATAAGGCTTAATTAGCTGCCCTTTACAGCAACTTTTGGCTGCAGCCGATCCAAAGTTACAACGAAATTTCAGTCTTTGCAAAACAGCAAAAACATAATTAATATTCCGAAACCACATCAAATTAGTAAACTGTTCGTTTGTGGTTAGCGTTGCCACCACATGCATGTAGGCATAATAAACATTAGTTAACAAAAAATACTTATCATAACTCAACAACCGTAAGTAAGTAATGTATCAGATTAGGACTACTGCTCTAGGACGCGACTGTGGCTTTTTGTTTACATCCTACTCATATTAGTTTGCTGGGTAAGTGATAGCAATAGTAACGGTAGTAAAGTCACAGATTATTTGATAAAAGGCTACGAATACTCTAAATCAATTTAGAATCGGCATGATTTGTTCACAATGATTGGGGACATAACTTAAGAAATTAGTTACAAAATACGTGAAATGAGACTGAACTAATAAATATACATTAGCTCTGATGCAATTTGTCAACAACATGCGAGTACACAGGAAGATGAGATGCAAGTGCATCTCAAAGATTAATTAAGGTGAGCTCAAGAAAAACTTACGCTTGAGGTAGATGTTGTGAACTTCAGAAATGAAGGCGTCCAGCTCGAAGGATTCCGGTTTGTGCCAGGGATTGGGCCACGCCTCGTGTAACATCGTGTATCACTGTACTCACTGCGCCGTCGGACGTGCGTGCGCGACGGTCGTCCTGCGCTGACTGCGGCGGCAACGAGCGCGGACCTGCGCGCGCGCACATCCCCGCCACCGCCCGCCCACGGCCCAAAGCTCCATTGTCCTTTTTCATCATTCTGGGAGGGCCCATTCACGATCGGGAATTATGTACTTACATACAATGCCCCGGCTGCACGCGATTGCGCAAGCCCCTGTCTCCCTCGTTGAGACTCCGGTTTTATTCCCTATCTCAAATATTACCAATTGTAAACAGTATAGGATGAGGATAAGGAAATATTCCGTTATTTTAAGCATGCGTTAAATATACGTGATTTTGAACTATAAATACACTGACTTATAAGCACGTACAGCAACGGTTATTACAATTTCAAAATAACTATCAAAACCTGCATATAAGTTGAATGTTTTCAATCGTAATGTACAAAAACCAAACAGTTACTTATACTTAGGTTTAGTGCTTATGCTAAAAGATACCATGAGAATAACATTAAATCTTGTTTGGGTTCTTTCTTTTCAGGTCAACCCTATTATAACATGCAGCTGTCAAAACACAAATATTTTAAATATTATTGATTGAGAGTGCATGATAATCATTATAAATACTCATAGTTTACTTCATAAAACATAAGTATTTATTTTGACCAACAACCACAACATAGAAATTTAAAAAGAGTAAATAAATCTTTTGTACCTACCTACTTATGTGTATTAATGAAACAAGTGAGTTTATATCAGCAAATATAATCAGAAATTATTATGCGTTCCGTACCAGGTAGTTAAACTCGTAGTAAAATATTTGAATGCCTCAACGATTGCTACGAGAAATCAAACCGCATAAAAATCTCACGTTGATAAGTGATTACGCTACGCGGCGTTATCAGGCGGCTTGCAGGAGCCGTTAATTGTTAGAAGTGTAGGCGATAGGGAGGTGTCGCAGACTGTGTGTCTGCCAGCTGATCGCGTATCGCGTGAGATAAGCCGTATCAGCGACCACGTGCGGGCCGCGCGCGGCCACGCTGCGATACAGCATCTCGCGACTAGTACTACGGCATAAGGTCCCGTAGAACGTACTCCTCAGACACATCTTGTTGAATTATTGATGCTGAACTGCTACGAAAACAGAAAATATACCCAAAATTGCTGGTTTCGTAGCAGTTCAGCTGTCTAAGGCCCGCGAATCTCAGGATTAGTGAATATTACCAAACTATCTACTCACACGGTATATCATTCTATAGCTGTCAGCTTGCATCGTAGTATTATGTGATCAGTGGCTTGCATGACGATGGCAGAGACAAATGATGTCTGAATCTCGTACTAAACTAAACCGGTTGTGTTCACCTTTGGGGACTAAAATGTTTTTTTTTTATGATCCATTATAGAACATTAGATGTGACCTTTCTTCGGCGTTGATCTGGATTTCCCATGGTCATAATAATATTTCGAGTCACCCTCTTAGGATTTAAGATTGAATTTATTTTTACTTTATATACTTTTAACATTTGCAAGTGAACTAACTATGAAAACGATCGTTTTAATCCAAACATTTTTGATCAGCAGGCAGCAGCATTATTTTATCGACAGACAAGACAAAATTTGTCTTCGGCGATAATTTTGTCATTTTACCTAATCACAGACGTCTCGAATCCTTTTACTTAATATTTTCAGGGTCTCCCGTTGATCATAGCCATTTATTTTTACGTTATAACACGGCATTGCCATGATATTTTGGTTTTTTCTTTGTTAGCGTAGAAGACAAAACGACATATTTACGTCAAAAGTCGATAAAATTCCACGACAAAATTGTATCGTGTTGCGCATGCTAGCCCTGCAGGTATTCAACTCTTTCTATCTAATCATCACTTGCCTAGAACCCTATTTCCCAATTTGTGCAGTTATGTAATTCCCTAGTCAGTAAGTAACTTTCTCTTGTCTTTATTCAAGAAAAATCAACTTTACTGGATCCTGAATGACGACTACAAAAACCTTTTGGGTTAGGTACTCAAATTTTATATTTTGACAGCTGATGAATTACAAGCACATCACGAGTATCTTTATCGGTTGCTTTTGGAACTGTATTATCATTTATTTTGTTGAAAATGTATGTTAAATTACTTTTAAGGTAAGTTTGACGTCTATTAAATAAAACAAACTATTAATAATGTCTTTCTTCACTAGACTGAAATTTAATGAAACAGGTCGTAAAGTTTTTGTTGATGTCAACAAAATATCTTAAGAGTTATAAATTCTGATTAGTTTATGAGATGTCGTCATGTGTCACATTGTGAGCATTGTTTTTTGTTACGTTCATAAAAACGTCCTCGACGGGCTAATCACAAATCAGCGAGTACCAGCGCGACGCGCTGTCTCCCGGGAACCTATAAATCGTATCGTATTAGCTGTAAACGCGAAGAATTAACTCTCGCGATCGGGGATGCGCTTTTAATTTATTCCGGGTATTCAGCCAGAGCCCGACCGCGTGTTGCGAACCTGCGCCTGCGCTGCGGCGCCCCGCGGCGCGCGGCTTGCCCGTAATCCCAACATAAACAAAACACTACCGAGCCGTCCCATCATTGATAATTGATTTACAGCGCCCTGCCTCTCGGCAGCCTCAACGTTGTGACATGTTTTCACATTCATTTGCTCGTTTGTTTGTTTTTGCTAAACTATTGTGAGGGGTTCCTAATCTCTCCATAATAGCCACAACTAGTGATTCGATTCTTATGTTGAGCACAGAAAACATCTGGCGGTGGACCTAACTGGCTAAAATGTTGTTTATGTTACGAGTTTTGTCAAATCAAGCACATATAAGACTAGTAACAAACATCACATATGTCTATTTACTTTATTATAAAATTAGAGGTTTAGACATCTTCGACATAAAAAAATTCCACTGAGGCTAGTGGGCCAAGAAGCAGCAAGAAGGCTCCTGGTTAACCTTCATTTGCATTAATTAGGGATTTACGCAGTAATGCCGTGTGAACCTTTCATAAACGGATTAGTTTAGACTGGAAGTAAGGATGTTAGTCTTTTGTCTCGGTGGGCCGTATTGTCCTCACTAATGACTAATTCAGGGAAGGCGCGCCTCGTGGGACCGCGGCCCACCCTTAACCTTTCCTTTGTACTCGGGGTTGGAACCAAGTATTTCATAATTGGCATCCAAAAACACATTGTGGTATGTCACATACACAATGACACGCATTCCTGTTCTCGTGAAGCAATACTGGAGTTGTCACGTTCTCGTGCTGATTCGATGGCTGTGAAATGAGCTTCAATATAATAGGTCATGTGACAATTAACGAAACAAATTATCACCAGGCACACGTGCTTATGCGCACAAATATAATATTACAACAGTTAATGTACGGTATTTTGACATGAAGCAAAGTTTTTACCTACGGACCTAAATGAATTAATAACTATCTCACAAGAATGTATGTAAGAATATTATTTTCTTTTTTGACATACCTAATTTAATTATTTGAAGATAAATAACACTTGCAAAAAAAACATGACCTCATGTGGGACTTGAACCCACGTCCCACCGCAGTACGAGTCCCACCTGAGGTCGATGATTTTTTTCAAGTGTTATTTATCTTCAATTAAACCTTGCATTGAATTGCTAAAAACAAAAAAAAATCAATTAATTTAATTATCTCCAAGTATTATAATAAATATCATTTTTATCGACCTTACAAGTTATCGAATTTCAAAACAAAGCTTTTGAATGACGTCAATTGGTAGAACACGCATGTGTACCACTAATATAGTCCAGTCAGTAGGTATTTATGCTCTACAAAAGGTGGCGTAGAAAATGTTTTGAAACAATATTGTTTAGGTATGACAGGTTAATAAAAATCCAAGTTCTCGACCTTGAAGGACCCACGCGTTAGCCGCCATCTTGAATTAAAGGTGCCAAAATTAGGTATATTTTAAATAACTTCTCAATTGTTTACTAAATCACAAAAGTGTCTATAAGAGGTATAAAGAAGACAAAATTGTTTACATTTTTTGCATAAATGTTTATTCTGTAAGTCTTAAAGGTAAGAAGTTACAAGAGACGGAAATAATAATATTTACAAAAATCATTAATATAATTTTAATTTTGTTTAAAATTTTTATAGCTATCATTTTTTAATTCTTTTTGATGGCCCGGGCTGGTTAATTGTGCCTTCTTCATTATCGTCGCTGAAATTTTCTGTTTCATTGTCTGTATTTTTAGTTTCAATATTGTGTCAAAACATTTTCTACGCCACCTTTTGTAGAGCAAAGGCTTTTACAGTTCCCCACAGACTGACCTAATATTAATGTTTCTTATATTTATTTCAAATAAATTATTTCATTTCATTTCATTAAATTATGGAAACAAACTGTTTTATTATGTACTTTTTGTAACCATAGTAAAATGGACTCCCTGGATTCTTGTTTATTTTTTATAATCAGGATTAATTAATTAGAGACAGAAAATTTGATACAATGCAACAATTTTTCTATAAATTTAATAATCTAAGCCTTATTCGCGACTGGTAGAGAATACAGCAAGAATTTATTCCACCTTTTTTATAATTTATAAAATTCAAATTCAAATGTTATCTATTGATAACATAATAACATTATTTAAATAGTTTTTTCAATTGGTACATTTTCTGAATTGTGACTCAATTAGTTGCTAAGCTACTTAAATTAGCATGCAAATAAAATTATATAGGTTTAGGTTTGAGTGATGTCAACTGTCTTAGGCTCTTACAAAATATTGTTCTTTTGAACATAAGCAACTTACCTATGGAAGCAATATCGAAGTCACAAAAAAACTGTGTCAGTTGGTATAAGGAAGTAAAATTGTTTTGGATTTGTAGTTCCTTTATAAAAAGTTTTTCATATTCTTGGTAAGAAATTCATGTAACTTTAAACTACTCGCTGTATAAATACCATGAGCCTTCACGTATCGCAGATACACTGCAGCCCCGTGCAGTGCATGACTAACTCCCACGGAATCCTCGCATAGACCTCATTTCCCACACTCACACACCTTACACACCTAGCTCCAGTAACAGTGCCCTTTGTACTTTTGTACTCATTGTTCTCTCTAGGTGTCTTTCCAGCCCAAAACAAAACCTTCCTTCTGTAGCTTGGAGATTACCGCCCTTTGTGTGGAAAAACTTGCAACAATTACCACATTATACACATCGTCGTTATTCACAAAAATCCTTAGCAGAAACCGATGAAAGAGTTGCGGTAGCTCAAAAGGCAGCCTTTCGCGAAACGAGGTTTAAATGAAAAAATAATGAAACAAGTAAAAGTACTTCAAACATTTAAACAAAAATGAGTACAACTTACTTTCTATACTAATATTTCTCACGTAATCTCGGTTATTTATGACCTCTCTCTCTTGATTTTTTGTCCAACAAAATTTATTTATTTATTTTAAATGAATACTATTTTTCATATAAACGACATCAACGCGCTTTTCGTTATATTTTGCAAAAAATATGGACCATAAATATTGTTGGCCCTTAAAAGCTTATGGTATTCATGGTTATCAAGTATCCACTACCTACATGTTCTAACCCGAATACCTATACCCCTCTATTTCCCTCTTTAATGAAAAGGGCAATAAAAGTGTTGTTTATTCAAAAAGTATATTAATAATGTATGTAATAGTATTTTTTAAATGAGCAATAATATTGTTTGTGCTCCACGTTACGTTCCTTATGCCCGCACGCGCCCGTCGCAGTGCCTGTCACTTGCCTGCTGCCATCCAATGCTAGTAGGAAGTACTCACACGGCACGATATAATACACAACGAATGGGAAAACCACTCATTACTCTTTTGTAATCACATTTCAGTGGTTTAATTACTATCTGATAAAAATTATATCATTAATTATGTGAATTAAATATTTACTCCACAAACTAAGTACTTGTTCAGAGCCATTGGGGTAAGAAAAGTTTGACACAAACTTTGTCGTTGCCTTCAGTTAGAGGAAACTCGCAGAGATTTTAGTAGCTCTACACATAGTACGGCGACGAGTGCCACCAGTCATAGGGAAATCCCACATGCATGACCAACATGCTCACCTTCCGAAATAGGGGTCCTTGGTTGGAGCAACAGAAAAAGTCAAGGATATCTTGATGATTGCCAATTTCTAGTAGTAAGAAGTAGGTTCCAAGATATAAAAGTGTGATTAATAAGCAAAGGAATTTGCGATATTGTCGACAATTGTTCTTTTTGATGATTTTTAGGGTTCCGTACCCAAAGGGTAAAACGGGACCCTTTTAGTAAGGCTCCGCTGTTCCTCTGTCTGTCTGTCACGAACTCACGAGGCTGTATCTCATGAACCGTGCTAGTTAGGGGTTAGAATTTTCACAGATCATGTATTTCTGTTGCCGCTATAGCAACAAATACTAAAAAACAGAATACAATAAATATTTACGGGGGCTCCCATACAACCAAGGGGTATTTTTTGCCGTTTTTATAGATAATGGTACGTAAACCTCGGTGCGCGAGTCCTACTCGCACTTGGCCGGTTGTTCATCTTCAACTCCGATTAGATGTCGCCACATATTTTTCTCTATCAATTAGTATCGTGATGCTGTCGATCGATAACGCGGACTATTCCGCTCTTAATAGCATAAGACATTAGCTTGCGATGCTACCCCGCCGCGGCCGTGCTCCGCGACGGGCAGCAAGCCTCATTTGAAGGGCCTCAAAATATTCCACTTTTTTTGATAATCCGTTCATAGGGGAGCCAAAAAACTTTCTAAAACAAGAATGTGGCTGTTATCGTAATTCCATTTCGTGGCCGCTGGCTGGCGCGCATTGTGCAAATCCGCCTCTACCTGCCACTAACGAGTCATCAACAATGCTCACTGCTCCATCAGCCAGTGCAGGGGTGCCAGTTATATACTAATTTACAGTGTTTTAATAATATGCTTTTGAAAACATTTGAATATATATAACCTATGTTTTATGTATTTGGTGTCATATAGTGAAAATGTTAATTTTACCGATCCCACTTGTCTTTTCTAGCCACTTTTAATAAAAATTCAAAAGGTTTGTTTTAATGTTTTACAAACGCTTTACGCGTTAATTTTATAATGCTTATCAATTAGCATAAATATTTAATTATATTTTTACAACTTTTCGGGGTGCATCATTTTCGGACAGTGCCACCCCTGAGCCTCACCCTCGGGCGAGTTGACTCATGACATGAACCCTGCGGCTGATAAGCAAGTTCCTCGCTGGTGACGCGCGATAGCAGCGCTTCCGGCGCCTGCGCCTCAGGTGCGCGGTGCGACCGAGCAATTACACGATTTGCGACGCCTGCGCATTCTTTAATGGATCATTTTAACTTCGCCTCGAATAGTAGCTTACCACTAAATGGGCTATAACTTCACAATAAATTATGTTTTCGCATAATTGGTGCGACCACAATATGATTTCGCTGGATTTGTCCATCATCATCATCATTTCAGCCGGCGGACGTCCACTGTTTAAAATAGGTCTCCCCAAGTGACTTCCAGATCGGCCGATTGGAAGCGGCCTGCATCCAGCGTCGTCCTGCAACCTTTACCAGGTCGTCTGCCCACCTTGTGGGTGGACGTCCCACACTGCGCTTGCCAGAACGTGGCCTCTATGGATGGATGGATTTCTCCATGTTGTTATTTAAATCAGTTAGTTGTGTTAGTACCACGTATGCGTATGTAATAATGATCATTGTGTATTTTGAATTGACATGTGTTTAATACCAATTAATAGTATTTATATATTTTCAAATAAAAATGAACTCGTGTTTTTAGGGTTCCGTACCCAAATGGTAAAACGGGACAACGGACAATGGAGCCTCAGGAATAGGGTCTATTACTGAGGCTCCGCTGTCCATCTGTCTGTCTATCTTCTGTACGTAACCCTTTGTGCGCGAGTCCGACTCGCTCTTGGCCGGTTTTTTAATTTAGAAATTAATATGACAATGTATTTTTATAAAGATGATATATTTATCCACACACACGCTATAACAATAGTATGTGTAAATAATGCCTAAAAAGGTTCTGTGTGTAGGTGTGAGTAGAAATTATGTTGCTGACTAGTGTAGCTCAAAGCAAGTATTTTGTTATTTACACGAACAATAGTGCACAATGAGTCATGGCTTTAGAAGGAAGTATAAAAATAAATGCACTTGCCTCTCGTGGCTACTGTACAGCGCCGAACCACAAAACCTCAAGTTAGGTATTTCACCATATTATTATTAAAATACTACAAATAATTAATTAATTTGCAAAGATAATTTAGTAAAATCCTTTTTGATTATGTTTTAGTATGTGTCTGTCGCAGAACCGACGAGAGGTGGAGCAGGAAGGTTCTCGAATGGAGACCACGCTTAGGCAAACGTAGTGTAGGACGCCCCCCGGCTAGATGGACCGATGACCTGAAGAAGGCAGCTGGCAGCGACTGGATGCAAAGGGCGGGAGATCGTGCGCTGTGGCGCTCCTTGGGGGAGGCCTATGTCCAGCAGTGGACTGCAAAAGGCTGATATGATGATGGTTTAGTAAGTTTTGCTGTGTCATGTATTGTTTGCTGATTTGAAATTGTTATTTGTGTCTGATTTTTTTTCTTTCTGTCTCTGTTTTAATTTGATTTGTTTGTTTTATTAAATTATGGAAACTTCACATTTTTTTCCACCTTATTATGTATTTTATGCGTATTTATTAAATAAGTTTGACTCCCTAACATAGCAAATTTTCTTTTAACCCGTCAGGCCATGGCAAAGAGACACAATGAAAAAAGCTTGATAGGTAAATAACACTCTATTTAGTAGGTTTGCCTCTCCAGCACTACTTCCACGTCTACTTTAATAACACAAAAATCAATCAATATTCGTAGTAAACCGTTACGGAAACTAATTAGAAACAGTATTATATCAATTCATTAAATTCATTTTAAACTCTTTCGCCACCCACAGACAGCACAAAACCCGTTCCTAATTTAATTTTAATTAATCTGCACTAAAACACGAGTAAAACCGTTCCCTATTACTCGTATTGTTGTTTTTAATAATATCAGAAAAACTAGCTGTCCACAGTATTAATGAGACAATCAACGACAATTAGTGAAACCAATTTACAATAATAATTACCAACACAATAGGCTTGGCCATACACTAACAATAAACACACATATTATTAAAGTGACATATTATTATTATTATTTTTTTAATGATAAAATAACTACTTTAGACTAAAATCGACCAATAAACTTTAAAACCTCTTTACAAATAATTGAATCATCCAGCAATCTAGCCAATTAACTAGCCCCAAACTAAACAATTCTTGTACTGTGGTGACTTAATAACGATATAACACTCCACTACAGTATTTCTTTTCCATATTATGCTACAACTAAAACACAGACTAAGAGAACAGACTTTAACTATACCGAGATTAATATTTAATTATTAAAAAAGGCACTTAGCCTATTAGTGATAATTAATTAATTTGCAATATTTTAATGTATTTCCAACCTACACATTTAAAATGTCCATTCCATTTTTTTGCTCGTATAATCGATGTTTGTTTCATCTTAGTACAGTTAAATAAAATTATGAACAAGGCGTTTTTTTGATTCCACCAATTCCACATTTACGTTCGTACCTTTTTTTTATAATTAAACTGCTTTGGTCTAGGCTAGATACATTTTAAAATACTCAAACTCTGTTTGAGGATCATCAAAATTGGACGTCCCAATAAAAAGATATGTGTGATCAAACATTAAAAAAACAGAAAGCGCCAAATGTAGTGTACCTATACTCGGTTGATAATACCACGAGTAAGAAGACAATTGGCTAGAAATGGAATATTCCCTTTACATGACGTCATTTAGGTATGAAAACTTTGCCACACATGCTTGTCATACAATTTCTAGCATTAGCGTCGTCTACTTTACTATAGGTCTGTGGTATCGATACAGAAGATCGTTGTTGTTATACAGAATCATTCTTATCAGTTAACTTAAATAAAAATAAAAGTTTTGATTTACTTATATTTAAAAAAATATGTTATATCATCTGGTGATTTTAAACACAAGTTGATTCAATAGCAAGAAATGATCTCGGCAAAGAAAAAGACGTTTATTAAAATTTTTATGTACACGAAGAAATTACTTTACATACTTATCATATTTTCCAAGTGTTGCAAATAAAAGCTTTTAAATAAAGCTTAATCTCAATATTGTATTTGTATATATTACTGTAAAATGTTACTTTGTAGAGACAAGGTCAAAGAAGCTTAAATTCGGATTAACAGTTATCGTGTCATCACTCATATCGGATCCTTATTCCATTCAGATAAGTCAAACTCATATACCCTGCGCTTTAGAAAGCACATTCTATCATCCGAAAGGCTGAGCTAGCCACGTATACCGCACGGCTATACGTAGCCTTAAAACTCTAGGCCAAAATGTTCTCAAAATGGAATACGACCATGTGCGCCGTAACAGACCTAGATTAAAATGGTGAAATTAGTTAGACTCTTAAGAGATCACATAAACCGCATTGCAGCACATATAATACTGATGATCTTTAACGGGTAGGGTGCCCTTTGTCATGCAATGGGACGTTGTGGACTCGACACAAAAAGATGGTAATTAATTAAGTGTTGAGTAATTATTAAAAAAAAAAAAATAAGATGACAACAACTATTATGGCGGGTGTGGGGTATGGGAGGGGGATATGTCAGAAGGACATTTAAATACAGATACATATAATATTTTTCAAGAGTCGGGGCCGGAGGTCGCGGGTCGCGCGTTATCAGCAGCCCCGCGCCCCCCCCGCTCCCCCCCGCTCCGCTCCACACACACACTGACACGAGAAAGAAATTAATTATACTACGTCAGCGCCAGCTATTGCTGAGTACAGTTGGCACATAACGATCACGTGCAATTAAAAAAACATTGTATCTTACATTCCAGTTAAGTTTAGTTAAGTTACGTCAAGACATTTCTGGGGGACCATGAACTCTTAAACAATCTCAAACTATCAAATATTGTCAAATCTGTCAAATTTTGTACGTAATGACGTACGAAATTGACAGATTTGAGATTGTTTTAAGAGTTCATGGTTACCCCGCTGGTATTTGCAGCACTCGCAACATGATAACGACTTCTTACTTGTTTCTAAATATCAAAACACATGATTTTAAGTTATGACACTGCTAAATATTTAAATTCAGTTGATCAAAAAAAAATTAAAAAAGTCTAGGTGTTTCAGTGTGTGTGTAGTCTAATATTTGAGCTATTTTCTTTCCAAAATTATGATAAAAATAGTTTAAAGTTTATTAAAAGATTAGGTCTCATTAAATCTTATCTTCTATTCTCGCTTTACCACTTTTGACTTATGCACTCTTACAAGACAAAATACCCCCTTAAGTAACAATTCTTTCTAGTTATTTTCTAAGTTTATTGTTTTCTTAAGTTTTTTAATACAAATACGGAGCCCTAAACCTAACTAATAATATTTTTAACTTATTTGGAAAAAACGACTCTACTCACCAGAAATAAAAATTGTTGTCAAAGTCAGGATGTCAATTTTATTATTCTAGGAAGAATATTTCTTAGCAATTGAAATAACAAAAATAACTGACGGGGAAAATATACTTAAAAAAACTATCATTTTAATCTGCACACTAAAGACAATTTCCAAAAACCCAAGTCCAAAACTATAAAATTGAACTTACAAGGGTTAGATAGGTGTCGGGACGAGGGACCTAAAGAAATTGTCCGTCACTGTTTGGGCCACCCTGCAATCATCATCATCATTTCAGCCATAGGACCATTGCTGAATACAGATTATTGAAATACTTACATATCAAAACTTATTGGATAGTGGTATCCTACTAATATTATACATGCGAAAGTTGGTAAGAATGGATGGATGCTTGTTACTCTTTCACGCAAAAACTACTGAACGGATTTGGATGAAATTTTGCATACATATAGAATATGATCTGAATTAACATATAGAAAACTTATTATCCCAGTAAAATGTTCCAGTGGGATATATGGATTAAACTAAAGAGCATGCGAGCGAAGTCGCGGGCAACGGATAGTCTTGAATAATTATTTTATTTACACCCTTTGGTAAAGCCACCAAAGGGTGGATCTTTAAAAAGTTTCCTATATGTTAATCCAGATCATATTCTATATGCATGTGAAATCAAATCCAAATCCGTTCAGTAGTTTTTGCGTGAAAGAGTAACAAACATCCATCCATACTTACAAACTTTCGCATTTATAATATTAGTAGGATACCACTATCCACTAAGTTTTAATGTAGTAGTAAGTATTTCAATAATCGGTATTCAGTAGGTGTCCTATGGCTATCGAGAGCAAGTTTTAATAAAAAAAATAACTATATTCAGTACAAAACAAGTCGAGGAACCATTGAAAGTGTTGTACGCGTATGTATCACGAGCGGCTGAATGGGGGGTGCACGATAACTCCTCGCGTGCTCTTATCCGCGACACTATCATCGTTAATTACTTGGATATAATTAGTTGGGCGCCGCTATCCTACGAGGATCCGATAAACAGCTATACAGGTAGCTGTGATAACTCGATAACTAACATTAACTTTTGATTTGATGATAGAGTCTGGCTTAAGCCGGGAATTCCCCGCACCGCCTGTAGAATATTCGGTAAGTTACTAATTGTGTTTAGTTTTATTTTTGAATGGTATAGAAGGCCTCGTGGCATAAATTCCATCTATTGTAGCGTTACAATAAAAGAAAAAACAAATATTACAAGTTTGTCATTGACCCCTCCACAAAAAGTAGTTTTCCTTTTTTTATTTATATTACAAAGCACACCGATGGCCCCATTAGCATATGAAAATAAACATTCAAAAATACAGAAAACTTTTAATTTTTTTATATAATATGACTCTAGCAACAATGAAAAATTACTTCATGTCTTAACACACATGAGCAAATAGAGATTTGAATGTTAGTACGAGGATGGTTTCATAGGATAGGATAAATATGTTTTCAGTCAGAGGAAATATCTACATCATCGGTTTTTATGCGAACATTAAAATAAACACGAAGTTATCTTGATATGGGACTTCCCATCGGTCCGCGGCTGCGGGCGGCCCGGACTCGTCATACAAATTGCATTTTGTCACATCAAAGACTATATCTCTAAGAAAATCCTAAATTCCCATCGTTACAATATTTCTCGTACTACTCATATTTAATATCACTTAAAAAAACGTTTTTTATCGTATACCTCAAATTAACGCTAACGTGAGTCCACCGCACCTCATTGCTACAACATCACAAAACTAAGGAAAAACCGGCCAAGTGCGAGTCGGAATCGCGCACGAAGGATTCCGTACCATTATCTATAAAAAACCGGCCAAGTGCGAGTCGGACTTGCGCACGAAGGGTTCATTACCATTATCTATAAAAACGGCAAAAAATCACGTTTGTTGTATGGGAGCCCCCATAAATATTTATTGTATTCTGTTTTTTAGTATTTTTTGTCATAGCGGCAACAGAAATACATAATTTTTGAAAATTTCAATTCTCTAACTATCACGGTTCATGAGATACAGCCTGGTGACGGACGGACAGACAGACAGACAGACAGACAACGGAGCCTTAGTCCCGTTTTACCCTTTGGGTACGGAACCCTAAAAAGGGAATCAAAAATGCTTATTAAAATCGATCAGACGAGTAAGTAAGATGTCCTTTTGCAATCTTTAGATCGAATCACCTGATATCATAATACACAGAAAGATAGAGATAGATAATCGCAATAAATTACTTTCTGTTAAAATAACCGCGTCCTATCCGTTTAGGAAGTACGCTCCCACAGACGACACACAGACGTGTGTTCTGATTATTAGTATTTGTTGTTATAGCGGCAACAGAAATACATCATCTGTAAAAATATCAACTCTCTAACTATCACGGTTCATGAGATACAACTTGGTGACAGACGGACATCGGAGCCTTGGTAATATAGTCCCGTTTTTCCCTTTGGGTACGGAACCCTAAAAATATCACTTTAATGTGATTTCAATTAATTAAAGAAACATTATAAATTAGATCTTTCTAATCACTTGTTTGTTCTAACCATCTTGATTCTAGGTAATATTAACAATGAATGTGTTTACCAGACTAGTAATGAGACCGGCTGTAATTGTCTAGTTATACTTATTGTGGACATTGTTTACCTCCAAATTAGTTAACTACTTCATAATTTAGTGTTTTGTAGTATTCCTAATAAAATAATTTAAATAATGCATTTATAGAAACATGCGTCTACAAACTCGTTAAGGACGTCGACAAATTACCTCTTTCTTTACTAAAGTACGCAGTCTTAAATACTTGTTTCAAAAACAAATCTAAATAATCATTTATTTGAGGATCTTATCTCGATTTGGCTTTAGATGTTACAAATAAATTAGATCTGGGAAATCTCTGATACCCAAAGGGTAAAACGGGACCCTATTACTAAGGCTCCGCTGTCCGTCTGTCTGTGTGTCTGTCTGTCTGTCTGTGTGTCTGTCTGTCTGTCTGTCTGTCCATCAGTCCATCTAGCCGTCTGTCACCAAGCTGTATCTCAAGAACCGTGATAGTTAGAGAGTTGAAATTTTCACAGATTATGTATTTCTGTTGCCGCTATAACAACAAATACTAGAAAAAGGAATACAAAAAATATTTAATACCATACAACAAACCCGATTTTTCTGCTGTTTTTATATATGGTACGGAACCCTTCGTGCGCGTGTCCGACTCGCACTTGGCCGGTTTTAATTTTTTATGCACCGCAGTCTGTAGCCGTAGCTATAATAGCAAGTGATTTTTAATCAGTTTTCAAAGGTGTCTTCGGTACTTACAAAGGACAGTTAGAACATTATGTGAATGTCACGTGATGGATAATGTCATTACAGTGGTTCTTATCCCGTTACGTACGATGTAGTCGGCGCCTAACGAGAGAATGGGCGGCGTAATGTTGAAGACCATTATCGCGCTACATACAGACTGTACAGCTGGACGTGGTGGTTTGCTTATACAGGGTGTACAAGAGAATAGAACACTCCTTAAAACCACGTGATCAGCTGGTCATATACAACAACTTTTTCTTTGGAAGCAACATCGAAATAAATTTTTTTTTTCAGCTTCCTCATACAATTTTACTCGCATACCTTGTTGATAATGTATGGAGCATCTGAAAATAAAATCACGATTTCGATGTTGCTCCCATAGAAAAAGTTGTTGTATATGACCAGCTGATCACGTGGTTTTAAGGAGTGTCCCATTCTCTTGTACACCCTGTATGCGGCTTTGTGTCCAATAACATCCAACATAAGCACCACCCAAGCCACTGGCCACTCCAAGAAATGCTATTGTCTTCTGCAGCGTCAATGGCAGCTCTACTAATAAATGAGTGTAGATGTCGCTATTAATAAAATTAAAAATCGAATTCGAAGTTGATAATACATTTTTGAGAGTCATATTTTTATGGCTTTAATGGGTAAAACCGAAAGGTCTAGTTACACTGGCTAGAATATGTAACAAAATGACATAATTCTAGAAATTTCTTTTAAAATTATTGAGTAACGCTCACTTTGTTTGTTACGGTAACCATAAAAAAATATTTTGCAAACATTCAGTACGTCTAAAATGAGGTTTAGGTTAAATTAATTCTTTTTGTAAATATGTACATGTTGTTTTAGTGAAGCGTCGCGTTGGGTGCGCGGGCGCAGAGCGTGCCGGGGCGGCCGCGTGTCGCAATCTAGCGTTACGATCGATAATCGCGATCCACGTCACGTTCGATACGCGCCCGCCGCGCCGTCCCTCCATGACCGCACGTACTGCTCGTACACTCTTTACTAATGAAACATTGTTTTAAAAATGTCAACTGTAGATTCAGCTTGAGTACTTTTCTTCCTTCCTATACTACTCTGGTAACCTGGAGAGAGCTATCCTCATCGGGAAAAGACAGGGCAAACGACCACGTGGCAGAAGACCAACACGTTGGTCTGATCTCATTGTGAAAACCCTAGAGATGCCGTTCTATGAAGCATTTAGACGGGCGCAGGATCGAAATGCCTGGAGACAGCTCATCATCAAGGCAACTAAATAGGTGGGGTCACGATCCTCAACCTCTGAGGGACCGACTATGGAGGATGATACTAATCTACTTTTTGTGATCAGCTTTACATTTATTTTGGGCTACGTGACGTTTTGTGATTAAATTGTACTTTAACTTATAAAAATAATTAATTTATTAAAAAGAAAAATCACATGCAAGAATTACTAATAAATTCAGCCACAAGCGTCGTCACATTTACTATTCTATATAAAATGACATAAAAATTCAATTACACAAAACAGGTGCTACGTGGTTCATATCGACCACAACGAATCCCCACTCTGCGCCTCGATCGATCCAAAGGTTCCCAACTTATAAATGCTTTTACTTATTTGTCCTTCCTTACAAAAGATATCACGTAGATCGCAGATATGACATCAGTTGTTTTTGCAATTGGAATCTCAACATTTAAAGTACTTTTACCATTACGGTACTTACTTAGTTCATTGTACTAGGTTTTCCCCCTTTGATTATGTTGTAACAACCAAATGATAATAAGTATGAAAGAAAAACCACTGCATATTAATAATAATATACAATTTCCCTTATCAAGGTATATTTAGCTTTACCTTCCACCTAAGATTAATGAGGAAGCTCTCAATTCCTAATGATTTCGTTGAACGACACATAACGTTGTTACTGGATACTCAGACAGTCAATCGACTCAAAAGACTTTTGAGGGATGACAGGATCAAAGTCATCGCCATTATCTCATGAAGCATCCGATTATCTCTCTCACCCAGTTCTTTCAGCGTTACACAATTCAGGCATTGTTTTGACTGGCGCTTCTCATAATGCCGCCCATCTAATTTAGCTGTTAATGTCAACTAGCATTGTGAAATGCGTGTGTGATGCCTCCATTCTGGTGGAAGCGGGTGTCGGGCGCGGGGCGCGGGAGGGGAGCGGCCGGGGTCAGCGCGGGCGTCGCTTATCGCTGCCCCCTCCCGCACCCCGCTCCCCGCCCGCTCTTCTCGCGCTCGTAATAAAATGTATACCGCGTCGTGGATGTTTCAGCTTCGGATCTGAGAGCGAATGCGATGTCACCTTGCAGTTGTTTTTGTGTGGGTACTCCACGAACGTTGCGAGTGAAAGGGTTTGTAATAACAACTATTTATAATTATGTAGGTATAATAGATGATATTTTATAAAAGAAAAACATCTTGACCTAGACGTGTGAATTGACCTTTGCTTTTAAATTGTCATCTAGCAAAGCTCTATATTTTCATACATTTAAATACAACTCGTAGCAATTTGTCTTCGTAGACAGGGCTTGTGCTTGAGAAAAGCTATTGCCTAATAAAGGAGAGTCAATATTCAATCATTTATTACTTTACCATATTCGCTATTAGGTCTTATAATTTCGCCAGTTACATAATACGGACCCAGCAAGGCACAGCAATTTTGGACGGAGACATAACGATCCTTCTATGTAAAACTTTGTTGCTTAATTATTAGTTTAAGTTGTATGCGAATTGTATTTCTGATTTAATATGGTTTAAGTTAAGGTAAGAAGATCGTTATTGTGCAAACTTAAAGCAGATTCAATAACAAATGTAAGGAGTATTCGTTACGAAACTCCTGCTACGAGGACATTGCTACGCTGAAAGTGAAATTGTTATTGGATTTTGGGATAGCATTAAATCAATGTTAGTTTTAAAAAGATAGTAAATAACTTCATCTATTAACAACATTTAATATTTTCAAAACAGTCCTAGAAATATAAACTTTTGAGTAGGTACTTATTTTCAATGTTCTATTTTTTTTATCTCGCGAAGTTTGAAGTGAAATCGATTAAAATTGAATACTATAACGTAAAAGTAATGATTCTGTATTATAGGTTACAACAATAACAAAAAATAAAATGCACTTCTTTGTTAACTTTAGATTGTATTGGTAGAGAACGCCTCTCAGCATAAACTTTGCCTTTTAAACACTATTATATGTGGCAGAACAGTTAAAATATGTATGTTTAAAGCAATGTGTGTGTAACAAATGTTTATAAGGAAGGGTTTAAAGACGGTTTTAGAATGTTATTCTTTTTTTGCCACCGTGTTAGTCTATACTTTTTGTAGCTAAGAAAATATATCATCACATCAGCAACAATGTATGTGTTTAGTGCTCACTACTCGGTGTGGTGTGTCGTGTCGCCACACAGCCTGGAGCCACAATAGACATAACTAAATATATTCTGTGCTGGAGCCGTGTCGCGCGGCTATCGCCGGATACGCCCCCACGCATCTCGCGATCTGCGAAGCGCTATAGCCCTTATAACTGTTATAACCGTTTACCATAAACTGTTATACATAATCTCTACGAATCTCACATGAAAATCTCAATTCGGGCATGATAATTTAATAGTTAGCGCTCTTTTATGCTCTTAAAATGCGCATCATTAAATAATGATTCGACTTCCCTAAGAGTGGTAGCGTGTGATTGCCAGAAAAATGTGTTGAGTTATTATGACGAAAGTGGTTACCTACTCACTACCAAATCTAAAACCTGTTACTAAACAGAGTAAGTATTAAACTGAACTGTCATTCACGGGTACCTCGAGCAATAGACACATGATGTCACATCACTTCCCAGGCTCAGCCGAATGCAGGTTTGTCGTATCGCGTATTGGCGTATTGCAGTGCATCGGTCTAGCTCGCGGCCGGGTCGCAGGTGGCGCTGAAAGCGGGTCAGCGGGCGGCGGTCAACACTCGCTAACAATAACAAGGAAGCGGCGGCCCGCGCCCGCCGCGCCGCCGCGCCGCCGCCGGCGGGCAGGGCGCGCGACAGCCTACTGCCGCGACCTGAGTTTGAGCGATTTCGCTTTATCTAATCGCCGGATGATAAAGCGCTTCGACTCCCGCTAGTCTCGCGCCGCAGCGCCGCACCCGCGCCGCCTCACCAGCGCAGCCGCCGCTCCTGCTCCTGCGGCCTCGCGCGCCCAGGAAACCGACGCTCCGACCGCTGTGGACTCGAACCGTTGCGGAATATAAAAATGGAGTACGAACGTACAGCGATAAGAACCGCCGACTGAAACACATCGGATGTACGATTGACTGGACACGCCGTAATCTGCCGTTTGCCGCAGACCCAGAGTAGCTTTTCGCGAACGACGCTGAGGCTGTTACGCCCTCTCGATCGAAGTCGCGCGGTATGCTCGCGCGCAGGCCGTTAAAACCTAGCCGCTCCTAATAAACCTAGACTTGGATTCGAACAAAGATCTGCTCTTTTATGCTCATTAACATTGTTTTGCAACCGAATACCTACTCTACTGCGACATATACATAGCACTTCGGATGGTCATAGGTTAATGCTTTTGTTTGACCCAAAGTAGCAAGAGCTGATAACGGACGGTGAAAATAATTTAATGTTGACTCTACAGACGGACTTGTATCAATATACTTTTTATTTATGTCATTCCTTCGCAAGACATTTTTAATATTTGCATAACAACAGGGTGTATCATTTTAATTCGACATGGATGGAAACTGGTCTTAAAGTTCAAGATCTTTTAATTACTTATAACTCTAGACATTATTATATTACATTTGTACGAATTAGAAATCGAAATCAAAGTCTAGAAATCAAACCGATAAAAAAGAGGAAAATTTTATAAAACCAGTAGACATAATTAACAATACTATGAAAAAGTCACTCTGACAAAGAGGGTATCTTAACCTTTTATCAGGCCAAAACTTACATTTTCTACGATACTTTAAACGTGCCTGATACCAGAAATTGTCATACTGGAGAAACCTAATATAAATATAATTATCCTAGCCCTGGTTAAGGGTTGAATGAGAAGAAAACTAAACATTTAGGTTATTCACGCGGAACTCATAATTCCTATGCGAATTAAAGTAATAATAGTTTTTTTTTATTAAAGATATATGGTAATTTATGTTTTGTTCGGTTATTAATTGAAGTATGAGAAAAATGTATTCGATTTTTATTGCGTCCTTAGAGTCCCTCCATTTCTCGTTGCAGTAGGGATTCTTTATTTCAAATTTTATTTCAGTTAAATCCTATTTGACAAGTGGTATTATAAGATTTATAATATGAAAATTAGTAGGTTCGGGACTGCGCCAAACTTGCGGTTTCAAAGATTACCTCTTCTACCTCCTCCTAGCCATGTTTACTTACACTGATAAATTGATCTGATTATAACTAAGCATTATTATTTTTTAATTAAAAATAGTGTGATGACATGACGAAGTTACAATTCTAAAAATGTCTTGTTATAAAACGTTAACCAATAAAATTTATATAATTTTACTCACTAAGTCCTAATATTGAAATCACTAATTAATTTATTCGTAAGTTTTCAAAATGAAGAGTAACACTAACACGTTTTCTTTTATTAACTAGCTAGTTCTTCAAAATCAATAAGGTTTTATTTGTAATTGATGATAACATTGGCTTTAAATTTAATTATTTCGAATTATGTAAATATCGTATTATTCAGTTGACTGGCAGCAAGGCGTTAGTTGGTTTATGTTAGTTTTCAACAGCTATTGAGCAGCAACCAAACTCCTAGGAGGAGTCCTAATAGAAGTGTATAAATAAATAAATAAATAAATATTGGATAACATCACATACATTGCTCTGATCCTAAGGTAAGTAGCTAAAGCACTTGTGTTATAGAAATCAAAAACAACGACGGTACCACAATACCCAGACCCGAGCCAATATAGAAAAGTTCGTTTTCTACATTGACCCGACCGGGGATCGAACCTGGAACCTCAGAGATGGCGGCGCCCCATTTAAAGTCCGGCGTGTTCGCCTCTCGGCTACGGAGGACGTCAAAAGTGTATAAAATATAACATAGCTACTATGACCTTAATTACTTGGATCAGAAATTATTCCAGTACTCTCAAAATACACACCCAAGACACCATCTTAAGTTATCGAAGACCCTTTCATTTAAAAACCCCCACAAGCACTTCTTTAACAACAGAGTGATCGAGGCATGGAACAAACTGCCTGCAGAAGTGGTGTCAGCACAAACTACTAACCAGTTTAAGAACAGACTAGACAAGTATCTGGTGGAAAAGAAAGCTTGGACTATGATAATGAGATGCAGGCTGTCGCCAGTTGTTTCAACTGCCTGCCTGCCAATAATAATAAGATGTTTTTTAATTATTATTGTACTGCTTGTAAGATGGAAAAAAACACACAAATAAAATTGTGTAGACTATTGTATTATTTTATTAACTGTGCCAAATAAACTTTATTCGTTCGTTCATTTTTTTTATGTACGTGCTCCAAACATTTGTGCGGTTAAAGTTTACTTGAAAATCCCCTATTTTGAATTCTTATTGCACACAACACGAGAAAACAATAAAGAATATATCCTATTATTATATTATAACGTAACTTATGTGAAGGACTTCTTCTTCGCAAGTCCTTCTTTGTCTTCGTCAGTTTACTTCAAATTCGAACCAAATAACATATTTTATTACTTTCAGCGGTGATTTATAATGATGTAGAATATGTGTTAAAATATTCTCAATTATTCACATTGAAATACAGGTTATTAGAAAAACATAAGGATAATGCAGCATCCTTAAACAGTGCGCTGATAGAAGAGCTTCAATGAAAATTAGTCAATGCACAGGAATTTTCATTTGATCTTTGTTTGTTATCGTCCGCCACGTGCTATGATTATAATAATTTTAATCGTTTTTTAAAGAGGATTCTTTGCAAATAAACTTTTGAACTTGTAATGGAACATATAAAAATTCTAGATTTCTTACATTTATTTTCCTCGTGTATAGTATTTCTAAAAAAAAATATTAGGTGTGTAATTGTTTTAGGTTAGTTTTAAGTTGTATTTTTAATGTATAAATTCGTGCATAAATAATAATTAACTGGGATTATTTTGTAACTTACACAAATCTGTATTACATATTTGACATTTTCTAGATCGCAGGACGCGTATTTTTGAAGCGTTCGAATTCCAATTCGCATAGGAAATCCTAAGAATAGTATACAGTTTCCAAGGAGTTTATATGCGATTCTCTTGAATTCGTATGCGAATTCGAATTCGAGTGCTTCAAAAATACGTCTCCTGAACTCTTTTTATTTTAGTGGCTGATATTTTGCCAATTGAGCAACTATAACAAATTAATCCATAACGAATTATACAGACATAAAAAAAACGATTTTGATTAAAAGTAGAGTAGTTCCTTATAATAACAAAGTATATAAAGTTCTGGTGGCAACAAGGAGTACCTAATGATTTATTTACGTTATTTATTTGATTTAGATAAATTGTGTACAAAGTGGTCGCGTCGGAGTTTGTTGTGCAATTAGCAATGGCGTTGCATTGTGCTCGATGGTAATACTTTCAGTTATAGGTATACATAATTCTCTTAGTCTACGATTTGCGTAAGTTATTTTATATGTCAAATCATAAAGATAGAGACAGATTGAAACTAGAATCAAGAAATACCAAGTGGCCCTTAGTCAATCTTTGGTAAATATTAAAAGCAAATTCTCAACAAAAAAAAATATCTTTCAAACTTTATATAAAAGTTGTTATTCCACTTAACCTATTTTATTAAAAAATGTTGCACTAGCACTAATAAAACAAGTCATCGGCATAACACTCACCGAAGTGGTACTCGCTTTTGGGGGTGGCCATGGTGACCTCCATGGTGTGGTGCGCGGGCGCGCGGCTCAGATCAGTCGGAGGTGTCCCGGCAGCATCACTGTCCGCGGATCGTGAAGCGGCGCGTGCGCGCGGCGGCCGATAGCGCGCGAGTAGCCGCCGCGCGGCCGGCGCCTCCCCCCGCGCGCTGACGCAACGCGCCCGACGCCCGGCGCCCTGACCCCGCGCCGCCGACGACACAGCTCCCGGACTCCACCACCGCTACCACCTCATCCGAGCGAGGACACATCACATGTCATGTCACATGACATGAAAGCTGAAAAGCTGAAAATCTGTATTCTGCTCTTAGAGCAGTCCGGACGCTGAGCCCATGTTTTGTAGGGTTCCGTACGCAAAAGGTAAAACGTAACCCTATTACCAAGTCTCCGCTGTCCGTCTGTCTGTCCGTCTGTCACCAGTAAACAGTTAAGATTTTCACAGATGATGTATTTTTGTTGCCGCTATAACAACAAATACTAAAAACCATAATAAAATACAAAACTGTCACGTCTACCTACTCCTAGCGAGTAGAAGTAGACCCTAACAATTAAATTTATTAAAAAGTTTATAGTTTAGAGTCTACAATTTACGTCTAAAATACAGTAACCATAAAAATAAACCTACCTAACACTCACT
The DNA here is from genome assembly GCA_950371115.1 of Anania fuscalis. NCBI lineage: Eukaryota > Metazoa > Arthropoda > Insecta > Lepidoptera > Crambidae > Anania > Anania fuscalis. The sequence goes on from OX493329.1 coordinate 23,333,433, forward strand.
TAAGGTTTATTAGGGAGGACCGGGAGGTAAGAGGGAAGATACAGTATTTGTTAGTTTTGGAGAGGGGTAGGAACTCCAAGCACCGGTGTCAGGCGAGCTCTGCAGTTCTGGCGTCAGGCAAGCTCCACAGTTCTGGCGCCAGGCAAGCATTTAAGGGGGCTCCCATACAACAAAACGTGATTTTTTGCTCGTTTTTATTCGATAATAGTGCGGAACCCTTCGCTCTTGGCCGATTTTTGTATCTCTGCATCTACACAAAATAAAATTAAGTTTTGGGGTATGCGAACGCATTATCAATGGTTTATTTTCTTGTTTTTTACATAAATCGAGCTCACTATTAGCTCCTGGGCGGTAACCACGAACTCTAAAAAAAATTTCAAATCTGTCAAACATTATCAAATCTGTCAAATTTTTTATGTAATGACGTACCAAAATTGACAAATTTGACAGGTCTCATCATTGTTGCTGGGCATCTCTGAAAGACGGTCTAGGTCAAAACATTTTATTTATTATCGTCTAAATTTTTGACCAAAGGAAAATTTGCGTCTGTATTACAATTGGACTAACTAACCTATTTTATTTATTACGAAACAAATAACTTTTAATTATTAATAATTACGAAAAACTTTGTAGATAATACATTATAGCACAAAACATATAAAACACAAACAGAACTCAGTTAGTACAGCCAACCGCAACCTTACCACCTAATTGATCTCTTCCAGGCAACCTTGGGTAGAGGAAATTAAGTTGTTGTAAAGTAAGGTAACATAAGGTGACAAAGCAAAGAGTTCATGAAAAACACAGAAATAATACATTACATAACATAAAGGCGATAGAAAATATTTATTTTATTGATTTTTCTTTTTCTTTATTCAGGAAACAAACAGCTTTACAATATTTCGTTTAGCTTAAAAATTAATTAATCATACACTAGCATTTTAATTTTCCAACGCTAATTAATACAGTTTTGCCAATATGGAGACAAAATACGAAAAACAGCAAGTAAGCAAATAATAATGAATTAGTGTAAGTTTCTATTAAAATCTAGTGGGCCAAAAAGACTGAAAAAGGACTGAAATACTCTAAATGGATCTCAGGTGATGACGAAACCGTATCAACCGCTCATTAAAAATGTCTATGTGACAGAATCTAGAGTTGTAATTGCCTGTGGCTCTTATAATAAAACTATTTCTACGGTATCTATTCTATACTACGACTACTATGACTCTATCCTTGAAAATGGGAAATAATGGATAGAAAGGGGGAAAATCCGTAGATGGACAAACTGAACAGTGAACAATTTGGAAAGAAAAGACAGGGCGGTAAACGAACTCTTAAAACAATCTCAAATCTGTCAAACATTATCATTTCTGTCAAATTTTCTATGAAATGTCGTACCAAAATTGACAGATTTGACAACTTTGAGATTGTTTTAAGAGTTCATAGTTATGGCCCAGGTCAGAATTTTTGTATCAAAATCTCATATTTAAGACTAAAACCATAAATAGTATCTATACAGTAAGAGCTCTCCTACTATAAGGGATGTAGTTTGGTTAAGTTAACCCAACTAGCTGGTTGGGATGCTTTGTGTTAAAAATTGCAAAATTTCTTTTTTGTAATCAACAAATTTTAATTCCCTAACAAATACACATAATATTTAGTACGAGTGATAAAAAATATTGCATGATGACCATGCAAACTTTAAAAGTGTTTCTTAAAATGAATTTACTATTATATTTATAAGTATGTTCCCTCTTCGAGTATACCGCCGCTTAGTTGAAGTACTCGTCGTGTGTGTAGTTATGCCACCAATTATTTGAATTGGCAAAGAATAAGATCCAATTAAATTCAAGAATTATGTTTTTAAATGTCTTATCAGCATCAGATGTTTGTGTAACTTACAAAATTGTTATCAAATTAGTGACAAACAAAAACATGAGAACATTGCTAACTTAGTTCGGCGGCCTCGTACATGTAAAATATTTTTTTAAACTTAATTATTGTATGTGTAAGTAACAGCGAGTCCATGCTTTGATCGGATAGTACTAGTGTTTAAACTATGCAAAAAGTTTAACGCGTTGTTAAGTCGGTGTTAATGGCATCGTAGTACTTAAAAGGTTGGACCGATTCCGTTTTGAATAGAGTATGAGGTGTATGTAGAGACTGTGTTTAAAGTAAAAAAGAAAATGCATTAGTGCTATTTGCGATGTCAGGTTTGACGACAGCTGTAAGCCACTGTTTTAGTCGCTTCAAATAATTCCTTTGCCTTCTATGTACATCAGGGACGTGTGCGTGTTTGTAGTCTCCCATACAGAATATTGGAAAAAGCGAGTGGATGATAACCAGAGACAAACTAGGGCCTTAATAATGAATCGATTGTACCAGCCTCCTTGTCGCAAACAAATATACAAGAAAAACGTTTTTAATATGTGTATTGTATTGTTCAATAAACTCCCAGGTGAAATAAAAAGAATAAGTGACACAAAATCTTTCAAAACGATATTGACAAAATGGCTGTGGCAACATTGCTTCTATAGTGTTAAGGAATTTTTGGAATATAAAAATAGTTAATTCTAATTTATAAATTTAATGACATGCCAATTAATATTATGATGAATTAAGCCAATTTATATATCAATAATCATTTGCATGCCATTCTTTGAGGTTTGGAGGAGGTTGAGGCACTGGACTGTATTTAGTTTTTAAACATCACAAATGTACTGCATTCTTGCAAATAAACGTTTTGATTTTATTTGATTTGATATGAAGTGATCTGGAGCGGGGCTCGAGTGTCGACATCAGGTAAGCCGATCTGAAGATTGTCGGCCCTTTATGTATTAGCTGTAAAGTGGAAATATGACACAAAATCTATTTATATGATTGGTTTTCAAATAGGTTTACTCTTGGAGCCCCAGTACCACCATAACATTTTGTAAAACTTATGATGATGATGATTAATTTAGGGGTCGTCCATTCATCACGAGAGGTTTTAAAGGGGGGAAGGGTGTTCTGAAAAAATCACAAAATATCACCAGGGGTTGGGGGGGATTGTAGTGAGTTATCACGTGCATTTATTATTTCTTTGAACGCGCGATTTCTATACCGAATAGCGGTTGGTGACTTTGACTTGCCGTTGCTTGAACCAAAGAAATACACGTGACTTTGGGTTGGGTGGGGAAGCCCAGTGTTAAACCGCACCACGTATCTCAATGGTCCCCCATCCCCAATGGGGGGGGGGGGGTAAAAATTGCAAAAAGAACATCAAGTGATTAAAAGACGACCCCTTACATTATAGTACATACATCAAAAAAGCATAATCATTTATGTCATCGTCAGTTTAAGGATACGTTTGTCATAAGCATACATTGTTGTATGGGCTTCGTCCCAACTCTACCCGATCCTATCTCTACCCAATCCCATCTCTACCCGATTAAAAAATAGAAGAAGAAAAATAAAGAGAAATACTACAATTTTGAAATTAGGAGGGGTAGAAAGTAGGCGTATTAGCGTATATCTAAATTCACGTAACTATGGCCACGTGGATCAACATCTACGCTTCATTCACCTACTTGCTAGCTCTGTGTCCAGATACTTGCTCAAAGGATGATCTGAATAGGGCGGCAGACAATAGACAGGCTGCAGTTCTGGTGAAGAGATTATTAATTATAATTAAATTAATTAAAAATAATTACGACTGACTGTCTGTCTATCTAACCAATCCCATTGACACTAAAAAGAAGACTCAGAAATGAAATAATTAAGAATTGTGCTATTTAGCAGCAACGACCACGTAGCGTCCTCGCAGCAGCGCGGGCGTTGTTTTCCCGATGGCGGCGTTTCCGACGTGAGAGCATGCGCCGGCGCGCGCGGCTGTGTGCGTGCGCGCGCCCGTGTGCGTGTGCGCGCTGCGGGCGCGGTCACGTGCGCGCCGGCGGTGCCTGAAGAATGGCTGTTTGGTGTTAGTACCCCAACTATTTTGTAATTTTTCAGTAGCGTCATCCACAGTTGTTGTTGTAGCGAGTGCAACTTTCATTTCTCTTACTTGGCAATTTAATAGAGCTGTTTTCCACCACCTTCTTGATTTGACTCCCTTTATAATGCACAACCCAATAAATAGTATCACGGTGTTTTTTTACTATTGTATTTCCCAGTTCTAATAAGAATCTGTATTTATCAGTAAAAATACCCAATGAAAATTGACAAATTAATGTAAAGTATAGTATAGTACAAGTCAACTACAGCAGTCTTAGTATCACCATAGATCTCTTCAATGAGACACCTAAGTAGTTATGAAGAATGCGGAGAATAATAAATGGAGGCCTAAGAAGGTAGATCTAAAGCAATAGCTCTACATTTCCTGTAAATCTAGGGACACCATCTTTATCGTTCGATCTATCTCTTTACGTAGCCTTATCCCATTTCAACTAGGACCAGCTTTCTTATCATTTTTCGCCATTAATTTTGTCATGATAAAACAACAAAAATTTAAAAAAAGACAATAAATAAATAAAATATAAAATAAAGTTATCAACAAAAGAATAAAATATTTAAGAAACAATCCACAAATATCCATTATAATAATTTATTTTTGTTTGTGTAATTTATAAATTGTTTTATTGTTTTTGACATTATATTTACGGTCTAACTCTATTTAGTGCTAAACCAACACTGTCCAAAATCGACTGTAAATATTATAAGTAACACTGATCGATTATCCTACTAATATTATAAATACAAAAGCTTGTAAGTATGGATGGATGTTTGTTTCTCTTTCACGCAAGAACTACTGAACGGATTTGGATAAAATTTTCATACCTTCATAAAGAATATGATCTGGGTAAACATATAGGATACTTTTTACTTTCATATAATGATCCTGTGAGATACATTGAATAAACTAAAGATCACGAGAGCGAATTCGCGGGCAACAGCTAGTACGTAATATTTGTGTTAGCTAAACTACTGCTCTAGCAACGGACTCTACATTGCATTCGCTACTAGTAGTGCCCTCTACCTAAGCAGACGCGCAACGCCAAGTGCACAACATGGCAGCCTTCAGTTGTGGCCGCACTCACCAGAGGGCGCGTCTGCGTAATAGTACATCTGTAGTATACTAGGTAGCGCTGAATGCATGTTTTATAATTATTAATTCCGTCTATTGTTTCTCCATAATCTGCTACGTAAAAATACTAAAAACTTCACGAAAACATCATCTACGTAAAAAAAAACATTTTAAGACGTCTAAGATTTGAATATAAAATTAACTTTGTTTTGCTACACCAATTTTAACTGTTTACATTGTAATAAGATGTACTTAATTCTTCTATATGTTAAAAGTAAAATGTATAATATATAGGATAACTTATTGTAACGTAAACAACCACCATTGAATTATTACTTATACAGACGCTCAAAATTTTAATAATCGACAGATGATAGAGTAGCACCATCTAGTGTCATACAACATAACTTGCGAAAAATTCAATTATACATGTGTAATAATATTTTGCGAGTGGGCGCGTGCGCCTGTCTTGCATTGATCTTGCTCGGTCATTTGCCTCGCGGACAGCTAGTAGAAGCGTTTAGTCTTGGTTACGTTCCATTTTATCGTGCATTTGACAGTGACAGTTACAAGTGTGTCATATTGACAGCGATGTCGTCGGATGCGGTCAGTGAGGGCGGCGCGGGCGCGGTCACGGTGCGCGCGGCGCGGAGGGAGGACCTGCCCGCGGTGCACCGCATGATTCACGTGAGTGTACTTCGTTGCCGCAAACAAATCACACGTTATAAATTATAACCTTGAAGTAGATCTTGTTTATGATTTTTTATAAATATTTTTATGAATTTATAACCTTTCGACCGCGAGTCCACAAACATAATATTCGTATTCGCTTTTTAAATAAATTACTCTGTTAATCGCTCAATTACCTATGTATAAAACCGCATATCAAGATAGTAATGTTATAGCAATAGTGACCGAGTATCTGCGTTGCTTCTTTTCGGCTCTAGGCCACAATATTGTCCCGAAGCAGTGGTGGGGTAAACAATAATTGAGAGGTTAAAGATTGGGGTCAAGAGTAAGCCCATCTCAAATAAAAAAAAATAAAAAAAGGTGTAAAAGATCTTAAGTCAAGTCTATTTGCAGAAATAAATAAAGTTGGTTCATTTAATTAAGTTTAAAATGGTATATATTACAGAAAATTATTACTTATTCCTCTGGAACTGTATTTAATTGATTAAAGTATAGCTTATGTTCTCATCCTAGGATCAATCTGTGCGCCAAACTTTTGAATTCCATTCAGCTGTTGACACAGGCAGGACTCTATAACAAACATCAAATTATGCATCTTCCTGGAAAAATCTACTTTTTACGCGTGCAAGAAAGATTATTGATGAAACAAATTACAAATTATTTTACCAGACCTATAATGTTTTGTGATTGAAAATTGTTTTAATTAACATTATTTTATTACTGGTTTCTATCGAGAGTTATTCAATTTAGTGTGGACGAATATCCATGAGTCAGCGTTGGCGTTGCGCCAGGGTAAACTTTACGGAATGGATTATCAACAGAAATGGCTGTTACGCTTTTTCCTCAAATCATAGACACTCTCATTAATTACTAACTTTTATCTCCGCTCTATTTTCAAGGGGACACGAGCTAAATCAAATGACCGGGCCTTAATACGAGTACACTAGTTTTATCGCCTCCCATTAAAAGCCAAAGACCCACCACTCGTAGATGAAACTGGCACTATAAACTTCCAATGTCTCCTGACTTGCAATTATTATAATGTGTATTTTTAGGGTTCCGTACCCAAAAGGTAAAACGGGACCCTGTTACTAAGGATGTTTGTCTGTCTGTCTGTCCGTCTGTCCGTCTGTCACCAGGCTGTATCTCATGAACCGTGATAGTTAAAGAGTTGAAATTTTCACAGATGATGTATTTCTGTTGTCGCTATAACACCAAATACTCAAAACAATAAATATTAAAGGGGGCTCCAATACAACAAACGTGTGTTTTTTGCCGTTTTCATAGATAATGATACGGAACCCTTCTTGCGCGGGTCTAACTCGCACTTGGCCGGTTTTTTTTTATTTATTAAGACAACCAATCTAAATTAGTTTATCAGGTAGATGCACATGTCTCCTACCACTCGCCAACCAACCTGAACACTTGGTTATGTTCCGTAGTGTTCTAATGCAGTATTGTGAGACCCTATAAACCCTGAAGTTATAAAGCTTCATGATGTATATGTAGTGCTTTCCCGCGGCCATGGCTAGGTCGTCAGTCCACCTGGTGCGCGGCCTGCCCACTCTACGTCTTCCCATTCGTAAACGCCACTCCAGCACCTTTTTTCTACAACGGTTGTCTAACCCTGCGAGCTTTGTTGCTTGATACCTACTTGTCGTAAATGAGACCTGCGGGGTAACCATGAACTCTTAAAATAATCTCTTATCTGTACATTTCGTACGTAATGACGTACGAACGAGTTCATGGTTACCCCCTGAGAAGCTTAAATTTTTTTTTAATACTATGCCTAGTTTGGCTAAATAAATTAATTTGAATTTGAATGTAAAGTTACGTAAATAGCTACAAAGTACGAACAGTTATGGCTATTTTAAACGAGAAACTACCGGACCCACGTCGACTGTTATATTTAGTGTAGATAATAAAGATGAAATAATTAAAGATAAATAACACTTGAAAAAATCATCGACCTCAGGTGGGACTCGAACCCACGTCCCATCGCATGCTGGGCGAGTGTTTTACCAACTAAGCTACCGAGGACGTCACGTGACACGATGAAATTTCTCAAGTGTTTCTTCTCGCTGTCGAAGCCAGCGTGGGACGTGGGTTCGAGTCCCACCTGAGGTCGATTTTTTTTTAAGTGTTTTCTTTATCTTTAATTAAACCTTGCATGGAATTGCTAAAAACAAAAATTTACAATGAAATAATTAATTACTCATACCACTGTAATGTAGCAAGCTTAAGTGGCAGTGGGCTGGCCAAATCTGACGCAGAACCGATGAGAGGTGGAGTAAACGGGTTCTCCAGTAGAAACCACGCCTTGGTAAACGTAGTGTAGGACGACCCCAGTCCGATGGACCGATGACCTTAGGAAGATGGCTGGCAGTGGCTGGATGAAAAAAGCGGAAGATGGTGCTCTTTGGCGCTCTTTGCGTCCAGCAGTGGACTGCAATAGGCTGAATAGATAGATAGAATCTACCAGCACCGCCGGTACTATACGCTTGGTATGCACTATTGACTCATGCTTTCCGATTACGGTGATAGTACTACAAGCACTTATGAGATACGACCAAATGTGGAGTTATGAGATGTTTGTTTCAATGACTGGTTTATTCTGTTATATCTTTATTTTTTGTTAAGGAAATATTTTAATCAATATGTATTTAAATTACGCGGTATTTTATTACCCAGGGCGGTAACCACGAACTCTTAAAACAATATCAAATCTGTCAAACATTATCATTTCTGTCAAATTTTGTATGAAATGACGTACCAAAATTGACAGATTTGACAACTTTGAGATTGTTTTAAGAGTTCATGGTTATGGCCCTATTGTTTATTATATGGCGAATATGAAGTTGACAGTACCTAAGTACGCAGTGAGAGACACACAACTGCTGATTGCCTAGTTATTTGTAATAAGTAACTTTTGTTCACATACTTTTAGTAACACATCGGCATCAAAGAACAATGTTTATGTTGCCTTTAGTAAGATACAAAATGTATGCTTAGTACATCGCAAATAGCTGAATATAATAATGAATAAGTAAACTGCGTCTGGCTCTCTATGTTTTTTTATTTTGAATTACATTTAGAAGTGAGTAAGTCTTTTCGCCAGATCCGCAAATCCATGGAATGTAGATAAATGGCTATTATATTATGAGTTATTAATATAAATCTAAATTGATAACACTCTCAATAGTAGACATTCAAATTTAGCAGATATACATACGAGTATACAAATATAACGTTAAGATTAGATTTACGTATTTGCATTTTTCGATGTTTGTTTGTTTTGTGTGCTGTGCTTTAAGTAAATATATATATATATCTATCTACATTATAAAAATGTTCTTACCCTTAAGGGATTGTAAGCCTGTAGGGAATCCAACACCAGCAGGAAGGAATTAGCACGAAACTGCTCTTTGCAAAATTTTAAAAGGAAAGTTGGTCCGTGCGTGTGTGAGTGCCCCGTAAGGGCAACGTTGTCTCGCCCCGCGCCCCGCGACCTCATTACGGCGCTGAGCGCGGAGCCCTGTCGAGCCTCCGCTTCGCGCTCCATATTTCTCAACTTTGCACTAACGGCCTAACTTTGCGGCCTTTAAATCACTACCTATTTACATTTTACAAATAAGACTAAGGACCCTCGCTTCAATTGTCGGATTTGTTTGATTTATTTTAGCGGAGTCTGCAGCAAAAGAGGCTTACGTACGAAGCAATGAAATAGTCCTTACGTACCTTTCCAACGAACTAGAGATCTTTTATTTGATTTGAGGAATCATGAAATTATTGTAATTTCTGAAATATTTGAAATTTTTGCTATTTATGTGAGGATGCCGCAACACGTTTTTATCAAAAGTCACATACAAGTTGTAATGCATTTTTCCAAGATTTACCTAGATGTCTTACAAAGATGCAGAGAATCTTAAGTCTCAGAGAGGTCTTTGGATGCAAACATAAGTACATCTTTGCTAAACGGAATTATTTCATATCTATGTTTAATGGCCACCATAAATTATTAATCATAATGAAGTTGGTCCATCGGAGCCCTGATATAATAATCTTGTTGTCATTGGCACCGCTTTTTATTCCCCTTTCGTTCGCAATAAAGGTAATAAATGGATGACAATTTGGCAGTTTTTATCACGTCTGCATTTTTGACGGCACTTAAATTAACATACGAGGAGCCTAGCCTATATCGTTCTGCCTGGTTCGCATTTGCAGTTTTGAATGTCATTTTGGTATCGTGAAAGACGATTCTTCTGCTTTGATTTCAAAATTAAAAAATACTATGTAAATGTATCAAACTTAAATAACATAATTTAAGTCATTTTATTATTACGTCTGTATGTTTGCTTGTCCAGGTACTTTGGATCTTTCCCAAAGTTCTGTGAGTGTGAGTGAACCCCTCCGTTTTTTTGTCGGTTAAAAAGGGTTTTAATTACGGAGCCCTAATGAACTACAAAACTATATTTATCAATCCATACTTACATTTTTCGGCTTGGACGGAACAATCTCTTTTATACCGATGCTGTTCCGATTACTCGTTTTTGTAATGATTAAGGGCATATATTTTATTCATGTAAATAATTAGACGTGGACGACCTCCATGGCCGAGAGGCGAGCATGCCGGACTTTAAATGGCGCCGCCATCTCTGAGGTTCCGGGTTCGATCCCCGGTCGGGTCAATGTAGAAAACGAACTTTTCTATATTGGCTCGGGTCTGGTTGTTGTGGTACCGTCGTTGTTTCTGATTTCTATAACACAAGTGCTTTAGCTACTTACCTTAGGATCAGAGCAATGTATGTGATGTTGTCCAATATTTATTTATTTATTTATTATTTTTTTTATAAATCCTCCATTATATGATGACATTGTTTAACATTAGTATTTATCCTATACAATCTGCAAGTTTAAATAAATAAGCGCCTGAATTTACGATCAGTTTTAATAAACTCGTAAACTGATAAGTAAGATGTAAGTTATATTTCAGGAACTGGCCGCGTACGAGGGCGTCCCCGACGGGCCCGAGCTCAGCGTGGAAGGTAAGGACGAACACGATAATAGCCGACTTCAAAGTACTCGTTAATTTATCTAAACAAAGTAACGAGAAAGAACTAATAAAATAAAAATAAATAAAATAAAAATTATTTATTTTCAGACGGTTAGAGTCCATAGGTAAAGGTCAGCTATTTACATAAGAGGAGCTCACCCACGCCCGTGCAGGCGAGCCGGGGTCTCGCCGGGGCCGCTGATCTATAGATTAGCTCAAATTGCTGATCTGGGTCTGGGTGAGGTCACGGTCGAACTGCTTTTCTAGTATTAGGTTAGCTATTTCGTTTCGTGGAACTATCTCCTGATTAACTACCTATTTGCGTTCTTGTGACTAGTTACTAGATAAAGCAATGTAATATTTAATACTTTGTTAACAAAAGCAGTGGATTTTTTCCAAGAAATATACCTACCTTTTCATTTGCTTATAATATTACAAGTTAGTGTACTTCTTTTGTACGAAATACTAAATATGAATCCTAAAAAAAGAGTCAGTCAGACTCAGTGGTGGCAGTGCTTTGGTATATATTACTAAAGTTAAGCAACCGACGCCACGGTTATGAATGATATGATGGATGACCATTCCGACCATATTTTGTGACATTTATCGTGAGCATCTCCGTGCTTCGGAAGGCACGTTAAAAGTTGGTCCCGGCTAATATCGCTTGATATTGGTAGTGAAGCCTAGTCACAGGCTTTACAAGTTACAACACCCCTCAACCAATCCGCACCGGGCCCGCGTGGCGGAGTATGGCCCAAACCACCTCATGGTTGAGGTGAGGCCTGTGCCCTGCAGTGGGACGTATATAGGCATACTTTACTAAGCAAATTATAAAATACATAAAATTTAATTGAATTTTTAAAAACATGTTTGTCAAAATTTTTACTGTATGCAATGCAATCACAAAATAGCCCTTACATTGCTGGTAGGTATTAGGCATCTCGCATCATGATCTTCGGCCTTATGATCTTCGGCGGTTGATAGAGATCTTGAAGTTTGTACCTTAGTTACTCGGACTCCTCTTTGTGAATTTTTGCTTGGTCTTCTACGATCTCACACGATTGGGCATGGCGCAGAAAAATATAATGTGTTAACCTTTTTGCACATCCGACAGACTTGTTGGAGGACGGTTTCGAGGCGCCCACGCCGTGGTACTTCCTGCTGGTGGCGGAGCAGAGCGGCGAGCTGGTGGGTTACGCGCTGTGCAACCGCGCCTACTCCTCCTGGACGCGCCGCGCCTTCTACGTCGAGGACCTGTACGTGCCGCCGCAGCACCGCCGCGCCGGCGTCGGCTCCAAGCTCTTCAAGGAAATCTGCACGGTGAGTACTACTGTGTGAGTTGTGCGATTAACCGACGTGTCCGGTATTTTTTTTAATTTGACTTTGCATTGACTGCTAGCGTTCTCTTCTTCTTTGCGTGTCAACTCGTCTGAGTTTGTGAGAAACAAGACTCAGCCACCGATATCATATCGGTGGCCTTGTAAAGCTGGCATTTGAGCAAGGTAAACTGGTGGCGTAAAACGCGATTGCTGGCATCATGTCGCACTGATTGACTGATTGACTTCGGGTATTCTTTAAATTAAATTAAATTAAATTTAGTTGCTTATTGTATTTATTTTTTTGCATTCAACATCGCCAGGTAAATCAAATCAAATCAAATCATTTATTGCATTGAAGCTTTGCACTACCGCAACTTTTTAAATCATATATTAGGACAAAGAGAAAGGAGCGTACGTATGAAGTAAATAAAACTGTGCCTCCATCCGTCTAGTTCTAGGGTCACTGGTCAGCGTATTTTAAAAGTAGGAACGTTAAATCTATAATGATTAAAATAATCATTGTTGCGATCTTACAGAAACCTTTTAGTTCTATAACTCGTAACGGAAATATTTGGTTGGTGCCTCAGCTGGCCGTGCAAGAAGGCGTACACCGCGTGGACTGGCACGTGCTGGAGAGCAACGCACCCGCTTTGGCCTTCTACGCGCGGCTCGGCGCGCGCGACCTGCGCGTCAGCGAGGGCCGCGCCGCGCTGCGCCTCGACCGCCCCCGCATCGAGCACGTCGCGCAACACTACTAGACACATCACATCATATACACCACACACCGCTTGCCGCACGACAACACTGAATTGTTAAATTTATTCCATTTTTTAGCAAGTTTCTTATAATTTTATTTTTTTCTCTATGATAGTTATAATTTATTGAACTGGTCTTTGTTTTATATGATAGGCAATTTCATTGTCTTTCAAATAAATCTTTTCCCATAATGTTTAAGAACTCCAGATCCATATAAATAGTAGTTTTTTTGCATGCTATACCATAAAAGTTTTAAAATATTTAAATGGCTGCCATTTCAAGGGGAGTAGAGTTAGCCCCCAACTTGAGGGGTGTTTTGTCGATAAAATTTGATGAATTAATAGAACTAAAATTATCGCCGGTCGAAACCCAGACACACTGTATATTCATATTTTGAAAGTAGAGAGGCAATAAATCGCTATATCATATCATATCGTGTTTTGTTGCTCGTGCTAGAGGGTCAGAGCATTGTATGTGATATTATCCAATACTTATTTATTATACATGTAACGTGGGGGTGATTTTTTTTTCATCGTCTACCCCATCGTTGCGTAGGTCCCTTTAAATGATTTTGGGGTTGCTAAGACTACTTTTCGATTTAGAGATCCGTTTGCGAAATATTAAACTTTAAAATGCCAATTTTTGTTCGGGTAGGGCGTAAATAAAACTAAACTATTGGTTTTAAAATTCTGGAAAAAATCATGATTATAGTGCTTTACATGAATTTTTTAAGAAAACTATAACGGTTAAGATCTTCTTCGTCTTCTTTCGTGTCGGTAAGAACACGGGCTAAATCTTACTTGCCCAGAAGGCGGCTACCGTGGTAGCCCTCTGGTTACTGACAAGTAAGTCCTCACGCGAGCAGGTGGTTGGGCACGCGGGACAGTTAGTGTGGTGAGCCATGGTTTGCTTTCGCTGCTTGAGTACCCCCACCGACACAGGTTATCTTTACTTCGACCAACCTGGGTCCTCAGCCTATTTAAACTTCTCCAGATTGGCCAAGGTTCCTTATAGCCTGGAGGCAGATTTTCATCGGGGGGTACAGTGAATGTGGATACTCGCTTGCCCAAAGCCTGCACCTCATGTCAGTAGGGGTTTCGTCGGTAGGCTGCGTAGATCGCAGGAAGCTTTTGCGACTTCGCAACCGACCTGTGGCGGGGGAGAGCCCGTAGTTAGCCGTAGCCCGCGTTCGCGCAGCAAAAAGAATCGCCTTTTCAAGGATTGGATGATGCAGATAATTAGTGCCTTATATCGTGTAAATGTGCCCAAAATTTTATATTTATGCGTATAACAGCTTCAGAATAATTTAAGAAAAACGGATTCTGCTGCACGAACTTTCGCCCAGCAATTTTTTTTTTAATTGATGGGCCTAGCTGTTTATTAAATATGCAAAAATATAGCTTATATACGATCATAAATGCGCCGTGAAAGCCAGATTTGTGTCTCTTAAGATATCAGAGTTATTTAGTTTTTTGCTGGGCGAACGTTTTGATGATTGCTGTATATCGGAAACGGTTGATCGCACATTCATAATTTTTTGTATACAGATTTGGTATATTTGTGCATATTTGTGCCGGACTTTTCATTAACATGGCTAGCATGGTTCAGATGCAATTCTTTTATTTCCTAAAAAACGGAAAAATGCTCTGGCTCCCGAACGAACAAGACCAAGGACTTTACGTTAGTGCCGACTGGTACCCATTATATATTCACATGACCCTGTACAGTTTTGCGGGCCTACTGCATATCATTGCCGATTTCTTAACGATTTTGTCTTTTTTTTTAGGTTATCTTGAGTGAAATTACTTAGAATACGAAAACACTAGTTTCCTGTGAGCTGGCTTATTACATGCTTCTACAATAATATGAGTCCTCTTCTACATTGTCTCGGGTTTGGGTGTTGTGGTAACGTCGTTGTTTTTATTTCTATAACACAAGTGCTTTAGCTACTTACCATAGGATCAGAGCAATGTATGTGATGTTGTCCAATATTAATTTATTTTTTATTATTATTTATTTCATTCATTCATTATATAATTTATTTTAAATAATAAATTACAAATTATAGTGTATTATTAGGTACAAAAAAAACAATTCACATTTTATTTCATGTCCCTAATACCTATAAACTATTTTCCAACTTAACAATTCTGTACGCAACTGTACTATTTAAATTTCGTTACAACGCCATCAAGTGAGGAAGGATATTAGATATTCGTTATTGTCTAAAGTCATACATGATTTTTTGCATACGTATTCTTAAAACAGTGCTCATATTATTGTAGAAGCATGTAATAAGCCAGCTCACAGGAAACTAGTGTTTTCGTATTCTAAGTAACTTTACTCAAGATAACCTCAAAAAAAAAGACAAAATCGTTAAGAAATCGGCAATGATATGTAGTAGGCCGGCGAAACTTTACAGGATCATGTGAATATATAATGGGTACCAGTCGGCACTAACGCGAAGTCCTTGGTCTTGTTCGTTCGGGAGCCAGAGCATTTTTCCGCTTTTTAGGAAATAAAAGAATTTCATCTGAACTATGCTAGTCATGTTAATGAAAATTCCGGCACAAATATGCACTAATATACCGAATCTGTATACAAAAAATTATGAATGTGCGTTCAACCGTTTCCGATATACAGCAATCATCAAAACGTTCGCCCAGCAAAAAACTAAATAACTCTGATATCTTAAGAGGCACAAATCTGGCTTTCACGGCAAATTTATGATCGTATATAAGCTATATTTTTGCATATTGAATACACAGCTAGGCCCATCAATTAAAAAAAAATTTGCTTGGCGAACGTTCGTGCAGCAGAATCCGTTTTTCTTAAATTAATCTGAAGCTGTTGGACGCACAAATATACAATTTTACGATATAAGTCACTAATTATCTGCATTATCCAATCCTTAAAAAGGCGATTCTTTTTGCGAGTTACTCTCTGTAGAGTGGATGTCTCGGGTCGCTTTCCTGTTTTTGTTTTTCAAGCGAACATGTCACTTCTCTGCGGACTTTGGGTGGAGCTATTCCTGCAAGAGAAAACAGCATACCGACCGGGTTTGGCCTAAGACAGCCAACATGCGGCAGGTGTCGTTCAGTTCACGTGAAATGCCGGGGTACGAATCGACTCGTGTGACACAGAGAGTTCGACGGCTAGCTCTCTCAAACTTGAATGAGGATTTTCAGTCACTATTTCCTTCACTTTTGCGATGTAATCTTCAGTAGCTGACGTTGATGGCCTACCAGAGCGAGGTAAATCTTCCATCACATCTCAACCGCTTTTGAACGCTTTGTACCACTCATAAACACGTGTTTTTGATAAAGTCCATTCACCGTAAGCCTTCTGTAACATTTTCAGAGACTCCGAACACGAAATCCCATTGGCGAATCAATACTGTATTTAATCTAATTATCAGATGTAACTCAAACTCCGTGTCAAAATGGAAAACAGTTGAGCCAATCTAACAACAATAAAAAATATATAATTTTGAATTTGGAACCACAAACAAATCATTAATTCCCGAAACTTTTTTGACAGAATTTACTTATATGTCATTGTTGTACCAAATCAAATGGGTTGATGCAAAAATGACTTGTAATATGGCTTTAAAAAAAAAACTATTTTAATATTAAACTAACCTAGTTTTAAGTAATTACTAACAAAATGTGAGTCCTTGTTACTTAAATAAATAAATATTCATTCAATAAACTTTTTTTCACATTAGGGAATTGAACTTTAGAGATAACCAGTTTCATTTACACATAATATGATTAAATACTATAGGAATATAAATATGAGTGTTAAACGGTGTATGATTATTTACATTATAAATTACAATAATCTGATAGTTATATAAGGAATTCAGATGATTATGCGTTTCGATCATTAGTATTTAAAAGAAAATATAAAGAGTGATTATTATGATGTAATGGTATGAGAAATATTTTTGAACTTTCGATAATAGGACATAGGACTTAAAGGTTATGTGAAAAAAGGCACACCTGTTTTTATTAGACAGTGACTATTTTATTAATTTAGTAAAATAACACGCTTTGTATCATCTCGCAGAGAGTTTTTCACGTTAAAAACGTGTCGATCGATCGATCGGCATCTCACGCTTAAGGGCAGAACTTAAAGAAGTTTCCAGCTCTTCAAAATAAAAAAAATATCATTGAATATGCCTCTTTTAGGTGTTAGTCTCCTCATAGTCCAATCAATAAACTAGTTGTAGAGTGCGTGAGTGAGAACCTAAGTGATTTCTTCAGAGCTGGAGGGAGGGGGTAAGGAGTGACAAATGTCAAAATTTATGGTTTTTCAACAACATCTCTTTTTAATATAAAATATTTGAATTTGAATTTGAATTTATTAATTTTTTAATTCATTCCACAATCACACCAATTAGCTAGCCCCAAACTAAGCAAAGCTTGTACTATGGCGAGTAGATAGCGGATAAACATACATAAATACGTTTACGTAAAAAAAAGTGTATGGAATAAAAGTTATAGAACATTTTATAAGCTTTCATTCCATCTTAGAACATTCATCGCTGCCACGCAACATTTTTGACATGTTGGTGCGAAACCTAAAATTGAGACCTTTGTCACACTCACCCCACCCTCCGGCTCTTCTCCTAGACGTCAGGATTTTTAGTACGATTTCTCCACTGAATAAGTTTCTGAGGAAATCGCTTAGGTTCCCGCTGACGCAATCTATACTCTCCTTTAAGTCATTCCTAACTGAACTATCACCCCAAGTATGTATTATTTATCCTGAATTATCGGAGGGTCTTCTAATTCAAGTAAGTATACTTAGAATTACAGAATTATCATATAAGAATACCTATTTATAATGACCATTCTTAATATTCATCGTATTCCTGACTGATGAATAATATTCCTTGGCTTAATAGTTCCAGACAACATATTTATTTTATAGGGATGTACGTATGTTATGTTTAACTACAGCTTTTCAATCAAACGTTCCTCGTGTTTTATCGGTGCTGTGTTTGCTAATATCGCTCGACATGTGACAGAGACGAGCGGCGTGACAGTCGGTTCGGCTGCCCTCGGCGGCGCACATGCGCGGCGGGCGGCGGCGGCGCGGGCCCGGCATTGGGCGCGCGCCACTCGCGCCCGCCGCCGCGCCGCTCGCAGCGCCGCCGTGTCGCCGCCGCTTGCCGCCGCCTGCCGCCCGCCGCCCGCCGCCTGTCGCAGGTGAGCCGCGCACCCGCGCCCGACCCGACCTGCCGACCTGCCGGCCTGCCGACCTGCCGCTCGACTCGCTCGCCTGCACACCCACCACCTCTCGCTCGCGACCCTTACACTCGACGACGCTGTTTTGTTTATTTTTATCACATGCCTCCGCGAAACGCGAAACGATCTCCTGAAGATTTTTGTTTTCATCTTTTAAACTTGACTAAAAGCTTACACATGTACTTGTCCGTACACATCTAAAACACCTCGGTGACTCGACTTTAGTTGTAATGTGCTTTATAAACGACCTTCGCTGTTATTCAGTTTATTTACTACGTCTCAACTCAGAAAGTGAATATTTTAGTAGAGATTCCAAACACTAAGGTGAGGTGCCTGTTTTGCACACCTATTAAGTTACGATTCGTAGAAAATTAGGTCAGGCATTGGTATGGTTCAGCAAATATTCTATTTCGCTTAAAATATGTGTCAGGGTCAATGTAGGGGTCAGTGCTGGGATCGGCAGACGTGGACGTCGGAACGTGAAGTGAAGTGTCGGGACACATAACTAGCTCGACTTTAGCGAAAAGTTTTGGCCAGAGCAGCGATAGACGAAAGGTTTAAAAGTCCGTTCTAGCTTTTAGAAAGAATATTCAATACACCCAATAATTTATACGAACCATTCATAAAATATTTCGGTAATAGTTTTAAAATTAAATTCATCTTTTGTAACTAGTTAACTTCGCTGGTTCTGCGACGTAGAAATTTAACTGCCTTTTTAAAATATGTACCTTGTTATTTTACCCTCCGACCAATTATTAGTGGCCTTAACATAGGGCTAAAAAGGGTCGCAATCTAATTTTACCAGTTTATGTTAGCGTCCTCAGTCAGTTTGATACATACCTGCTAAGAAGTGTGTTTTTGAGTTATGCATTCAGTGGCATCTAATGTAGTAGTGCAGGCTGGCATTAGTGCTGAGATCGAATTTAATTTACGAGTGATCATTCATAGTGATCCTAATAGTTAGGTAGGCAGTAAATCAATTTAATTAAATTAATAAGTGCAATAATTAAATGCGTTGTTTACATTTATAATAGTACGTCAACAATAAGACTACGGTTCGTTATTTACTAATATGTCTTTTAAGGTAGGAAATATTCATGATCGGCAGCTTAAACTTAAACAGATGAATGAACATTCCCTCATCGATCGAAGTATTCCTGTAACAGGCGGGAGTGACGGAGGACCGTTTGATCCCGCGCAATCGGCCGAGGACGTAATCGGTGCGACGAAGCGGACACGCGCGGCGTCGTCAGCCGCATGGCGGACGTCACCTGAGCGGGCGCCATGCGCGCGCTGCCGCTGCTCGCAGCTCTCGCCGTCTACTGCGCGCCCCCGGCGACCGCCGCCGCCGCCGCCGGCACGCCGCCCGCGCTGATCGTGCTGCGCGCCGCGTGCGCCGCCGGCGACCCCGGTGCCTTCTCCGAGGCCCGGCTCCGGCGGCACGCCGAGGCGACGGGGCGCTCGGCTGCGCTTCAGCACCCCTTCCGGCTGCTGAGCCACGTCGGTGAGAGCGAAACTCAAACTCTGTAATCCGTCCCTCCTCGCAGCCCCCTTACCGCTTTTCACTATCTCAGAAACGTGCGGGTCCGAGTGGCGAGCGACGGTAGCGCGTAAAGCGTTGTCGACGCTAAGCGGCGGAGCGCCGGTCGCGCTCGCGGGCTGGGCGGGCGCCGCCGCGTGCTCCGCGCTGGACGCGAGCGCGCGCGCGCTGTCCCAGGCACGCGCAGCCGCGTGCGCCGCGGGCCCGGCACGTGCGGCGGCGGCGGCGCGCGTGGCGGCGCGGCTGCGCTGGGCGCGCGCGCTGGTGCCGCCCGCGCCGCCGGGCTCCGAGTGCGCCGCCGCGCTCGCCGACCTGCGCCGCGACCTCGCCGTCGCCGGGGTGGCCGTGCGCGCCGAGACGCTCTCCGAGGATGAACTCGATCGACGACCGCAAGGTAATAGTGTTCCCGTTCCTGGTGATGTTCAGCGTGGGCGCGATGAAGCTGACCGAATCGAATGTCCTTTCAGTGGTTATCGTGTGTGCGTCGGTCCGAGTGGCCGAGCTAGCCGCGCTGGCGGCGGCCGAGCGCGCGACGCGGCCGGTGCTGCTGCTGCTGCACGTGGACACGTCGCAGCTCGAGCCCCGCCTCGCGGCCCCTGCCCCCGTCCGACCTACCGAAGATGCTTTATCGAAGAGCAATTTCACTTTAGATTTAGGAAAATCGCCTTACGAAAAGAAAAAAGGAAATCTCTCGTCGACCCCGACTCTCCCGGAAAACGCAAATTTATCTTTATTCTATCCGGGGACGTATAAGAAAAGTTTTCCGTCGCCGTCGACCGCCAGATTCGTAAACAACGCCGCGGCTCCCTATCGCAATAAGAGAACTCGTAACGGAGTCGGAGCGGCAGAATCCTCGACCTTGAAGACTGTTTTTCGAGCCGAACGCCTCGTAAACACGATAAAAACAGACACAGACTATGATTCGTTACGAAACGATTCACCCGTTATGGATGTAGTGCGAGCCGTTAAACAAACTAAAGCCGAAAACGAGTTCAAGGACACGCGGCCCGCCGAACCACGTGGAGGGCGCGCGCGACGGGCACCTCTCGCCGACCCCTCGCCTGCGGGTCCGATCGACACTCTCGAAAATCTAGCGGTCAAACTGAATGAAGTTTTTGGAGATCAAAGTTTATTATTCAGTGCACGCAATCTCGAGATCGACCCGTCTTCGGCTTCAATCGTAGAAAGAGCATACAATGAAGTTCTCGATGCTCTCCAACTAGACTCTACAAACGAGAGTGCAACGATCAGTCGTAGATGTTTTTTCTTGTATGAACTCGCACGAGCAGGCGAATCGCACTGGCGACGTATCGCAATCGTCGCGACCGTATCAAACGTGTCCGACGGCTCGGAGCACTGGGCGACAACAGTAGAATTGACGAATACTACCAGCAGATTCAGCCGTTGGAGCGAGGAGCGCTCGTCCGAGCCGCACGAGCAGGCGTCGTCGGTGTCGGTGGCGGTGCTGGTCGCGTGCCTGGCGCTGGCACTGGGCGCGGCGGCGGCGCTGGCGCTGGGCACGCGCTGGGCGGCCACGCGGCGGCGGCGGCGGCGGCGGCGCGGGGACGCGGTGCTGGCGCCGGCCGAGTTCTCCTTCCCGGCGGACGAGCGGCGGCGCGTGGGCGAAGGCATGGAGACGATGCTGTCGTGCTGGCTGCAGCAGCTGCACGAGTTCGGCGGTCCCGAGCTGGAGCGCCCCGACCTTCTGAAGCAGCCGCCGCGCGCCGCCACGCACGCGCCCTCCGCGCCCTCCTCCACCTGCAGCATCAATCGCGTCGCACTCGACAGGCGGACTCGGTATAAGGTCAGAAGCGACAATTTTTAACAATTTTAACGGTAATTTTTTTCTCCCTAATATTATCTAATGTTTACTTTATTTCAGGGAGATGCGGTCCACATGAAATATATTCCGACAAATGTAGCCCTAGAACTTAAACGAAAAGCCACCGATGTGCTGCTCGTTATGCAAAGCTTACGACACGAGAATCTCAATCCTTTCATCGGTAAGAATCGTTTCAATTCTTAAACCGCCCTCAACGTAGATTTAATTTCATGTGGACTTTTGTTACTGCTGTACGTAGGATGCCTGTGTGATTTGCGGCCTGCACTCGTGTTCGACCACTGCGGACGCGGCTCGCTGGAGGACGTACTGATGCTGGACGAGATCAAGCTGGACTGGACGTTCCGGCTGTCGCTGCTCACGGACCTGGTGAAGGGCATGCGCTACCTGCACGCGTCGCCGCTGCGCGTGCACGGCCGCCTCACGTCGCGCAATTGCGTCGTGGACTCGCGCTGGGTGCTACGCGTGACCGATTATGGCCTGCCTGCTTTCCAACGCGTGCAAGGCCTACCGCAGCCTACCAGAACTTCAAGAGGTATTTGTCTTGTTTACTAACACAAGTGTAATAATAAAGCTATTTGAATTATATTGTTAAACGCTGCAGCAGCTTACCTTAAGTTTTAATTTTCATATTCTTATGCACCCTGTACGTGTAGCATTTCACCATAGAGTTGTACAGACAATAATAATAGCACGCTAAGTTCTCTTGAGAAAATTAAATTGTGGACACATGTAACCTAATAATCTGCAGAGCTGTTGTGGACCGCCCCGGAGCTGCTGCGAGAGTCACGGGGCACAGGGCGCGGCTCGCAGCCTGGGGACGTGTTCTCCTTCGCCATCGTGATGCAGGAGGTCATCGTCCGAGGAGAGCCCTACTGCATGCTCTCTCTTACGCCAGACGGTTCGTACCATCTCCGCAGTTCCTAGATCACAACGTATGTAATTTTTTTATGCATTAATGAAGGAGTCTTTATTAAACAGGAATAACCTCTTGACATCGGTTTTTCCCTAATAAACCACTTTCTAGCTCGCTCTTATCCTTCATTTCTTTTACTACCATTTGTATTTTTTTTTTATTACCATATTGGGATTAATTTCTTTGAGACAACATATTTTACCAACGTTTTTAGGGTTCCGTAGTCTTGACAAGGAACCCTTATAGTTTCGTCATGTTCGTCTGTCTGTCTGTCTGTCCGTCCGAAATTTTGCTTGGAGACTGTTGACCCTAGAGAGCTGTAATTTTATGGAGAGATATTAATCACACCGACAAAGTGAATGGTTAGCTCCTCAGATCATATATTTCTATGGGTGGCTCCCATAGATGTAAGGCTAGGATGTTTTTTTTCTCTTCTATTCCATCGTGTGGGGTATCGTTAAATAGGTCCTTTAAAATGACTTAGGGGTTGCTCAGACTATTTTCCGATTAAGGGATCTGTTTGCAAATTTAGAGTGCTAATGTTTGTTTGAGTACGAAGTCCCCGCCCCCGCCCCCTATAAAAGCTAAACTATTGGCTTGAAAAATCTGGAAAAATAACAATAGAGCTTTTCATGAAATTTTAAGGAAAATCATAATGGTTAAGATAGATCAGTTAGTTTAAGAGTAATTAAATAGTCGTTCAAAAATTCCTTAGAGGAAAACATTATACCTAAGTGACTTAAATGAAGTAATTTCTGAAATATATTGTGGTATATTCTCGATTCAATGGAGAAGGGTTTGCAGGTAGACGCGGTGTACACTGACTACTCTAAAGCCTTTGATAAGATCTCTCATTCATTATTGATTTCCAAGCTGGAGTCAGTCGGTGTGCACGGTGATCTCCTGCGATGGTTGACATCTTACCTTAGAAATAGAACTCAAGCGGTTACAATCAAGGGTTTTACTTCAACTTTTATCCCTGTTACATCCGGTGTTCCTCAGGGATCTCATCTCGGGCCCTTGCTCTTTAACATTTTTATTAATGACGTTATTAAATGCTTTCTAAATTCCAAAATATTATTGTACGCTGACGACGCAAAAATATTTGCATCTATAAAATCTAAAAACGATTGTCAATTTTATGTCAATTACTTTAAAGCGACCTTGATCGGTTATGCGAATACTGTGCTTGTAATGGTCTTTATTTAAATGTAGATAAATGTCACACTATAACCTTTACAAGGAAAAAAAATGTTATCGAATTCGACTACAAACTTAATAATACATCACTAAAGAGGGTTACAGAGGTGAGAGATCTGGGCGTTCAATTGGACTGTGGTCTGTATTTTAAACCACACTTTAACAGAATCACCGCAAAAGCATACAGATTACTTGGATTTATTTTTCGCCAGAGCGTGGATTTTAAAAATGTTAACACCTTGATACTATTATTTAATTCTTACGTTCGTTCTCAGTTGGAATATGCGTCACCTGTATAGAACCCAATGTATTCTAAATATATAGATATGTTGGAAGGGATTCAGAATAAGTTTCTCAAACGGTTAGGGTACAGGTTCAAGAATTTTAACTCCAATAAAATTGAGTCTTCGTTTGTTCGCCGCGAGCACAAAGATCAGATATTATTATTTAAAATTATAAATGGTTTTATAGGTTCTCCTTTTTTGTTGAATAGATTGGGTTTAAAATGTTCTAGACCTAATACAAGACGTGCGGTTACCTTTGCTGTTCCCTTATGCAAAACTAAATACAGAGCCAATAGTTTTTACATTAGAGCGAGTAAAAAATATAATTCCACCTATGGTGACATCGATATATTTCATGCGAAGTTTGGTCAATTTCGTCGCTTTTTGAAAGAACTGACGGCCGGGCCTGCATAGTGGTTTCTGTTTTTGTTATTACTTAATTTAATTATTACTTAATTTAGTGATTCCCTAACTTTTTAATATTAAGATTTCACTGGTTTTTGCTTTTAATAAGTGTATAGCTTTGTAAAATTCGTTTATGATGTACCTAATTCGATCTTTCGATCAACAGAATACATGTTAAACCTAACCGTGGAAACTAATAAGGCTAGTGTATAATTTATTTATTTTACAAGTTTACATGTAATAACTCATGCTGTTGTTTCCTTAATAAAGAAAAAAATAAAATAAAATAAAAAAGTGGTAACGACGGGCAACTACGGAACCCTACACTGCGCGTGGCATGACACGCACTTGGCCGGTTTTTTTTCTTTTATGCGTTTCCATCTTGCGTTTAATCGCCTTGCGTTTCTTTATTCAATTTTATTTTGCCTTACTTGTTACATTGATTATTTTTTAATTTTATTTGAAATCTATGTTTTAAATTTTAAACTAATATTATAATTTTGACACCTATATCTGTGAAAATAATACTTAACACTTTAAATATTTCAGAGCTGATAGAGAAGGTGATGCGTCCGCCGCCGCTGATCCGGCCGTCGGTGTCGATGGGCGCGGCGCCGCCCGAGGCCGTGAGCGTCATGCGCCAGTGCTGGAGCGAGGCGCCCGACCTGCGCCCCGACTTCAACCGCCTGCTCGACATATTCAGGCATCTGCACAAGGGAAGGTAACCTACACCTTTTGACGTTGCCTATATTTTTAAGAAAATGTTATCAATAACTAAAAACGTAAAAGAATCACACGATTACACACTTAAGCTCTCGCACATGAGGAAGTTCGGTGAGTGGTTATTGCTTCACAGGTTTCTTTCTTTCAGAAAAATCAACATAGTTGACACAATGTTTGAAATGTTGGAGAAATATAGCAATAATTTAGAAGACTTGATACGTGAAAGAACTGAACAATTAGATATGGAAAAGAAGAAAACTGAACAACTGCTGAATCGGATGCTTCCCAGGTAAAACAAATTTCACTTATCAAATATGATCGTTTCTATAACAAAATAATAAACATTGGTTGTAGTTAATCTGTCTATGTCTCGAGTCGCTCTTATTCAAGTTGCTCAAGTGCTTTATACCATTTCAGACTAGGTTGTAGATCTTTAAATGAAAGCTAAAATAAATCATGTTCAAGCACTCGTTATTCATTCGTTGACCTTTGCCTTAAAACTGGCACATAAACTTAAATATTATTACGTTCATTTGATTACTACTTTCTGGGTAAAATACAGATATTTAATATTACAGTGCAGATCTATAGTATCTACAACATCATTTTATGTTTATACGAAAGCCGAAACACTGGTCACATATTTTTATTTTAGAACGAACGATACCTTAAAAACTCACAAAGTTACAAGCTATTTGTGTTGCCCCGTTGTCCACGCGCAAGTGTAGACAACCTTACCGCGCGCGGTACTTTATATATTAACATGAGTTAAAAAATATTGCAATCGATTCTATTACTGATTCTGAACAAACAGTTTTCAGGTTTCGCATATACTAAATATAATGTTGTATATTATGTATATGTTTTACCTACATTATTTTGTGTATGTTAGGTCAGTAGCGGAGCGGCTGATGCTGGGATCGCGCGTGGAGCCGGAGGAGTTCGAGGAGGTGTCGATCTACTTCAGCGATATCGTGGGCTTCACGGCGCTGGCGGCGCGCTCCACGCCCGTGCAGGTCGTCGACCTGCTCAACGACCTCTACACCACCTTCGACGCTGCCATCGAGCAGTACCGCGTCTACAAGGTTTAATTTTTTTTTTCTTCTATTTATTCAGGACAACAAACAGTCTTACAATTTTTATTATTTATGAGTATATAGCCCCCTTCCGGGCACTTATACACGTCCCAAAATATAACTTAGCCCTACAACAGCTTCGGGTCATTATACCTATCATCTTATTATTATCAATACTCACATGGTATTCTTATGTTGGTCCGTTTTTGATGTGGGATTTGAGCATTGAGAGTTTAACATAATTTAGACTCATACAATGATCACAGCAGACTTAAATTTATGTTACTTAGAAAAAAGGGCTACATTTTGGTATCACGGAATAGTTTATGTGTTCTCTGGCGCCAAAGGCAAGGTAAGTGTGACTGTGGTCCTCTTTTTAGTCAGCTGGGAAGATCTGTTACGCGCCACCGATAGTACGGTTTGTGAGGTGAAATACTGATCATAAGAGTTTTAGGGAACAGCTTTCGACCCGAAAAGAAAAGTTCGCTAGGTAGGTAGTGATTGCAAGTGTGTATTTTGTATTTTTGTATCGTGTAGGTGGAGACGATCGGCGACGCGTACATGGTGGTAGGCGGGCTGCCGGTGCGCACGCGCGACCACGCGGAGAGCGTGGCGACCATGGCGCTGCACCTGCTGCACCTGGCGGGGCGCTTCCGCGTGCGCCACCTGCCGGCCACGCCGCTGCGCCTGCGCATCGGCCTGCACACCGGGCCCTGCTGCGCCGCCGTCGTCGGCCTCACCATGCCGCGCTACTGCCTCTTCGGCGACACCGTCAACACCGCCTCGCGCATGGAGTCCACAGGTGACTTCCTAGCCGTCTAACCACTTGATTTACTTTATACTTAATATTGTTTCTCAGGTCTTTGACGACTCGATTGGTGTAGCGCAATGATTTGCATAGACGCAATGGGTCCGAGTTCGATTGCCTGTTCGGGTTCAACTTAGGATATTTTCTAAATTGGATCGATTCTGGGTGTGCTGCCCCGCAAAAAATCATAATCTGTTACCTCGTAACACAAGAATGTGTTTTCTTACTTTGGGCACAAATTACGTATAGTGGCAGCTTTGGGACCATGAAAATGGTGTCTTGTGTGGCACATATATATTATTATTCATTTTCAACAAGGCCTTTTTGCGCTTGTAGTGTAATTGAAGATAAATAACACTTGAAAAAATCATCGACCTCAGGTGGGACTCGAACCCACGTCCCATCGCAAGCCGGGCGAGTGCTTTACCAACTAAGCTACCGAGGACGTCACGTGACAAGATGAAATTCCTCAGCAATAGCTATATGTATAGCTGAGTAGTATACTACCGTCAACACCCTATATAAATATTTTTACAAATATTATTATAGCTTGTAGTGTATCAATTTTCCTTCGATTTTATTTAAACATAGGGTAGCAGTTTCCCATCCTATAGTAAGGATCAACACTTGTCAATTGTATTGATCTATCGGCAATCTGTTGGCTAACTTTTTACCATTGTTACGAACCTAACTTCTTCTTAAATCTGTCTTAAATTTTAAATCTTTTTCTTCTTGATTCACCTTGCATTTCTGGTTAAATGACAGCAGTTTTCTAGCTGTTCGTATGTCTACCAAACGAAGGTAAACTAAGACAATTTTTTGTGATCTTAAAATCGAAATTATTGAAAACTGGTCAAAAAAGAATGTGAATGTATAATAGTAGTTGTCTCGGTACAGGAGCGGCGTGGCGCATCCAGGTGTCGGCGGCGACGGCGGAGCGGCTGACGGCGGCGGGCGGCTACCGGCTGCGCTCGCGCGGCCTCACGCAGATCAAGGGCAAGGGCGCCATGCACACCTACTGGCTGCTCGGCAAGGACGGCTTCGACAAGCCGCTGCCCGTGCCGCCGCCGCTCGAGTCAGTCGCACTCGCATCACTGACTAGTCTCCTTTCAGATCAAAACAGGATTCTAACCGCACATCGTTTCGTGTCGCAGGAACGGCGAGGAGGTCTTGTTCGAGACGGACGGGGAGAACGAAAGCGAGCCGTCGTCGCTGACGCCGGTGTCCCCGGTCAGGTCGACGCAGACCATCGAACGACAACGATCAGATCCTTGCTCTACGCCGGATAAATTCGGTACGCGCGTTTGTATAGATAAGAGCTTATTTACGCAATATTTATTAATGACTATATTTTAATGGTTACGGCACCCTAATGGTATACTTTACTTCTGTGTCGCATGCAGCTTGGCAGCGCTCGGGCGCCATGTCCGCCGACAGCAGCCCGCCGCGAGTGCCCCGCACCCCCGCCGCCGACCACAGCGCACCGTACGCGCGCTACAAG
This sequence comes from Anania fuscalis, assembly GCA_950371115.1. Taxonomy (NCBI): domain Eukaryota; kingdom Metazoa; phylum Arthropoda; class Insecta; order Lepidoptera; family Crambidae; genus Anania; species Anania fuscalis. The sequence goes on from OX493329.1 coordinate 23,361,864, forward strand.
TTAGTTCTCACCTAAACCTTTAATCCGAGGGACTATCCTAGGCTCAAAACGGTGTTAAATCGAGTGTCGGTACGTTGCAGGTGCCTATCGGGCGGGGCGCGCGTGCTGCGGCGGCAGTGGTCGCTGGAGCGCGGCGAGGCGCTGGCGGCGGCGGCGGGAGAGCTGAGTGCGGTCGCGCCGCTCGCCGCTCCGCTCGCCGCGCCGCCCGCCGCGCTGCAGCCCGCCGCCGCGCGCGCTCCCGCGCCGCGCTACCGCACGCGCCCCGAGCCGCCCCCCGACGCGCCCGACGCGCCCGGCGCAGGCCCCGAGCGGTAGCCCCGACGAGGCCGCCCCGACCCATTTGATCGACAATAATTATCGTAGCGCCCTCGCCACCGGCCCGCCGCCGCGCGGCTGAGCCCGACCGGCGGCGGCCGCCCCGTTCGGAGGATATTTCCTTGGTTACCGTACTTACACTTACATACTTACCATATTAGCCTTCGAATTTTCTAGAACTTTGAGTCAGGATCCTTCATTGTTTCCGTTTATAGTCCAATATGTATTGAGACGTTCTAAGTCACTCGATTCGCCATCCGATTTTTTTTTTTGTGACAATACACACATGCGACTAAATTTTTATAATAAAATCTAGCCTGACGTTTCTCAACTGAAAATTAAATTATTTCGTAGGCATTTATAAATTAATAAGGTAAACCTATGTGTATCACACTATTTTTCTATTATCAACTTTTGTAGTACAAATTGGAATATTCAATTTTCTAGAGCCATGCACTCACTAGCGAGCTGTAACCGAATCTTTATACAGATACTCTGACGGAGTATTAGGGGTGAACGATGAGGTAACCGATAATAATCAATTTTTTGAGATCTCAGTACATTTAGTTTGCAAACAACATACTATGTTTTTGTCACAGCCCCGGTGTTGCTGTTACTGCTCGCTAATGAGTATCCGGCTTAATCTTGACTGTACAATAACGTAGAAAGGTGCGAGTCAGCTTCGGCTGCTCGAGTTCTCACTATGCAATTATTAATATAACTACGGTAGAGTTTTGTACATACGTGTTCCACTTTACTCGTGGTCGTTTACCTCGGTAGTTGTCTATCCGGAGCCGGCCCTGCGGCCCGACCGCGCGGCCACTCGTCTCCTCGGGAGGCGTATTTATGATGCGTTCGAATTCCAATTCGCATACGATATTCTAAGCATCGTTTACAATTTCCTAGGAGTTCGTAAGCGGCTCTTGTGAATTCATATGCGAATTGGAATTTGAATGCTTAAAAAATACGCTTTCAGATCTCTTTAGTCGTTTCGCTCGTAGACATGAATGTTGTTGTGATCGACTAGAGGTAGCGTCTAGTAGTTCGAGAGCACCTACGATTCCAAATGTGATTTATCTCGGGTGATTTGTGTATTTTTGAAATTTTTCATTATAAATAAATATCTTTTCTGACAATTTGAAGTTTCATTTGACATCCTTAGCCTCTCTAAAAGTGGAAAATAAACTTGTAACTTCAAACTATTGTTAACACACTTTAGCTTTTTTACCTTCACTTGGCACTAACTTATGCATATAATCAAAGCTTGGAAGGCGAGTTTGACCTATTTATGGTATCGATTTGAACTCTGCATGCAAGTGTCAGGCTCATCTAGACGATGATACAATAATAACTAGAGATGCGCGCCGAATAGTGGTTTCACCGAATCACCGAATATTATTCGGTTTAACCTTTACCGAATTGGATATTCGGCCGAATCATTCGGTTTACCATTTCATTGTTTTGCCGCGTAAACGGGTTCTTACTTGTGTTACACCTTACGACTTGAGGTTTCAAACTAAATGTTCATTTGAAGTTTAATGCATTAACATCACCCGTGCCTAAAATCTCGGATATAAAAATCAAATTATCAGAATACCGTTACTTGATCATTTTTTTTTTTTTGTTAACTCCCTTGGATTAAAACAACCACAAAAACGTGTCTATTTTTAATAAATTGCAAATTGTCTCGGACAAAATAAGGTTGTGGAAATATACATGTTTTGAATTGAGAGTTTTTGATAAAATAAATGATAAATTGTTTCCACAATCACACCAATTATCTAGCCCCAAACTAAGCAAAGCTTGTGCTATGGCGACTAGATAACGGATAAACATACTTAAATACTTTTATAAACATCCATGACTTAGGTGCAAATGCTCGTGCTCATCACACTAACATTTGCCCCTCGCGGGAATCGAACCCGCAACCGCCAGGCATTGTAGTCCGGAGCGCGAGCCACTACACCAGACGGTAGTTTTATTTAAATATTATTTTTATTTTGGTTTGTTCTTGTAGTTCCATCCATATGGACACACGATTTACGACACGATTGTCGTGTAGCCAAGAAAATAGAAATATTCTAACAAAATATATTCGGCACCAAAACCAAATAATTCCGCCGAACACGAATAGTGAAAAGATGCTGAATACGCCGAATACCAAACGAATATTCGGCGCATCTCTAATAATTACCATCGAGTAGATCTGATGATGGAGCCAGGTGATGTTTAGTATACGTCCCTGACTGTCACGACAAATGCTGAGTGGGGGCCTTTTCGACACATATTGCTTTTTATTATCCTGTAAATGTTTTTTCCTTTTTTATTCTGTGTGTGTCAAATAAATCTTTTTTTATTCTATTCTATTTTATTCTAATAAATGATACCAAAGTACTTATCTGTGTTGCTGACTATCGACACTTGACTTTGTAATTCAGTAACACTATGAATAGTGCCCTCTAAAGCATTAACAGCGCTATCGATTTCTTAAAATTTACCTAGGTACAATATTTACCTTAACACACGAACTTATTTATTGGTCCGAATAAAATAAAATAAAAATATTGAACAGACTGTGTTTTTAACCGACTTAAAAAAAGAGGTTCTCAGTTTGACCCGTATGTTTGTATGTATGTATGTTTGTCTGCGATTTTCTCTCGTTTGGATCATCCGATTTTGATGCGGTTTTCAGAAAAGTATTTGTTACATTCTAGAAAAGGTTTTAGTATGCATACTGCTGAGCTGATGATGGAGGCTACAGAACTCCTTAACGGTTAGGAGTCAATAGTGTATTGGGCAGACGTAGCGCTTACGAGGTACCAGAGAGTAATTTTATTAACTGGGGGCTTAAACCTGTACGTACACCCAGAAAAAATAAAAAAATATTTGTTAGTTTTTTTTAAATTGACTTAGGCATTGAACACAACCTTATCCCATGGTTACGACACTTCTGTTAATAACGATATTTTCAAACGAAATCTTTAATGATATATATATCCTTAATTGGACGATAAAGTATTGTTAAAGTCCTAACACTAAAAATGGTAAAATACAAAAGTTTAAAAAAACTAAAAAAAACTTTAGTTCCTCTATCCTTCAAATTAACTAGCATTAAATTTAAAGATTTTTAGGGAATAGCCTAAATACTAGTGAATTATGTGATAAAATACAACCTTTCATTTTATTCATTCAATAAATAATTATGAAGCATAATTGGACGTAGTTTAGCAGAAAGGACTCAATCCACATTTTGGTCAAAAATGAGTTATGCATGCCAAAATAACCTTTATGGGTAGGTCTTTCATACCAGAAAAAATCATAGCAATAAACGCACTATAAGTATATTTTTTAAATACATGGACTCAACCCACATGTTTGAAGACATGTCATTTTAATACAGCTTAATAGCCTCAAACCATCTAAGTCGTTTTAGATAAATATAATTCTTAAGGAGTAAGCATCATACTTATTTAGCTAAAAGGACTCAAACTGCCTGAGTCACTTCTAATAAAATGATCATCTATTAAAAGCTCCGTACTTTTATTCAGCTGTAAAGACTCAAACTGCCTAGGTCAGTTCTGATAAAATGATTATGTATTATAGACTCCGCATTATTATTTAACTTAAAAAACCCATACAATCTATCATTTCAGTTAAATTAAATTTAAAATAACGAGAGTCATAAATTCATTCAGAAAAAGAATTCAGACTTAGTTTATATGTATTTTGTTTGTGGTAAATATTATTAATATTTAAAATAACGATTATAAACTAATTAATAATACAACGTTATTATATCAAAAATTTATTTCGTATATTGGCTGTATGAAATATAATCAACTAGCTGACCCGGCGAACTTCTAACCGCCAGTTTTTTTTCGGCAGGCTTTCCAATATTTATTTATTTATTCTACTATTCAGGGTGGAGACGAATTCGAAAATAAACCATGAAAACCGGTTCAGCCGTTCTCAAGTTCCATTATAGGAGAGCCGTTCCTATTTTATTTGAGGCTATTTTACATTTTATGAAGAAGCAACCCTTTATCTTTGGAGATTATAAAGTTAGTCATCTAAGCCACAGTAGCGAGTGTATTTATCACGAGTGCTTGTGCAGGTTACATCAAGTAAAAGTGGCGACAGAATCCAAAGATGAAAAGAGTTGTCAGAATACTATTAAATGTCGAAAATAAAAGCGATGAAAAAGGTTAAATGCTGGCAAGGCAATGTTTATTCTGCCTGTGGCAGCGGTTTACCCATTCTTCAAGGATGGGCTGAAACTCTTTTAAATATCTTAGCTATCTCATCGAGTAAGACAATCGGGCGATATCTGGAGGGAGTGTCCGCCGGTCTCCCTTCTTTACAGAGAAAAACTAACTGACCATCCTTTCAGATTTAAGGAAAGTGACCAGATTTAAAACACTCATTAAACATTCCTATCAGGTGATTTTTGAGGGGTTCTGAGTCTGACGCTAACGCTAACACACAACCAGGGATACCATTTGAGTCTTTTTGGCCTGAGGGCGCAGTATTATGCCGCCTAGTTCCTACCCTGTAGTTGGAAAGATATTTTGGACCAGCTCATTCTGTACAGATGGAGTCTAATGAAACTAGTGGGAGGACTCTTACCCTGGGAATAGACCAGCTACTATACCGGTAAGAATCTGAGAATTGGGAGTGCACAGCTTATCAAATCAAATCAAATTAATTTATTTCCAAGAATATGGTAACATATTAACATCTTCTTGCGCACGACTCAGCATGGGCATCCACATGGGTCACAATTAAGGTCACCTATGAATTTCTCCCAGGTCTGGCTTTTTGCCTTGTGAATTGTGGGTTTATAAGGTTTTTGTAGCCTAGAAGTATACTTCAAGGAGGTGTCTCTCTACTCCCTCATCTACAATTAGGGAGGAACGCTTACCACGTTGCCGAAGATACTCTCAGCGAGCTTGCAAGCAGGCGGAACGAAAAACCGATATTTTGCAGGATCACCAATGCATTGCTTTCTTTTAAAGAGTGCCACCAATAAGTGGCATCGCCGCATCGCAGACTGCAGATAGCAACTTCCGAAAATAGAGGGCTGCCAGTCGACATTAGGGCCACAGAAAAACTTCAGTTCCAGGCCGCGACTATGGCTGTACATTTGGCTGACTTATTATCAAAACCCACCCAAGAGCCCACCAGGGAAAGCGCGGCAAGCGGGCTACTGATCCTTATTTCTTATATATTTTTTCATTTTATATAATTTTATCATTTATTTTAAGAAGTTTCCAAACCTGAGTCTTTTCAGCGAAACGTAAATAAGGGTCACTTCATGAAAATATTCAATTAGCCGAAAGGACTCAAAGCCATATTTCATGAAATATTTAACAAACTATGTACGAAATGATTCTATAGAGTTAATCCACAAAAAGTTTGTATTTTTTACCTTTAATTTAATGTAACTTTCAAATGATTACTTGCTTTATCACAGAAGAATACACATCGGAACTTTAAAAAATCATATCTCAAAAGTGACTTCGTGTGGGTTGAGTCCTTTAAGTTAAACTACGTCCAATTATTAGGCTGCATGCTATTTCATGCCTTTGTCTTTGTCTAGAAAACAACAAATACGGCGGCAAAATGCGATACTCGTAGGTCGTTTACTTAAGTGTTTGAAGTTTTTTACCTTTCAAAGTGTATAAGTTTTATTTTGACTGGTGGTCGTTCTTGGCCATAGGCTTTCTTGACTTGCAGACTGGGTCTTTAATGGGAGTACTTGCCTACTTATTGTTAGAGGTGTTCGTTATATTATATAGCAGAATAAATATTACTAATATATTTTTATATTCAAATATTAGGTTATATTAAAATAATAGGTGCTCCTAATATATTCTAATCAAATATTTATGTATGTATGATTTTAATAAATAAATAAATAAATTTATTTTATTAAACAACAAATGGTTTAATGCGCCATCTATTGAAGCTTGCATTAACTTGTTACTATCCAATACACTATTCATGCTTTGGTGATGAGTTTGGTTTTTGCTTATTTGAATTGAACTTGTACTAAGTAATATAGAGAATCCATAAAAGATGTCGTCACTATCGTAGCTTGACAAAATAGTATTCTATTAGAAAGAATTAAGGCCTAATTTCGTAGTAAAAGTAGTTTTAGCTCAACTGTTATAGTTAGAGCGGGATAGAAGTAATATATTTTTCAACACAGTTGCTCGTAAATTCACTCTTATAACACCGTTTTTAGTATCATAACTCATCATATTACGCACTTGTGCTGTAAAAAGATTATCGCACTAGTGCGGTAATGTAAACTTTTTTTAAAACCTCCAGCAAAAGTTTGTGTCTAAAAACATTGAATATTTTACGAATATTAAATGATTTAAGGGTTAAGATGACAAATAAATATTTCATTTTATTAAATTGTATATTAATAAACACAAACTAACTTAACTATCCTTTTTAGAAACAATAATTTATAGTTTATTTTATTTTAAATTGCTGCTACTCGGCTGAACAGCCAGTTTTTCCTGTGCCATTATTGAACCTGCGCGCGCATCGAAATTGCGGCGCGCGAAAAAAACAAAACCTACGTGCTATTTTCCATTATTATTTGGTAAAGTTATTGCTGTGTGGTTAATTACTATCAAAAATGTCTACTTTAAATACTAAAGACGAGTAAAATGTTATTCAACCCCGTCGGAAATACTTATCGAGGCACGAAACGCGAGTGATAGCCTGTTGCCGCCAAAATGCATAGAAAAACAGCAAAAACGCCAAGTCATATTCGGAGAAGGTATTTTAGATTTTAGTTTGTTTTTTCCTCGCAATTGTGTTGAAAAACGTCGTATGCAACTCGTGTGCATTGATCATTATCACACTCGGCTTCCTTACCGCGCTCGCCTGCGGCTCGCGCTTATAATAATGCCTCGTGTATAATGACCAACGTAGCACACTTGTATCATAATGTACTAATAGCGACGTCTTTTTCATACATTCCCATCTTCAGCCTAATAAATATTATATTACTAATATTTTTCAAATATAACGTGATTCGTTCGCTTCGTGTGCAGTTGTAGATTTCGTTGGTCATAATTGTGCGAAGTTATAACTTACAAGAGGTTTTGCTAGTTGTTAGGTATTGTAATTATTTTAATGTAGATAATTTTGTGTACATGATTAATTAGATAGTGTAGTATATTAAGTTAAATAGTGTTATTGTAAATAAATATTAAGTAAGGAAAAATGCCTCGATCTGGCCAGATTTGGAATTATTTTAACAATGTGGACACTGTGGCTAAAAAGGCGGAGTGTATATATTGTAAAAAGTGTCTATCATATAAAACCACCATATCAAATTTAAAAATTCATTTAAAACAAAAACATATTATTATCTACGAAGAGATGTGCAATATTGCTAAAAATACCAACCCCAATGGTAAGTTTGTGATACTTATTGTAACTTATTGTAAGTGTAAGTGCAAGAAAGATATGATGCCTGTGTCTTCTGTGAGTAACAGAAGTAAGCTTATTTTGGTGTGTTGTGTTGTGCTTTAGCTTTAAATAAACTAACATGATATGATATATTACTAACACGTTAGTATAACAAGTTTGATAAGTTATTTAAAATGGGATATTCTTTCTTTTTATAATTTTGCATTTATATTGATTGATCAAGTAAGCTTACTTTAGTGTGTTGTGTTGTGCTTTAGCTTTAAATAAACTAACATGATATATTACTAACTCGTTAGTATAACAAGTTTGATAAGTTATTTAAAATGGGATGTTCTTTCTTTTTATAATTTTGCATTAATATTGTTTGATCGACAAGTCAATAAATCGATGTTTTGATGTTATCCGTGACGACCGTGACGGAAACACTATTAATATGAAATGGTACAGAGATCCTGTTAAGTTTGAAGAAGTATATTATCCTTAAATAAAATCACTGAATTGTGCATAAATTCTTAAGTATAAATCGGAGACGATCGATTTTTGTCATTGATTAATATCTTATTTTAAAACATCAATGTTTATACGCTCTATTGAGTAACAAACTAAATTCGTCGATAAAGAAAGAGCTTATTAGGTACTTCTTAACTCATATGTATGGTAAATTTTAATAATTAAAAACTAATTGGTTTTTGTTTTACTTTACTGTGATGCATGGCCTGGGGTGACTACTTATTTTTTTTTGTAGATATTGCAAACACTGCTGGGTCTGGTGCTGGTGCTGCAGGTGCAGGTACTGAGGCAGGTGAAAATTCAATTGGCGGTGGTGGTATTGTCAACGATGGTGCTAGTACAAGTACTGGCAGTGTTAGTTGTGCAACTGGTGCTGTTCCTCGTACAGTTGGTGTGGTAACCTTTGGACGTCCAGGTTCAAATGATAACAGTGTCTTGCAATCCAGAAAAAGGCAACGCGTCATGTCGTCTTATTTATCAAGGCCACTGTCAACGCAAGAAAAATCACACTTAGATAAACTTTTAGTGAATATGGTAGCCGTAGATTGTCAACCTTTCAGCATAGTAAGTGACGAGGGATTCAAATCTTTCGTTCGCGGTTTGAATCCTAACTATGAATTGCCAAACCGCAAAACACTGTCCAGCACACTTTTATCTCGTGAATATGAAGAATGCTTGTTAAAAATAAAAACAGTTGTGAACGCGGAGTGCATTAGCATGTGTTTGACAGTAGACTGCTGGACATCTCGTACAATGCAGCCGTACATTGCGATTACCGGTCACTTTATCAATAAGACTACACTAGAATTTAAATCTCTTCTTCTACGGTGTAGCCCTCTAGATGGATCACACACTGGAGATAATATTGCACAAGCGATAGCTTCAACGGTGCAGGAGTGGAGTTTAGTAGGCAAAATTAACTTTTTTGTGACGGACAATGCCTCAAATATGGAAAGTGCGGGTATCATATTGCAATATCCTCATTTTGGGTGTTATGCTCACAAGCTGAATTTGATAGCCCAACAAGCATTAGCATCTCCAGAAGTGGCTAACACCATAACAAAGATTCAGAAAACTGTCGCACATTTCAAGCGTAGTTCCCTAGCAAAAGAGAAATTGCTAAAATATCAGCTCAATGCACAAGGTGTAGCAGAAGGGAGCGCATTGACCTTAATTATTTCTGTTCCCACAAGGTGGAACTCAACATTTTTAATGTTGCAGCGGTTTCTGCAACTGCAAGAAGCAATTAGGGCAACGGTCCCTAACCTGAACGTGGATTTGCCTATAATCCCGTTAGAGGAATGGCGATGCCTACAACAATATTGTGACGTTTTAAAACCATTGTATGAGGCCACATTAATAATGAGCGGTGAAAATTACTTAACAGCTAGCAAAGCCATTGTGGTCACACAAGGACTCACCACATTATACGACAAAATGGCTGACTCCAACGAATATTTCGCCCCCGTGAAAAAATTGCTCCAAAACATCACAATGGGCTTAAAACGCAGATTCGCCAATTTAGATAAAAACTTGAGAATAGCAGTGTGCACCCTTTTAGACCCTCGGTTCAAACAATATGCCTTTGATAATGATGAAACTTTGCGCAATACAAAGGGATATCTTATTAACATGATCTGCAAGGATATTCGTCATGAAGCCACATCGTGTATTCCGAGTCAAAGTGATGCATCATCGGTGCCGTCAAGTGCTCTACCAACTACCCAGTTTTCATTATGGAATGAAATTAAAAAGAAAATTTCAGCGTCTCAACAGCCCCGCTCTGCCTATGAGAAAATTGAAGACGAGGTTGAAATGTACCTCAAACAAGGTGTTATAGGCAAAGACGATTGTGTTGTAGAATGGTGGAAGGGCCACGCTTTGATTTACCCTTCGTTACATAAAATATTCATTATGGAATGTAACTTAGTGGTAACGTCTGTACCCTGTGAGCGGGCTTTCTCCAAAGCTGGTAACATTATAAATGATAGGCGAACTCGGTTAACGTCAAGCAAAGTCGCAAAGTTAATGTTTTTACATGGTAACAAAAACTTCTAGATACCTGAGCTGTGTTTCCCTGTAAATATGTAAATAATTATTTTCCAAATATGTATATAAACATTGTAAATTTATGTATATAATGTATAAAGTTAATGTGTATATAAAATCAATGAACTTTTAAGTACGCCTGGCTTAAGCTTAAAATCATTTTTCATTTCATCTTTTAAAACACATTGTTTTAATTATAAATAAAACCAGACAGTCCTAAGCCTGTAGTAAGTACGAAGGAAAGTTCAATGAGTTTATAATTTTTTTTCGCAATTAATCGTTTTTAATTTATCGTAATTAAGTTAATTTGTAATATAAACAAAATGGCGGCGCCACTCATCGTAAGATTCATAAATATAATTTAGTTAAAATAGCCAACAACTAAGCGAATACTGCTACAAATGAGCCAACGATTATCGCAACTAACGCTCAACGAATTTTTAATAAATATTAGGAACAATAATAAATATCAAAACTTATATATTATAGCATAAAAAATAATAGGTTATTTAAAAATAGCATATCGTTATAACGCATTAGCAATATATAGCCGTTGTGAACACTCCTACTTATTGTCAACGCCACTTGGATAAAATTTTATAAGATTGTCTTTATTGTATTTGTAACAGCTATTTAGAAAAAAAACATTGACATGCACACAGAATGTGAATTCATCAAGGAATACTATCGAATAGACGTAGATAAGTAATTTTTCCTACTTCTGAGATATGAAAAAAAGGCCGAACAACAAATAAAACATCTCACTGCAGACGGAACAGGTTGCAGGCTAAAAGCAGTATTAGTACGGATCCATATAAATGCAGTAAGTAGGTAAAACCCCCATTTTGTTTAATATTTGTAACTATTATATTTGCCCAGATTCGCGCTGACAGTACTTTTAGCGCGATTGCGGCCTAAGATTTGATATCCCTTAGTACCAAATTTATAAGGATCTTATTAAAAACACACAGATTACTGTGTTTACCTTAATGTTAATCACCTATTCTCATTAGATCAAGGTATAATTATACCTGTGCCACCAAATTAGGAATACACATTATTAAAAAAACAAGACTTTCTTTCAGGCCCAGAAAGTCCAAGTTGCAGTTGCAGGTTGCAGATGGATGGTTGGTTGGTTGGTTGGTTGGTTGGTTGGTTGGTTGGTTGGTTGGTTGGTTGGTTGGTTGGTTGGTTGGTTGGTTGGTTGGTTGGTTGGTTGGTTGGTTGGTTGGTTGGTTGGTTGGTTGGTTGGTTGGTTGGTTGGTTGGTTGGTTGGTTGGTTGGTTGGTTGGTTGGTTGGTTGGTTGGTTGGTTGGTTGGTTGGTTGGTTGGTTGGTTGGTTGGTTGGTTGGTTGGTTGGTTGGTTGGTTGGTTGGTTGGTTGGTTGGTTGGTTGGTTGGTTGGTTGGTTGGTTGGTTGGTTGGTTGGTTGGTTGGTTGGTTGGTTGGTTGGTTGGTTGGTTGGTTGGTTGGTTGGTTGGTTGGTTGGTTGGTTGGTTGGTTGGTTGGTTGGTTGGTTGGTTGGTTGGTTGGTTGGTTGGTTGGTTGGTTGGTTGGTTGGTTGGTTGGTTGGTTGGTTGGTTGGTTGGTTGGTTGGTTGGTTGGTTGGTTGGTTGGTTGGTTGGTTGGTTGGTTGGTTGGTTGGTTGGTTGGTTGGTTGGTTGGTTGGTTGGTTGGTTGGTTGGTTGGTTGGTTGGTTGGTTGGTTGGTTGGTTGGTTGGTTGGTTGGTTGGTTGGTTGGTTGGTTGGTTGGTTGGTTGGTTGGTTGGTTGGTTGGTTGGTTGGTTGGTTGGTTGGTTGGTTGGTTGGTTGGTTGGTTGGTTGGTTGGTTGGTTGGTTGGTTGGTTGGTTGGTTGGTTGGTTGGTTGGTTGGTTGGTTGGTTGGTTGGTTGGTTGGTTGGTTGGTTGGTTGGTTGGTTGGTTGGTTGGTTGGTTGGTTGGTTGGTTGGTTGGTTGGTTGGTTGGTTGGTTGGTTGGTTGGTTGGTTGGTTGGTTGGTTGGTTGGTTGGTTGGTTGGTTGGTTGGTTGGTTGGTTGGTTGGTTGGTTGGTTGGTTGGTTGGTTGGTTGGTTGGTTGGTTGGTTGGTTGGTTGGTTGGTTGGTTGGTTGGTTGGTTGGTTGGTTGGTTGGTTGGTTGGTTGGTTGGTTGGTTGGTTGGTTGGTTGGTTGGTTGGTTGGTTGGTTGGTTGGTTGGTTGGTTGGTTGGTTGGTTGGTTGGTTGGTTGGTTGGTTGGTTGGTTGGTTGGTTGGTTGGTTGGTTGGTTGGTTGGTTGGTTGGTTGGTTGGTTGGTTGGTTGGTTGGTTGGTTGGTTGGTTGGTTGGTTGGTTGGTTGGTTGGTTGGTTGGTTGGTTGGTTGGTTGGTTGGTTGGTTGGTTGGTTGGTTGGTTGGTTGGTTGGTTGGTTGGTTGGTTGGTTGGTTGGTTGGTTGGTTGGTTGGTTGGTTGGTTGGTTGGTTGGTTGGTTGGTTGGTTGGTTGGTTGGTTGGTTGGTTGGTTGGTTGGTTGGTTGGTTGGTTGGTTGGTTGGTTGGTTGGTTGGTTGGTTGGTTGGTTGGTTGGTTGGTTGGTTGGTTGGTTGGTTGGTTGGTTGGTTGGTTGGTTGGTTGGTTGGTTGGTTGGTTGGTTGGTTGGTTGGTTGGTTGGTTGGTTGGTTGGTTGGTTGGTTGGTTGGTTGGTTGGTTGGTTGGTTGGTTGGTTGGTTGGTTGGTTGGTTGGTTGGTTGGTTGGTTGGTTGGTTGGTTGGTTGGTTGGTTGGTTGGTTGGTTGGTTGGTTGGTTGGTTGGTTGGTTGGTTGGTTGGTTGGTTGGTTGGTTGGTTGGTTGGTTGGTTGGTTGGTTGGTTGGTTGGTTGGTTGGTTGGTTGGTTGGTTGGTTGGTTGGTTGGTTGGTTGGTTGGTTGGTTGGTTGGTTGGTTGGTTGGTTGGTTGGTTGGTTGGTTGGTTGGTTGGTTGGTTGGTTGGTTGGTTGGTTGGTTGGTTGGTTGGTTGGTTGGTTGGTTGGTTGGTTGGTTGGTTGGTTGGTTGGTTGGTTGGTTGGTTGGTTGGTTGGTTGGTTGGTTGGTTGGTTGGTTGGTTGGTTGGTTGGTTGGTTGGTTGGTTGGTTGGTTGGTTGGTTGGTTGGTTGGTTGGTTGGTTGGTTGGTTGGTTGGTTGGTTGGTTGGTTGGTTGGTTGGTTGGTTGGTTGGTTGGTTGGTTGGTTGGTTGGTTGGTTGGTTGGTTGGTTGGTTGGTTGGTTGGTTGGTTGGTTGGTTGGTTGGTTGGTTGGTTGGTTGGTTGGTTGGTTGGTTGGTTGGTTGGTTGGTTGGTTGGTTGGTTGGTTGGTTGGTTGGTTGGTTGGTTGGTTGGTTGGTTGGTTGGTTGGTTGGTTGGTTGGTTGGTTGGTTGGTTGGTTGGTTGGTTGGTTGGTTGGTTGGTTGGTTGGTTGGTTGGTTGGTTGGTTGGTTGGTTGGTTGGTTGGTTGGTTGGTTGGTTGGTTGGTTGGTTGGTTGGTTGGTTGGTTGGTTGGTTGGTTGGTTGGTTGGTTGGTTGGTTGGTTGGTTGGTTGGTTGGTTGGTTGGTTGGTTGGTTGGTTGGTTGGTTGGTTGGTTGGTTGGTTGGTTGGTTGGTTGGTTGGTTGGTTGGTTGGTTGGTTGGTTGGTTGGTTGGTTGGTTGGTTGGTTGGTTGGTTGGTTGGTTGGTTGGTTGGTTGGTTGGTTGGTTGGTTGGTTGGTTGGTTGGTTGGTTGGTTGGTTGGTTGGTTGGTTGGTTGGTTGGTTGGTTGGTTGGTTGGTTGGTTGGTTGGTTGGTTGGTTGGTTGGTTGGTTGGTTGGTTGGTTGGTTGGTTGGTTGGTTGGTTGGTTGGTTGGTTGGTTGGTTGGTTGGTTGGTTGGTTGGTTGGTTGGTTGGTTGGTTGGTTGGTTGGTTGGTTGGTTGGTTGGTTGGTTGGTTGGTTGGTTGGTTGGTTGGTTGGTTGGTTGGTTGGTTGGTTGGTTGGTTGGTTGGTTGGTTGGTTGGTTGGTTGGTTGGTTGGTTGGTTGGTTGGTTGGTTGGTTGGTTGGTTGGTTGGTTGGTTGGTTGGTTGGTTGGTTGGTTGGTTGGTTGGTTGGTTGGTTGGTTGGTTGGTTGGTTGGTTGGTTGGTTGGTTGGTTGGTTGGTTGGTTGGTTGGTTGGTTGGTTGGTTGGTTGGTTGGTTGGTTGGTTGGTTGGTTGGTTGGTTGGTTGGTTGGTTGGTTGGTTGGTTGGTTGGTTGGTTGGTTGGTTGGTTGGTTGGTTGGTTGGTTGGTTGGTTGGTTGGTTGGTTGGTTGGTTGGTTGGTTGGTTGGTTGGTTGGTTGGTTGGTTGGTTGGTTGGTTGGTTGGTTGGTTGGTTGGTTGGTTGGTTGGTTGGTTGGTTGGTTGGTTGGTTGGTTGGTTGGTTGGTTGGTTGGTTGGTTGGTTGGTTGGTTGGTTGGTTGGTTGGTTGGTTGGTTGGTTGGTTGGTTGGTTGGTTGGTTGGTTGGTTGGTTGGTTGGTTGGTTGGTTGGTTGGTTGGTTGGTTGGTTGGTTGGTTGGTTGGTTGGTTGGTTGGTTGGTTGGTTGGTTGGTTGGTTGGTTGGTTGGTTGGTTGGTTGGTTGGTTGGTTGGTTGGTTGGTTGGTTGGTTGGTTGGTTGGTTGGTTGGTTGGTTGGTTGGTTGGTTGGTTGGTTGGTTGGTTGGTTGGTTGGTTGGTTGGTTGGTTGGTTGGTTGGTTGGTTGGTTGGTTGGTTGGTTGGTTGGTTGGTTGGTTGGTTGGTTGGTTGGTTGGTTGGTTGGTTGGTTGGTTGGTTGGTTGGTTGGTTGGTTGGTTGGTTGGTTGGTTGGTTGGTTGGTTGGTTGGTTGGTTGGTTGGTTGGTTGGTTGGTTGGTTGGTTGGTTGGTTGGTTGGTTGGTTGGTTGGTTGGTTGGTTGGTTGGTTGGTTGGTTGGTTGGTTGGTTGGTTGGTTGGTTGGTTGGTTGGTTGGTTGGTTGGTTGGTTGGTTGGTTGGTTGGTTGGTTGGTTGGTTGGTTGGTTGGTTGGTTGGTTGGTTGGTTGGTTGGTTGGTTGGTTGGTTGGTTGGTTGGTTGGTTGGTTGGTTGGTTGGTTGGTTGGTTGGTTGGTTGGTTGGTTGGTTGGTTGGTTGGTTGGTTGGTTGGTTGGTTGGTTGGTTGGTTGGTTGGTTGGTTGGTTGGTTGGTTGGTTGGTTGGTTGGTTGGTTGGTTGGTTGGTTGGTTGGTTGGTTGGTTGGTTGGTTGGTTGGTTGGTTGGTTGGTTGGTTGGTTGGTTGGTTGGTTGGTTGGTTGGTTGGTTGGTTGGTTGGTTGGTTGGTTGGTTGGTTGGTTGGTTGGTTGGTTGGTTGGTTGGTTGGTTGGTTGGTTGGTTGGTTGGTTGGTTGGTTGGTTGGTTGGTTGGTTGGTTGGTTGGTTGGTTGGTTGGTTGGTTGGTTGGTTGGTTGGTTGGTTGGTTGGTTGGTTGGTTGGTTGGTTGGTTGGTTGGTTGGTTGGTTGGTTGGTTGGTTGGTTGGTTGGTTGGTTGGTTGGTTGGTTGGTTGGTTGGTTGGTTGGTTGGTTGGTTGGTTGGTTGGTTGGTTGGTTGGTTGGTTGGTTGGTTGGTTGGTTGGTTGGTTGGTTGGTTGGTTGGTTGGTTGGTTGGTTGGTTGGTTGGTTGGTTGGTTGGTTGGTTGGTTGGTTGGTTGGTTGGTTGGTTGGTTGGTTGGTTGGTTGGTTGGTTGGTTGGTTGGTTGGTTGGTTGGTTGGTTGGTTGGTTGGTTGGTTGGTTGGTTGGTTGGTTGGTTGGTTGGTTGGTTGGTTGGTTGGTTGGTTGGTTGGTTGGTTGGTTGGTTGGTTGGTTGGTTGGTTGGTTGGTTGGTTGGTTGGTTGGTTGGTTGGTTGGTTGGTTGGTTGGTTGGTTGGTTGGTTGGTTGGTTGGTTGGTTGGTTGGTTGGTTGGTTGGTTGGTTGGTTGGTTGGTTGGTTGGTTGGTTGGTTGGTTGGTTGGTTGGTTGGTTGGTTGGTTGGTTGGTTGGTTGGTTGGTTGGTTGGTTGGTTGGTTGGTTGGTTGGTTGGTTGGTTGGTTGGTTGGTTGGTTGGTTGGTTGGTTGGTTGGTTGGTTGGTTGGTTGGTTGGTTGGTTGGTTGGTTGGTTGGTTGGTTGGTTGGTTGGTTGGTTGGTTGGTTGGTTGGTTGGTTGGTTGGTTGGTTGGTTGGTTGGTTGGTTGGTTGGTTGGTTGGTTGGTTGGTTGGTTGGTTGGTTGGTTGGTTGGTTGGTTGGTTGGTTGGTTGGTTGGTTGGTTGGTTGGTTGGTTGGTTGGTTGGTTGGTTGGTTGGTTGGTTGGTTGGTTGGTTGGTTGGTTGGTTGGTTGGTTGGTTGGTTGGTTGGTTGGTTGGTTGGTTGGTTGGTTGGTTGGTTGGTTGGTTGGTTGGTTGGTTGGTTGGTTGGTTGGTTGGTTGGTTGGTTGGTTGGTTGGTTGGTTGGTTGGTTGGTTGGTTGGTTGGTTGGTTGGTTGGTTGGTTGGTTGGTTGGTTGGTTGGTTGGTTGGTTGGTTGGTTGGTTGGTTGGTTGGTTGGTTGGTTGGTTGGTTGGTTGGTTGGTTGGTTGGTTGGTTGGTTGGTTGGTTGGTTGGTTGGTTGGTTGGTTGGTTGGTTGGTTGGTTGGTTGGTTGGTTGGTTGGTTGGTTGGTTGGTTGGTTGGTTGGTTGGTTGGTTGGTTGGTTGGTTGGTTGGTTGGTTGGTTGGTTGGTTGGTTGGTTGGTTGGTTGGTTGGTTGGTTGGTTGGTTGGTTGGTTGGTTGGTTGGTTGGTTGGTTGGTTGGTTGGTTGGTTGGTTGGTTGGTTGGTTGGTTGGTTGGTTGGTTGGTTGGTTGGTTGGTTGGTTGGTTGGTTGGTTGGTTGGTTGGTTGGTTGGTTGGTTGGTTGGTTGGTTGGTTGGTTGGTTGGTTGGTTGGTTGGTTGGTTGGTTGGTTGGTTGGTTGGTTGGTTGGTTGGTTGGTTGGTTGGTTGGTTGGTTGGTTGGTTGGTTGGTTGGTTGGTTGGTTGGTTGGTTGGTTGGTTGGTTGGTTGGTTGGTTGGTTGGTTGGTTGGTTGGTTGGTTGGTTGGTTGGTTGGTTGGTTGGTTGGTTGGTTGGTTGGTTGGTTGGTTGGTTGGTTGGTTGGTTGGTTGGTTGGTTGGTTGGTTGGTTGGTTGGTTGGTTGGTTGGTTGGTTGGTTGGTTGGTTGGTTGGTTGGTTGGTTGGTTGGTTGGTTGGTTGGTTGGTTGGTTGGTTGGTTGGTTGGTTGGTTGGTTGGTTGGTTGGTTGGTTGGTTGGTTGGTTGGTTGGTTGGTTGGTTGGTTGGTTGGTTGGTTGGTTGGTTGGTTGGTTGGTTGGTTGGTTGGTTGGTTGGTTGGTTGGTTGGTTGGTTGGTTGGTTGGTTGGTTGGTTGGTTGGTTGGTTGGTTGGTTGGTTGGTTGGTTGGTTGGTTGGTTGGTTGGTTGGTTGGTTGGTTGGTTGGTTGGTTGGTTGGTTGGTTGGTTGGTTGGTTGGTTGGTTGGTTGGTTGGTTGGTTGGTTGGTTGGTTGGTTGGTTGGTTGGTTGGTTGGTTGGTTGGTTGGTTGGTTGGTTGGTTGGTTGGTTGGTTGGTTGGTTGGTTGGTTGGTTGGTTGGTTGGTTGGTTGGTTGGTTGGTTGGTTGGTTGGTTGGTTGGTTGGTTGGTTGGTTGGTTGGTTGGTTGGTTGGTTGGTTGGTTGGTTGGTTGGTTGGTTGGTTGGTTGGTTGGTTGGTTGGTTGGTTGGTTGGTTGGTTGGTTGGCTCTCCCATTCACCATGCCCTCCGTCTTCTGGGCACTTTTCTGAGTAGCAGTTATAAGTTTTTTTTTTTTTTTTTAAAGGGTTGGTTGAAAGTGTTTTGACTCAGTGCCTCGGCGCAGTGAGTTTGTCCCGGACGGCCTCGTCCCCTCTTCTCATGGCCATCCTGATGTTATAGTCCCTAATTTTGGCCTCGGTAGCTTTCTCCGCCCTAAGTATTAGACGAGCCGTTGCGTCGTCGGTTGGGTTATCTGTGTAATAGACACAGGACTTGGTGTGTCTGGAGATAGCTACCACGGCGTGAGGGACACTCTCAAGCAGTTTTGACTTTTTAGGAATTGTGCGCATTATGACCACGTGCTCGAACGTCTGTCCCTGTGCTTCGTGTATGGTTAGGGTGCGGGATCCTTCGTCGTTTCCGTATCCCTGGCTAATAAGCGATGCTTTTTCAGCCTGGGTGTGAACGAGATATAGTGTTCGTTCTGACTTTGGGATCACCACACCTGTGAACCGCTTCAGCGTTAGGGACCGCGTTCGAGTGTTCGCAGAGTATATGCCGCTGTAGATTTCGCTAAGGGCATACGCGACGTCTTGTGGGTTCCTGTATGTGCACAGCAATTCCTTTGTGATGGGAGTTATTAAATTGGGTCTTACATAGTACATCGCAAACAGATTACAACGGTCGATGTAGGGGAGTTGGTTGTTGTCTCCAAGCAGAGTGACCTCGCTGGCTTTCGCGATCTGGATGGCCAACACTATGGATCCGAAATGGTTCATGAGGGCTTCGTCCACCATAAGGCGTGTACACGATTCACCCTTGCTCATTCCATTAACTAGGAGGGATGCCATAGTCCTCACTCTCTTTTTGGCTCTTTCTCCAATTCGCGGTTCCAGTTTTTCGCGGAGGTCTTTCGCTGCTTCGGTGGTTGTTGTCACAATTATGTCCTTTTCGGTGTCGATTTGGGACATAACCCACGTTGTTTTTCCGCACCCTGGGACGCCGTTCACCCACGAGATGATTGGTCTGGTCCAGTGCTCCGGTTTTTTGCCATCGGACAAGTCTCCAGATATAGCATCAGCCATTTCTAGGATTTTGTCGTCTAGCATTACCTTGGTGCACTTCGCAACCACTACTATGGGGTCTTGTGATGGTATATTGAAGACAGGTTTTCCACCCTCCTCTGTTCTCTCCTCATCCAGTCCCACAAAGCCGCTCTTACTGTAAGCTGCCATATACGACCCCGACATTTTCCCATGGATGACCGTGGATGTGTCGTTGTCGTATATCGCTGCCTCAGCTTCGCTTAATCTTGCCTGCAGCAGTCCCAAGTTGCCTCTGAGGTATGATTGCATGATCTTCACACAAACATCCTCATTCACTTTACGTGTGGCTCTTGTTACTGCTACAAACTCGATGAAAGCGTTGAGCATGTGGTCCTGGGGTCCGTCTGCCGGTCTGAGTTTGGGTGGGGTCACCTGTCCCATATCCGCTCTGGTGCGGTCTTTTTTTGGCGTTTCGTCCCTTTTAGGTGGTGTGGGTTCTGTAAAGACTTCCACCGCCCGCTCCAGCGCCGCACTCCGCGCGATGCCCGCCAACTTCCTCGTCACTAATTCGGGTATTGCCTGGAAAGCTTTTGAAAGAGCGGATGTGAAAGAGGATTTAGTTATTTCGTTTTCCTTTTCTTCTGTGGTGTCTTTTGCACTCTGTTTCGCCCGGGTCTTCTCCGCTCTCACCTTGTTTTGGAGACGCTCGGATCCACTGATGTCGGTTCCGATGATCGGGTGGTTCCAGCAGTCTGTGGGTGGTGCCGTAGAGTCCTGGTCTGGGGTCCGTGGTACGAGATGACTGAGGTTTTGCCCTCTGTCCTCGTACACTACTACCTCGTGGTGCTTTGAGGCTGCCAGTGCGCCTAGGTAGTCTTCGGTTTCCCCTTTGAGGTAGCCTACGACCATGGCGTCTACGCTGATTTTTACCGGTTGCACATTACCCTCCGTTCCCCGAGCGCCAATCCCCGCCAGCACCTTGCAAGCTTGAGTGAATTCAGTGACTTCTATCTCTCTGGAGAATAGTGCGATAGTCTTGTTGTTCTTTCGCACTATTCTACAGGGGTGTTTTTCAGTTGTCACTATCTGAAGCTCATTGTATGTTTTACGTCTCATTGACGTTTTGAAGGTGCTGCCGTTGAGTAACGCCCCTAGGCCCGGCGAGATGTAAACCGTACTTTTACCCCTCGCGTTACAGAATGCAATTCCCACTCTTTCAGAGCTGTTGTCCATGAATAACGCTACTCCTCGTAGCCGTATGCCCGGATTTCCAGGCTCACCATGTGTGAGAAGGTTAAGTTGTGATGGTGTTGTTGGGTTTTGTGTGGTTGTTTGTGTGGTGGGTTGCGTGGTGGTTTGTGTGGTAGTTTGTGTGGTGGTTTGTGTGGTAGTATGTGTGTTGTGTGTCATATCCGGTAGCTGGATGAGGGTGCTGTTTCTCCGTGTGACTGTTGATGCCACAGTTTCTACATAATGAAGAAACGCGGTTCTCGTAGCGGCCTCGTCCAGTATTTGGTGTAGGTTTTGTTTTTGGAGGTTCATCCGAATTTCGCACTCCAGGTTATGTCTGGCGAGTTGGAACCTTGGGCAATCCAGCAGTATGTGCCAAACTGACTCGCTGATATTTGGGTCACACTCACATCCGGGGCTGCTGCGAAGCTGAAACCGGTGTAAGTATTCTCCAAATCCGCCGTGTCCTGTGAGAATTTGAATCTGTAACGGGGTCAGTTTCGTGCCTCTCACAATGCGGTACGCTTTGTCCACATCGGGGAGGAAGGTCTTCGTAACTGAACCCGTTGTGGAGGAAATGTAACGGTCTTGCCATTTTTTAACTGTTTCCTCCCTGATTTTTCGTCTCACGTAGGATAGCGGGACTTCTGCGTAGTCAGGTTGATGTTTGTTTTCTGCTGCTGCAGATTTGGCTAGCTCGTCCGCGCGTTCGTTGCCCTCTGTCCCAACGTGTGCTCTTAGCCAGAAGATTCTCACCTGTTTCCCTGCTGCATGAATTTCCGATATGCTCTCCTTGATGGTTTTGGCAAGGGGATGTAGCACTTTGGGGTTTGCCAACATCTCGAGCGCCGATCTTGAGTCGCTCAGTATGTTGACAATGTCCCTGTTGCTATCTTTTGCCCTTTGAACTGCCCTGTGGAGTGCATATAGTTCCGACTGGAACACTGTGCAGGTTGGGTCTAGGCTGAAGGTTTCACTTGCGGTTTCTCTCCCATCCTCCCACCACGTTAGGGCTGCTCCTACTTTGCCCTCTATTTTGCTCCCGTCTGTGTAGATTTGGGGGCCTGTGATGTGGTGGTTTGCTTGGGTGGTGGGGTCCATGTCTTCCAGAAGTTGGTAGTCGGAAATGGTCTGATTGGAGGGGTGCGGGAAGTCCTGGAACTTCACCTTTTCCTCCAGTTTTCGACCAGGTGGAATGAAATCCGCAAGGATTCCCTTTTTTGCCTTGTACAGGGTGGCCGATTCCTGGATGCGCAGGTCCAGCGGGAGAGTACCAGAGAGTGCCTGTACTGACGTCAATGACGTAGTTCTGTAAGCTTTGCAGATCTTTTGTGCAAATCCTCTCTGTATAGTCTCGAGCTGTTTCCTGTTCATCTGAAGCTCCGCTGCCTTCGCCCACGCGACTGCCCCATAGGTGATGATTGGCTCTATCACCGCAACGTAGATGGTCCTGACTATTTCTCCGTTGAGACCCCACGTTACTTTCGCTGCGCACGCAAGTTGTTTGTAGATGTCCGCGGCCTTTTTACATGTGGCGGTTACGTGCGCTTTGAAGTTTAGGCGGTTGTCTATTATTAGGCCGAGTAGCTTAATCTCGTCAACCAGCGCTAGTTGGATTCCGGACATAGATAGTTTTGGGGGACTGAACTTGAGACGTTTTGTCATCAGCATTGCGTGTGTTTTGTGTGCTGCAAAGGTTAGGTTAGGTTAGGTTAGGTTAGGTTAGGTTAGGTTAGGTTAGGTTAGGTTTGGGGTGCTACAGAGTAACCTCCTCGTGCGGCGGGGTGTTGCTCATTACATCTGGTTACGATCGGGTGTAAGGAGCAGCATCCTGTCCCGGTGCACCCTGGGCAACGGCAGCTAGGAATTGCCTTTGGGTAACTGCTAGCTGGCGGCTGAACTCTGTCTGTGCCGCTCCTTGCACTACTATGTTAAGCATAGCGGTGCAGGGATGTGGTACGAAGCACACCGTAATCCGCAACGGGCTACCGGCGGGACGGGGGTCCAGTTCACCTGGACCGCGAGGCGGAAACCTCTTTAAATACTACCAGGCGCGGCTCAGCCCGCCCATAGTCAGCCGCCGCTGACTGGCGGGTCGCCGGGCAACTCGTTACCCCGTGGGGGCCGAGGGCTGTCGGGGGCACTTCGTCCGGGCCGCGAGGAAGGACCACCTCACTAAAAAACCCAAACATACCGTAACTCACCCTCACGGGTGGGCCGGGGGCTGTCGGGGCTTTTGTCCGGGCCGTGAGGAAGGAAAACCTCTCAAAAAACCCCTGTATACCGTTACCCCAATCGGGGCCGGGGGTCTTTCGGGACCGCGAGGATGGTAAACTCAATAAAACTTCCCCCTAGTCCTGGAGTCTGCAAGGGGGCTCCAGGGCGTATGACTGGTAGGGTTACATACCGGTCGATTTCCTTGCATCATACCGTTCTGCCCTTTTCAGGGCGGGGCGGGGGCCCTGCTTGCCAGGGCTGCGGGGAGTAAACCCCAATGGGAGTGTTTGGGGGCTGGGTCTGTTGCGGCGGAGTGCGGTGGGGGAAATGGGATGTGCGCGGCTTCTTCGGTGTTGACTCGGTTTTAGAGGTTCTGCCCCTCCCTTGTCAACACTGTCGCAGTCGCTTAGCATCCCAGGACATGCCACCGTACTGTGCCCCTTCAGCCCTTGACCCCAAATATTCCTAAAAATCCTTCAATTCCCGTCGTTGGGGCGCCCCATGGGGCCTCGCGTGGCGACGGGGTCTCTGACTTTGCGCGGAGCAGGGCAGAGTGGTTGGCGTAGTGGGATCAACCGGCTAGCGGCCACCCTGGGTTTATCCCGACCTCCCAGGTGTAAGTAGGGTTATCTGGGTATCGCGGGATCTCTGCCCAGATGGACCACCCTTTCTCCCGCACTCGTGGGAATCAAATGGATTTGGAAAATTTTGGGGACTTCGGGGGGGATGAGGAAGACATTGTCAACCTCTGTTCGGCTGTGGACAGTGTCTCTGACACACAAACTGGACTTGACATTGCGCATTCGCGCAACACCGGAATTGACGACTCGCTTCAGCGAGATACTCGGAGAGAGAGGAGCGCCCAACGGCGTGGAAATTCGGGACGAGAGGAGGAAAGGACGTTTGGCCTGCCCAAGGTGGCAAAGTTTCCTCGCGGCAGAGGTGCCATTAGGCAAGCTGCCGCGACCATCCGGAAACTACGAGCTGCCACTGAGCAGCTGGCCACCGTGGAAGCTGATGCCCAATCCGACCCACAGCCCGGCACATCCAGGCTGATCATGGGCGAACAGTGGGATGCCGAGAGTGAGCCAGAAGCGGAGCTGGCAAGCGATCTGGCCAACAAAATCCAGCGCAGCGTCGCAGTTCTCCATGACCTCGCTGACGCGCCGAAGCTTCGTAACTCGACCGAAGCCGAAACACTGTTGGGCATCGCCGAAGTTATCGGCGTTACGGCGGAATCGTTGCGGGCCCGTGCTATTGGTACGGATGCCCTACACACCAATTTCGAGGAGGTACAGAAACTCCGAGCACGTATCGTCACGCTCGAGAGTTCCTGCGCATACCAGCGCAACGCGTATTGTGAGCTGCAGGAGAAAAACAATAAACTTGATGACGATATGTCCAAGTTACGCGAGGAAAATCTCCGCCTCCAAAACGACGTGCGCAGCCTGCGCCAAGAGATGGGCCGTAGCAGGAGCGGAACCCGAAAACCCGGCAAAGCTGTTGGCATTCAGACCGACGCTGCGCCGGCACCGAGGGAGAGTGGCTCAGCTCACAGCTCATCGCTGACTCCTCGGCCAAGATCTGCGGCACAGCCTGCTGATGACGTGGACGCCAAGCTTGAGCAATTTGCTCGCATGGTCATGACCCAGGTGGGCGACCTTATGAACGCCAGGCTGGATGCTCTCAAAGAGCATCTCCCTCCAGCCCCGTCCGTTCGCCCACCCCTCAGGCAAAAGTCCCAGGGCGCCACCTCTGCGCCGGCTCAGCCCGGACCAAGTCGTGCCTTGGTTTTCACAGCCTCCGCTAAGGGGAAGGGAGTCGGGAAAGGCGTTTCTAACGCCAACTCGAAACCTGGACCCTCCACCAGACCTGACATGCCCCCTCCGACCGAGCCCTGGTCGGAGGTGGTAAAACGCGGACGCAAGCGCGGCAAGGCTAAAGCCAAACCCGCTTTGCCCGCCCAAGGAGCTCCTGCCGCCCCAGCGGCTAAACAAACCCAGCGTGGGCCCACCCAGGCCGCCGCGAGCGCTCCTAGTGCCACCAAACAGAGGAGAAAGCGTGCTCCTAGGCTCCGTCCGCCAAAGTCGGCGGCAGTCGTTCTGGAGCTGACTTCACAGGGCAAAGAGTCGGGGCTTAACATAAGCACTCTCTTGCGCGAAGCGAAGGCGGAAATTGGTCCGACCTGGATGACGGATGCCGGCCTTGCTGACCGTCTCACCATCCGCGCGTCGAGAATGACGGGAAACCGAGTCTTTGAGGTCAGGGCGATCAAAGACAGCCCGCCCGGGGAGGCCTGTGAAAAGGCGGATACCCTCGCGGCGGCGCTCATCTCGGTTTTCCCGCCAGACGCCGTGAAAGTTATGCGCCCTGTCAAGAGCGCTGACATACGCCTCATGGGGCTTGGAGAGGATGCGACTCCGGAGGAGGTAGCCAAGGCTGTAGCCGAACAGGGCGGCTGCGAACTAGCCAATGTAAAAGTGGGCAGGCCTGGAGAGACGAGGCTTGGCGGTTCCGTCGTCGTGCGGTGCCCCGTTGCGGCAGCCAAAAACTTGGCGAAACAAAAGAGGTTGCGTGTCGGGTGGATCTCCGTCCGAGTCCAACTGTTGCCGCCGAGGGCCTTGAGATGCTCAAGGTGCCTTGGCGAGAGTCATGGCCGGGCCATTTGCAAGGCTGCGGAGGATCGGAGTAACATCTGCATCCGATGCGGCCAGCCCGGCCACAAGGCCGCCGGATGTGTGGCCCCGTACCGCTGCTGCCTTTGTGCGGCGGCTGGTCGGAAGGCGGACCATAGACTCGGATCGTCGAAGGAATGTCCCCGACCGAAGATCGCGCGTGACAAACCCCCGATAGCCCCAGTAGCGCGTTCGCGCCGAGGAACGGGGAGTAGCCGCAGGGAGGAGCCGATGGAGACCGTCGGCGCGGGGGCAGAACGCCCAACCCTCCCTGGCCCTAGTGGTAGAGACTCGTCTCCCAGTTACTAGGGCCTAGCGGCCGGCTGTTCCGACGGCCAGCGCTGCCATTGGGGCTCATGGGGTGGTGACCCCTATGGGTTCTAATGGGACCTTCTGCGCGAGTGGCAACCCAGGAGGTTTTCTGCATTCGCAGTTCCTCCTTAAAAAAAAAAGGGGTGCTACAGAGTCACCTCCAAGAGCGGCGGGGTGTTGCTTATTACATCTGGTTACGATCGGGTGTAAGGAGCAGCATCCTGTCCCGGTGCACCCTGGGCAACGGCAGTTAGGAATTGCCTTCGGGTAATTGCTAGCTGACGGCTGAACTCTGTCTGTGCTGCTCCTTGCACTACTATGTTAAGCATAGCGGTGTAAGGATGTGGTACGAAGCACACCGTAATCCGCAACGGGCTACCGGCGGGACGGGGGTCCAGTTTACCTGGACCGCGAGGCGGAAACCTCTTTAAACACTACCACGCGCGGCTCAGCCCGCCCATAGTCAGCCGCCGCTGACTGGCGGGTCGCCGGGCAACTCGTTACCCCGTGGGGGCCGAGGGCTGTCGGGGGCACTTCGTCCGGGCCGCGAGGAAGGACCACCTCACTAAAAAACCCAAACATACCGTAACTCACCCTCACGGGTGGGCCGGGGGCTGTCGGGGCTTTTGTCCGGGCCGTGAGGAAGGAAAACCTCTCTAAAAAACCCCTGTATACCGTTACCCCAATCGGGGCCGGGGGCCTTTCGGGGCCGCGAGGATGGTAAACTCAATAAAACTTCCCCCTAGTCCTGGAGTCTGCAAGGGGGCTCCAGGGCGTATGACTGGTAGGGTTACATACCGGTCGATTTCCTTGCATCATACCGTTCTGCCCTTTTCAGGGCGGGGCGGGGGTCCTGCTTGCCAGGGCTGCGGGGAGTAAACCCCAATGGGAGTGTTTGGGGGCTGGGTCTGTTGCGGCGGAGTGCGGTGGGGGAAATGGGATGTGCGCGGCTTCTTAGGTGTTGACAGGGTTTTAGAGGTTCTGCCCCTCCCTTGTCAACACTGTCGCAGTCGCTTAGCATCCCAGGACATGCCACCGTACTGTGCCCCTTCAGCCCTTGACCCCAAATATTCCTAAAAATCCTTCAATTCCCGTCGTTGGGGCGCCCCATGGGGCCTCGCGTGGCGACGGGGTCTCTGACCTTGCGCGGAGCAGGGCAGAGTGGTTGGCGTAGTGGGATCAACCAGCGAGCGGCCACCCTGAGTGTTGCCCGACCGCTCAGGTGTAATAGGGTTATCTGGTTACTCGGGGATCTCTGACCAGATGGACCACCTATATCTCCCCGACTCGTGGGTACTACATGGCAAGTAAAAATAAGGGAACTTTTGGGGGGGGTGAGGATGACGTAGTCAACCTCAACACGGCTTATGACGGCGCCGAGGCTTCAGGCCGACGCGCACCATCCAGGACTGACAGCGCGCGCTCGCGCGCAAATACCGGAACTGACGACAACTCGCGACAGCGAGAAACACGGAGGGACAGTAGCGTGCCCCTACGGCGCGAAAACTCGGGCAAAGAGGACGACAGGTCTTTCGCCCTCGCCAAGGTGGCTAAATTTCCACGTGGCAGAGGTGCAATAAGACAGGCTGCCGACAACATCCGGAGAACTAGGGCTACTTCTGCTATGGCCCAATCTGACCCACAACCCAGTACATCCGGAACGATTATGGGCGATAGTTGGGACGCCGAGGACGAGCAAGAAGCGGAGCTTGCAAGTGACCTGGCAAATAAAATTCAGCGCAGCGTCGCAGTCCTTCACGACCTCGCTGACGCGCCAAGGCTCCGGGAGACCACCGAAGCCGAAACCTTGATGGGAATCGCCGAAGTTATCGGCGTCACAGCGGAGACATTGAGGGAACGTGCAGTGGGCACGGAGTCCCTACATACGGACTTTGAGGAGGTGCAAAAGCTCCGAGCTCGAATCGTCACGCTCGAGAGCTCCTGCGCCTACCAGCGCAATGCCTATTGTGACCTGCAGGAGGAGAACCGCAAGCTCGATGACAAAGTGTCCGAGCTGCGGGAGGAGAACCTCCGCCTCCAGCAGGACATGCGCAACTTGCGCCAAGAGGTGGGCCGTATGAGCGGTTCCCGAAAACCCGGCAAAGCCATCGGCGTTCAGACCGACGCTGCGCCGACGCCGAGGGAGAGTGGCTCAGCCCACAACCTATTGCCGACTCCTCGGCCAAAATCAGCGGCACAGCCAGCTGACGAAGTGGACGCCAAGCTGGAACAATTTGCCCGCATGGTGATGACTCAGGTGGGCGACCTTATAAACGCTAGGCTGGATGCTCTTAAAGAGCATCTCCCTCCAGCCCCACCCGTCCGCCCGCCTCTCAGGCATAGTAACCTGAGCGCCACCTCTGCGCCGGCTCAGCCCGGAACAAGTCGCGCCCAGGCCACACCAGCCACTACAAAGGGTAAGGGAGTTGGGAAAGGCGCTTCCAACGCCATCCCGAAACCCGGACCCTCCACCCGATCTGATGTACCTACTCCGACTGAGCCCTGGTCGGAGGTGGTAAAGCGCGGACGGAAGCGTGGTAAGGCCAAGGCCAAACCCGCTCTGCCCGCCAATGGAAATTCTGCCGCCCCAGCGGCTAAAACTGTTCAGCGTGGGCCCACCCAAGCCACTGCGAGTACTGCAAGTGCTGCTAAAGAGAAGAGGAAGCGTCCTCCTAGACTCCGACCGCCGAAATCGGCGGCTGTTGTCCTGGAGTTGACCCCTCAAGGCAAGGAGGCAGGGCTGAACATCAGCACTCTTCTGCGCACGGCGAAGGCGGACATCGGTCCGACGTGGATGACGGACGCTGGCCTAATTGACCGGCTTTCCATCCGCGCGTCGCGAATGACGGGAAACCGCGTCTTCGAAATTAGGGCCATCAAAGACAGCCCGCCCGGGGAGGCCTGTGAAAAGGCGGACACCCTCGCGGCCGCGCTCATTTCGGTTTTCCCGCCAGACGCTGTTAAGGTGATGCGCCCTGTGAAGAGCGCTGACATACGCCTCATGGGGCTCGGAGACGACGCGACATCAGAGGAGGTCGCTAAGGCTGTAGCCGAACAGGGTGGCTGCGAACCAGCCAATATTAAAGTGGGGAGGCCTGGGGAATCCAGGCTTGGCGGTTCCGTAATCGTGCGGTGCCCTGTTGCTGCAGCCAAAACCCTGGCTAAACAGAAGCGGTTGCGCGTCGGCTGGATCTCCGTCCGAGTCCAGCTGCTGCCGCCGAGGGCTCTGAGATGCTCAAGGTGCCTCGGCGAGAGTCACGGCCGGGCCATTTGCAAGGCCGCTGAGGATCGGAGTAACATCTGTATCCGATGCGGCCAGCCCGGCCACAAGGCCGCCGGATGTGTGGCCCCGTATCGCTGCTGCCTTTGTGCGGCAGCTGGTCGGAGGGCGGACCATCGACTCGGTTCGTCGAGGGAATGTCCCCGACCGAAGATCGCGCGTGAGAGACCCCCGATAGCCCCAATGGCGCGTTCGCGCCGAGGAACGGGGAGTAGCCGCAGGGAGGAGCCAATGGAAACCGTTGGCGCGGGGGCAGAATGCCCAACCCTCCCTGGCCCTAGTGGTCGAGATTCGTCTCCCAGTTACTAGGGCCCAGCGGCCGGCTGTTCCGACGGCCAGCGCTGCCATTGGGGCTCATGGGGTGGTGACCCCTATGGGTTTCAATGGGACCTTCTGCGCGAGCGGCAACCCAGGAGGTTTTCTGCATTCGCAGTTCCTCCTTAAAAAAAAAAGGGGTGCTACAGAGTAACCTCCTCGTGCGGCGGGGTGTTGCTCATTACATCTGGTTACGATCGGGTGTAAGGAGCAGCATCCTGTCCCGGTGCACCCTGGGCAACGGCAGTTAGGAATTGCCTTCGGGTAATTGCTAGCTGGCGGCTGAACTCTGTCTGTGCCGCTCCTTGCACTACTATGTTAAGCATAGCGGTGCAGGGATGTGGTACGAAGCACACCGTAATCCGCAACGGTCTACCGGCGGGACGGGGGTCCAGTTCACCTGGACCGCGAGGCGGAAACCTCTTTAAATACTACCACGCGCGGCTCAGCCCGCCCATAGTCAGCCGCCGCTGACTGGCGGGTCGCCGGGCAACTCGTTACCCCGTGGGGGCCGAGGGCTGTCGGGGGCACTTCGTCCGGGCCGCGAGGAAGGACCACCTCACTAAAAAACCTAGACATACCGTAACCCACCCTCACGGGTGGACCGGGGGCTGTCGGGGCTTTTGTCCGGGCCGTGAGGAAGGAAAACCTCTCTAAAAAACCCCTGTAAACCGTTACCCCAATCGGGGCCGGGGGCCTTTCGGGGCCGCGAGGATGGTAAACTCAATAAAACTTCCCCCTAGTCCTAGAGTCTGCAAGGGGGCTCCAGGGCGTATGACTGGTAGGGTTACATACCGGTCGATTTCCTTGCATCATACCGTTCTGCCCTTTTCAGGGCGGGGCGGGGGCCCTGCTTGCCAGGGCTGCGGGGAGTAAACCCCAATGGGAGTGTTTGGGGGCTGGGTCTGTTGCGGCGGAGTGCGGTGGGGGAAATGGGATGTGCGCGGCTTCTTCGGTGTTGACAAGGTTTTTGAGGTTCTGCCCCTCCCTTGTCAACACTGTCACAGTCGCTTAGCATCCCAGGACATGCCACCGTACTGTGCCCCTTCAGCCCTTGACCCCAAATATTCCTAAAAATCCTTCAATTCCCGTCGTTGGGGCGCCCCATGGGGCCTCGCGTGGCGACGGGGTCTCTGACCTTGCGCGGAGCAGGGCAGAGTGGTTGGCGTAGTGGGATCAACCAGCGAGCGGCCACCTCAGGGTTTCCCGTCCCCCTGGGCGTATCTAGGGTTATTCGGCTATACTGGGATCTCTGGCCGGATGGACTTTTTAGTTCTCCCAGACTCGTGGGTCTAACATGGATACAGAAAAAAACAAGGGAAAATTGGGGGGGAAAGTGACGAAGGAACCCACCTTCGAATCTCGCCTTAAGGGCATGTTCGGTGGGTCTTCCAAGAAGACAGAGAAGGGCAGCAAGGCTGCTAAACCAAGTGAACCCAAGTCTTCGCCTAGCACGAGCAACGTTTCTCTCGTTTTTCGTGCCGGAGACAAGGCAGACGAGGGCAAAGAGAGAAGTGGAGAAACAGGAAAGGGGGAGACGAGGAGAAGTGTTTCTGTGATTGACAGAGAAAGGAAAGAGGAAAGAAGTAGGAGTAGAGGCAGCTCCCGCGCAAGCGGTAGAGCTAAGAAAGACAGAGCTGAAGAGAAGGCAAACTCGGGAGAGAGCGCCGAATCGGACAGAACCGCCACCTGGGAGAGCACATACTTCGTCAATGATGATGATGATATTGTCTCCCAGTACAGCGAGGACTTTGAAGACAGCCGTCCCGGATCCAAGAGGAAACTCCGAAATGACATGGCGTCACCAGAGGATAACTTGGACCGGGATACGCCCGGAACCTCCAAAACCACTAGACTGGATGGAGGTCGAAGGGGTAGAGCACCCACCCGTGGAAAACCCCGAACCCGGCAAACATCTCCGGAGTTCGAAAACGACCATGACCGACTAGCCTGGAACATTATGATGGCTGAGAGGGAGCTGTCGGAGAGCCCGATTTCCCCCTCGCCAGACAGAGTTCAAATGGCTAAAACAAAAGCTGACGATGCGCTAAGACGCCCTACCTCACCGGTGTTCGATAGCGGCTGCAGGGACTCCGACCTTATGCCGCCTCCAACTCCACCACCGACGTCTCGCACACCCTCAGCCACCAGGAGAAGGAGAGAGGCCCTCAGAGACATTCCCTCTGAGGCTGGTCCACCCGACCTGTCCGGTGACCTGTACCTAAAAATACAGGGTTGCTGCAACTGGGTGAGAGACCTTGCCCAATCATCTGGCAACCTAAAGGGGACGTACATTCGCGACTTCAAGAAAGCTGCGAGTGACATTGAGTCATACGCCTACGCCATGCGCAATCGCACCGTCACCAGCGAAAACTGCACGCTGGAGATGGAGCTTGCGCATGTGCGAGACCAGCTTTCGGCGACTAGAGTGCGAGAGGAACGGCTCCGAAGGGAGTTCGCTGAAATGAGGGTGGAAAACCACCACCTATCAGCTGAAATAAGCACCCTCAGAGCGGAAATTAAATATCTCCGGGACCAAGGAGGCCTCCATACCCCTTCCCGGACACCCACGGCGAAACCAGTTCGCCCCTTGGGGGACGGTGGAGTTGAGGATTTTACTCGCTCCATTCTTACCCATGTGGGCGAGATGATACGGGACAGCTTCGAGGCGTACGAGAGAAGGCGAGCTCCTGTCTCGGAGAGTGCACAGCCTCCCTGTGAGAGGGATGTGACTCAACCCGCAACTAGCCAGGCCGTTACTCCGCCGCCTCAATCTCAACCCAAGGGCAAGGGCAAAGGCAAGGGCAAGGGAAAGACCTCCAGTTTGGCGGTCGTCCCCACGCCCCCTCCACCCGCCGCGGCCATGGATGTTTCACCTCAGCCTGAGGCGTGGACTGAAGTGGTCAAACGTGGAAAAAAGCGCGACAGGGCTGCCGGCTTAGCTGCAGTTCAAACCGCAGTACAGTCCGCCGAACCCAAAACAATGGCCAACCCGAATACAGGGAAGAAGAAGAAAAGACAGAAGAAAGCACAGGGCGCCCTGACGCCGGCCCCTCCTGTCCGAAATAACCATCCTGTGGAGAGGTCGAAGCTTCCTGCCCCGTCCAGCCGGAAGAAACCCTCCAAATTTGGGAACCCCTCTCGACTCCGAGCACCGCGTTCCGCCGCGATTGTGCTGGAAATGCAGCAAGAGGGTATAGCCGCGGGGCTGAGCCTGAGTGGTTTCCTTAAGGAGGCCAGGGCACGATTAGACGCGAACCAACTGGGCATTGAAGGCCGACTTACATTCAAAAAGTCAGTGCCAACAACCAGTTACATTCTGGAAATCACCGCCCTGGCGGGACAGAGCGTGGACGAGGCGAACGAGAAGGCGGACCAAATGGCCTCTCAACTCGCCGGCATCTACCCACCAGGAGCGATTAAGATATCGCGGCCGGTCAAGTCTACTGACATCAGACTGATCGGCCTAGATGTCTCGATAACCGCCGCAGAGGTCGCCGTAGCAGTGGCCAGACACGGTGAATGCAAGGTGGAGAGAATTCGGGTTGGCCGAATCTCGGAAAGCAACACTGGTGGCAGCGTCGTTGTTCGCTGCCCGGTACAGACCGCGAAGAAGCTGGCCAACAGCAAATTCACCGTTGGATGGACCACGGTCAGAGCCGTACTTCTAAAGCCGCGGCGCTTTAGATGCTCAAGATGCCTGGGAGAGGGCCACGGCCGCACCAGATGTGCTGCTCTCGAAGACCGCAGCAACATATGCCTCAGGTGCGGCGAAGCCGGCCATAAGGCAGCTGGGTGCACACGAGGAGTCCGCTGCATACTCTGTGCATCCCATGGCCGAAATGACCAGCATCGGCTGGGGTCGCGTGACTGCCCACAGCCGACCAAACGAGACGCAACAAACCCCCTGGTTGAGGACCCGAGACCGCAGCAGCGTGAGGGCTCCCAGGGGGTAAGGGAGGCGCCTGCCGAGATATCTGCAGGCGTCCGGGACAGGAGCCCGATATCCCTAAGGCCTAGAGGATCGGACGCGGGGGCGTCCGAAGCCTCTACTTCTACAGGCCTGAGTGGGCGCGCGCGGTGTACCCGCGCGTCCCTCAAGAGCGGCAAGAGCGGCAAGTCCGCTTAAGAGTGGGTCAAGTGATGACATGCGCACGTGACGGTGCATGAGATGCAGTCCCCAGGGCTTACCCTTCACTGTCACGTAACATGCGCGAGAGGTACACGGAGGGTGGTTTAGTGGGTAGGGTCCGCTAAATAGGACGAGCCCCACATACCCCTGCGACGGCCCCCGCTGTCGCAGGAAATGCGCAAAAAGCATTCCCCCGCCTGAAAAAAAAAAAAAAAAAAAAAAAAAAGGTTAGGTTAGGTTAGGTTAGGTTAGGTTAGGTTAGGTTAGGTTAGGTTAGGTTAGGTTAGGTTAGGTTAGGTTAGGTTAGGTTAGGTTAGGTTAGGTTAGGTTAGGTTAGGTTAGGTTAGGTTAGGTTAGGTTAGGTTAGGTTAGGTTAGGTTAGGTTAGGTTAGGTTAGGTTAGGTTAGGTTAGGTTAGGTTAGGTTAGGTTAGGTTAGGTTAGGTTAGGTTAGGTTAGGTTAGGTTAGGTTAGGTTAGGTTAGGTTAGGTTAGGTTAGGTTAGGTTAGGTTAGGTTAGGTTAGGTTAGGTTAGGTTAGGTTAGGTTAGGTTAGGTTAGGTTAGGTTAGGTTAGGTTAGGTTAGGTTAGGTTAGGTTAGGTTAGGTTAGGTTAGGTTAGGTTAGGTTAGGTTAGGTTAGGTTAGGTTAGGTTAGGTTAGGTTAGGTTAGGTTAGGTTAGGTTAGGTTAGGTTAGGTTAGGTTAGGTTAGGTTAGGTTAGGTTAGGTTAGGTTAGGTTAGGTTAGGTTAGGTTAGGTTAGGTTAGGTTAGGTTAGGTTAGGTTAGGTTAGGTTAGGTTAGGTTAGGTTAGGTTAGGTTAGGTTAGGTTAGGTTAGGTTAGGTTAGGTTAGGTTAGGTTAGGTTAGGTTAGGTTAGGTTAGGTTAGGTTAGGTTAGGTTAGGTTAGGTTAGGTTAGGTTAGGTTAGGTTAGGTTAGGTTAGGTTAGGTTAGGTTAGGTTAGGTTAGGTTAGGTTAGGTTAGGTTAGGTTAGGTTAGGTTAGGTTAGGTTAGGTTAGGTTAGGTTAGGTTAGGTTAGGTTAGGTTAGGTTAGGTTAGGTTAGGTTAGGTTAGGTTAGGTTAGGTTAGGTTAGGTTAGGTTAGGTTAGGTTAGGTTAGGTTAGGTTAGGTTAGGTTAGGTTAGGTTAGGTTAGGTTAGGTTAGGTTAGGTTAGGTTAGGTTAGGTTAGGTTAGGTTAGGTTAGGTTAGGTTAGGTTAGGTTAGGTTAGGTTAGGTTAGGTTAGGTTAGGTTAGGTTAGGTTAGGTTAGGTTAGGTTAGGTTAGGTTAGGTTAGGTTAGGTTAGGTTAGGTTAGGTTAGGTTAGGTTAGGTTAGGTTAGGTTAGGTTAGGTTAGGTTAGGTTAGGTTAGGTTAGGTTAGGTTAGGTTAGGTTAGGTTAGGTTAGGTTAGGTTAGGTTAGGTTAGGTTAGGTTAGGTTAGGTTAGGTTAGGTTAGGTTAGGTTAGGTTAGGTTAGGTTAGGTTAGGTTAGGTTAGGTTAGGTTAGGTTAGGTTAGGTTAGGTTAGGTTAGGTTAGGTTAGGTTAGGTTAGGTTAGGTTAGGTTAGGTTAGGTTAGGTTAGGTTAGGTTAGGTTAGGTTAGGTTAGGTTAGGTTAGGTTAGGTTAGGTTAGGTTAGGTTAGGTTAGGTTAGGTTAGGTTAGGTTAGGTTAGGTTAGGTTAGGTTAGGTTAGGTTAGGTTAGGTTAGGTTAGGTTAGGTTAGGTTAGGTTAGGTTAGGTTAGGTTAGGTTAGGTTAGGTTAGGTTAGGTTAGGTTAGGTTAGGTTAGGTTAGGTTAGGTTAGGTTAGGTTAGGTTAGGTTAGGTTAGGTTAGGTTAGGTTAGGTTAGGTTAGGTTAGGTTAGGTTAGGTTAGGTTAGGTTAGGTTAGGTTAGGTTAGGTTAGGTTAGGTTAGGTTAGGTTAGGTTAGGTTAGGTTAGGTTAGGTTAGGTTAGGTTAGGTTAGGTTAGGTTAGGTTAGGTTAGGTTAGGTTAGGTTAGGTTAGGTTAGGTTAGGTTAGGTTAGGTTAGGTTAGGTTAGGTTAGGTTAGGTTAGGTTAGGTTAGGTTAGGTTAGGTTAGGTTAGGTTAGGTTAGGTTAGGTTAGGTTAGGTTAGGTTAGGTTAGGTTAGGTTAGGTTAGGTTAGGTTAGGTTAGGTTAGGTTAGGTTAGGTTAGGTTAGGTTAGGTTAGGTTAGGTTAGGTTAGGTTAGGTTAGGTTAGGTTAGGTTAGGTTAGGTTAGGTTAGGTTAGGTTAGGTTAGGTTAGGTTAGGTTAGGTTAGGTTAGGTTAGGTTAGGTTAGGTTAGGTTAGGTTAGGTTAGGTTAGGTTAGGTTAGGTTAGGTTAGGTTAGGTTAGGTTAGGTTAGGTTAGGTTAGGTTAGGTTAGGTTAGGTTAGGTTAGGTTAGGTTAGGTTAGGTTAGGTTAGGTTAGGTTAGGTTAGGTTAGGTTAGGTTAGGTTAGGTTAGGTTAGGTTAGGTTAGGTTAGGTTAGGTTAGGTTAGGTTAGGTTAGGTTAGGTTAGGTTAGGTTAGGTTAGGTTAGGTTAGGTTAGGTTAGGTTAGGTTAGGTTAGGTTAGGTTAGGTTAGGTTAGGTTAGGTTAGGTTAGGTTAGGTTAGGTTAGGTTAGGTTAGGTTAGGTTAGGTTAGGTTAGGTTAGGTTAGGTTAGGTTAGGTTAGGTTAGGTTAGGTTAGGTTAGGTTAGGTTAGGTTAGGTTAGGTTAGGTTAGGTTAGGTTAGGTTAGGTTAGGTTAGGTTAGGTTAGGTTAGGTTAGGTTAGGTTAGGTTAGGTTAGGTTAGGTTAGGTTAGGTTAGGTTAGGTTAGGTTAGGTTAGGTTAGGTTAGGTTAGGTTAGGTTAGGTTAGGTTAGGTTAGGTTAGGTTAGGTTAGGTTAGGTTAGGTTAGGTTAGGTTAGGTTAGGTTAGGTTAGGTTAGGTTAGGTTAGGTTAGGTTAGGTTAGGTTAGGTTAGGTTAGGTTAGGTTAGGTTAGGTTAGGTTAGGTTAGGTTAGGTTAGGTTAGGTTAGGTTAGGTTAGGTTAGGTTAGGTTAGGTTAGGTTAGGTTAGGTTAGGTTAGGTTAGGTTAGGTTAGGTTAGGTTAGGTTAGGTTAGGTTAGGTTAGGTTAGGTTAGGTTAGGTTAGGTTAGGTTAGGTTAGGTTAGGTTAGGTTAGGTTAGGTTAGGTTAGGTTAGGTTAGGTTAGGTTAGGTTAGGTTAGGTTAGGTTAGGTTAGGTTAGGTTAGGTTAGGTTAGGTTAGGTTAGGTTAGGTTAGGTTAGGTTAGGTTAGGTTAGGTTAGGTTAGGTTAGGTTAGGTTAGGTTAGGTTAGGTTAGGTTAGGTTAGGTTAGGTTAGGTTAGGTTAGGTTAGGTTAGGTTAGGTTAGGTTAGGTTAGGTTAGGTTAGGTTAGGTTAGGTTAGGTTAGGTTAGGTTAGGTTAGGTTAGGTTAGGTTAGGTTAGGTTAGGTTAGGTTAGGTTAGGTTAGGTTAGGTTAGGTTAGGTTAGGTTAGGTTAGGTTAGGTTAGGTTAGGTTAGGTTAGGTTAGGTTAGGTTAGGTTAGGTTAGGTTAGGTTAGGTTAGGTTAGGTTAGGTTAGGTTAGGTTAGGTTAGGTTAGGTTAGGTTAGGTTAGGTTAGGTTAGGTTAGGTTAGGTTAGGTTAGGTTAGGTTAGGTTAGGTTAGGTTAGGTTAGGTTAGGTTAGGTTAGGTTAGGTTAGGTTAGGTTAGGTTAGGTTAGGTTAGGTTAGGTTAGGTTAGGTTAGGTTAGGTTAGGTTAGGTTAGGTTAGGTTAGGTTAGGTTAGGTTAGGTTAGGTTAGGTTAGGTTAGGTTAGGTTAGGTTAGGTTAGGTTAGGTTAGGTTAGGTTAGGTTAGGTTAGGTTAGGTTAGGTTAGGTTAGGTTAGGTTAGGTTAGGTTAGGTTAGGTTAGGTTAGGTTAGGTTAGGTTAGGTTAGGTTAGGTTAGGTTAGGTTAGGTTAGGTTAGGTTAGGTTAGGTTAGGTTAGGTTAGGTTAGGTTAGGTTAGGTTAGGTTAGGTTAGGTTAGGTTAGGTTAGGTTAGGTTAGGTTAGGTTAGGTTAGGTTAGGTTAGGTTAGGTTAGGTTAGGTTAGGTTAGGTTAGGTTAGGTTAGGTTAGGTTAGGTTAGGTTAGGTTAGGTTAGGTTAGGTTAGGTTAGGTTAGGTTAGGTTAGGTTAGGTTAGGTTAGGTTAGGTTAGGTTAGGTTAGGTTAGGTTAGGTTAGGTTAGGTTAGGTTAGGTTAGGTTAGGTTAGGTTAGGTTAGGTTAGGTTAGGTTAGGTTAGGTTAGGTTAGGTTAGGTTAGGTTAGGTTAGGTTAGGTTAGGTTAGGTTAGGTTAGGTTAGGTTAGGTTAGGTTAGGTTAGGTTAGGTTAGGTTAGGTTAGGTTAGGTTAGGTTAGGTTAGGTTAGGTTAGGTTAGGTTAGGTTAGGTTAGGTTAGGTTAGGTTAGGTTAGGTTAGGTTAGGTTAGGTTAGGTTAGGTTAGGTTAGGTTAGGTTAGGTTAGGTTAGGTTAGGTTAGGTTAGGTTAGGTTAGGTTAGGTTAGGTTAGGTTAGGTTAGGTTAGGTTAGGTTAGGTTAGGTTAGGTTAGGTTAGGTTAGGTTAGGTTAGGTTAGGTTAGGTTAGGTTAGGTTAGGTTAGGTTAGGTTAGGTTAGGTTAGGTTAGGTTAGGTTAGGTTAGGTTAGGTTAGGTTAGGTTAGGTTAGGTTAGGTTAGGTTAGGTTAGGTTAGGTTAGGTTAGGTTAGGTTAGGTTAGGTTAGGTTAGGTTAGGTTAGGTTAGGTTAGGTTAGGTTAGGTTAGGTTAGGTTAGGTTAGGTTAGGTTAGGTTAGGTTAGGTTAGGTTAGGTTAGGTTAGGTTAGGTTAGGTTAGGTTAGGTTAGGTTAGGTTAGGTTAGGTTAGGTTAGGTTAGGTTAGGTTAGGTTAGGTTAGGTTAGGTTAGGTTAGGTTAGGTTAGGTTAGGTTAGGTTAGGTTAGGTTAGGTTAGGTTAGGTTAGGTTAGGTTAGGTTAGGTTAGGTTAGGTTAGGTTAGGTTAGGTTAGGTTAGGTTAGGTTAGGTTAGGTTAGGTTAGGTTAGGTTAGGTTAGGTTAGGTTAGGTTAGGTTAGGTTAGGTTAGGTTAGGTTAGGTTAGGTTAGGTTAGGTTAGGTTAGGTTAGGTTAGGTTAGGTTAGGTTAGGTTAGGTTAGGTTAGGTTAGGTTAGGTTAGGTTAGGTTAGGTTAGGTTAGGTTAGGTTAGGTTAGGTTAGGTTAGGTTAGGTTAGGTTAGGTTAGGTTAGGTTAGGTTAGGTTAGGTTAGGTTAGGTTAGGTTAGGTTAGGTTAGGTTAGGTTAGGTTAGGTTAGGTTAGGTTAGGTTAGGTTAGGTTAGGTTAGGTTAGGTTAGGTTAGGTTAGGTTAGGTTAGGTTAGGTTAGGTTAGGTTAGGTTAGGTTAGGTTAGGTTAGGTTAGGTTAGGTTAGGTTAGGTTAGGTTAGGTTAGGTTAGGTTAGGTTAGGTTAGGTTAGGTTAGGTTAGGTTAGGTTAGGTTAGGTTAGGTTAGGTTAGGTTAGGTTAGGTTAGGTTAGGTTAGGTTAGGTTAGGTTAGGTTAGGTTAGGTTAGGTTAGGTTAGGTTAGGTTAGGTTAGGTTAGGTTAGGTTAGGTTAGGTTAGGTTAGGTTAGGTTAGGTTAGGTTAGGTTAGGTTAGGTTAGGTTAGGTTAGGTTAGGTTAGGTTAGGTTAGGTTAGGTTAGGTTAGGTTAGGTTAGGTTAGGTTAGGTTAGGTTAGGTTAGGTTAGGTTAGGTTAGGTTAGGTTAGGTTAGGTTAGGTTAGGTTAGGTTAGGTTAGGTTAGGTTAGGTTAGGTTAGGTTAGGTTAGGTTAGGTTAGGTTAGGTTAGGTTAGGTTAGGTTAGGTTAGGTTAGGTTAGGTTAGGTTAGGTTAGGTTAGGTTAGGTTAGGTTAGGTTAGGTTAGGTTAGGTTAGGTTAGGTTAGGTTAGGTTAGGTTAGGTTAGGTTAGGTTAGGTTAGGTTAGGTTAGGTTAGGTTAGGTTAGGTTAGGTTAGGTTAGGTTAGGTTAGGTTAGGTTAGGTTAGGTTAGGTTAGGTTAGGTTAGGTTAGGTTAGGTTAGGTTAGGTTAGGTTAGGTTAGGTTAGGTTAGGTTAGGTTAGGTTAGGTTAGGTTAGGTTAGGTTAGGTTAGGTTAGGTTAGGTTAGGTTAGGTTAGGTTAGGTTAGGTTAGGTTAGGTTAGGTTAGGTTAGGTTAGGTTAGGTTAGGTTAGGTTAGGTTAGGTTAGGTTAGGTTAGGTTAGGTTAGGTTAGGTTAGGTTAGGTTAGGTTAGGTTAGGTTAGGTTAGGTTAGGTTAGGTTAGGTTAGGTTAGGTTAGGTTAGGTTAGGTTAGGTTAGGTTAGGTTAGGTTAGGTTAGGTTAGGTTAGGTTAGGTTAGGTTAGGTTAGGTTAGGTTAGGTTAGGTTAGGTTAGGTTAGGTTAGGTTAGGTTAGGTTAGGTTAGGTTAGGTTAGGTTAGGTTAGGTTAGGTTAGGTTAGGTTAGGTTAGGTTAGGTTAGGTTAGGTTAGGTTAGGTTAGGTTAGGTTAGGTTAGGTTAGGTTAGGTTAGGTTAGGTTAGGTTAGGTTAGGTTAGGTTAGGTTAGGTTAGGTTAGGTTAGGTTAGGTTAGGTTAGGTTAGGTTAGGTTAGGTTAGGTTAGGTTAGGTTAGGTTAGGTTAGGTTAGGTTAGGTTAGGTTAGGTTAGGTTAGGTTAGGTTAGGTTAGGTTAGGTTAGGTTAGGTTAGGTTAGGTTAGGTTAGGTTAGGTTAGGTTAGGTTAGGTTAGGTTAGGTTAGGTTAGGTTAGGTTAGGTTAGGTTAGGTTAGGTTAGGTTAGGTTAGGTTAGGTTAGGTTAGGTTAGGTTAGGTTAGGTTAGGTTAGGTTAGGTTAGGTTAGGTTAGGTTAGGTTAGGTTAGGTTAGGTTAGGTTAGGTTAGGTTAGGTTAGGTTAGGTTAGGTTAGGTTAGGTTAGGTTAGGTTAGGTTAGGTTAGGTTAGGTTAGGTTAGGTTAGGTTAGGTTAGGTTAGGTTAGGTTAGGTTAGGTTAGGTTAGGTTAGGTTAGGTTAGGTTAGGTTAGGTTAGGTTAGGTTAGGTTAGGTTAGGTTAGGTTAGGTTAGGTTAGGTTAGGTTAGGTTAGGTTAGGTTAGGTTAGGTTAGGTTAGGTTAGGTTAGGTTAGGTTAGGTTAGGTTAGGTTAGGTTAGGTTAGGTTAGGTTAGGTTAGGTTAGGTTAGGTTAGGTTAGGTTAGGTTAGGTTAGGTTAGGTTAGGTTAGGTTAGGTTAGGTTAGGTTAGGTTAGGTTAGGTTAGGTTAGGTTAGGTTAGGTTAGAGGTTAGGTTAGGTTAGGTTAGGTTAGGTTAGGTTAGGTTAGGTTAGGTTAGGTTAGGTTAGGTTAGGTTAGGTTAGGTTAGGTTAGGTTAGGTTAGGTTAGGTTAGGTTAGGTTAGGTTAGGTTAGGTTAGGTTAGGTTAGGTTAGGTTAGGTTAGGTTAGGTTAGGTTAGGTTAGGTTAGGTTAGGTTAGGTT